>CM038677.1:28563877-28778085 GCA_021605205.1 Aegilops longissima | reverse complement strand
GTGAAGGAAATATGCCCTAGAGGCAATAATAAAGTTATTATTTATTTCCTTATATCATGATAAATGTTTATTATTCATGCTAGAATTGTATTAACCGAAACATAATACATGTGTGAATACATAGACAAGCAGTGTCACTAGTATGCCTCTACTTGACTAGCTCGTTAATCGAAGATGGTTATGTTTCTAACCATAGACATGAGTTGTCATTTGATTAACGGGATCACATCATTAGGAGAATGATGTGATTGACTTGACCCATTCCGTTAGCTTAGCACTTGATCGTTTAGTATGTTGCTATTGCTTTCTTCATGACTTATACAAAGTTCCTGCAACTATGAGATTATGCAACTCCGTTTACGGAGGAACACTTTGTGTGCTACCAAAGCGTCTGGCACGTGGCGGGTGATTATAAAGGTACTCTCTGGTGTCTCCAAAAGTATATGTTGAGTTGGCATAATTCGAGATTAGGTTTTGTCACTCCGATTGTCGGAGAGGTATCTCTGAACCTTCTCGGTAATACTCATCACCTAAGCCTTGCAAGCATTGTAACTAATGAGTTAGTTATGAAATGATGTATTACGGAACGAGTAAAGAGACTTGCCGGTAACGAGATTGAACTAGGTATTGGATACCGACGATCGAATCTCGGACAAGTAAATACCAATGACAAAGGGAACAACGTATGTTGTTATGCGGTTTGACCGATAAATATCTTCGTAGAAAATGTAGGAACCAATATGAACATCCAGGTTCCACTATTGGTTATTGACCGAGAATAGTTCTAGATCATGTCTACATAGTTCTCGAACCCGGTCCGCACGCTTAACGTTACGATGACAGTTTTATGAGTTTTGATGTACCGAAGTTTGTTCGGAGTCCCGGATGTGATCACGGACATGACGAGGAGTCTCGAAATGGTCGAGACATAAAGATTAATATATTGGAAGCCTACGTTTGGACTTCGGAATAGTTCCGGGTGAAATCGGGATTTTACCGGAACACCGGGGGGTTACCGGAACCCTCCCGGGGGTTAATGGGCCTTAGTGGGCCATGAGGGAGAAGAGGAGGGCGGCCAGGGCAGGCGCGCCCCCCCCCCTAGTCCGAATAGGACAAGGAAGGGGCGGCGCCCCCTTCCTCTTTCCCTCCCCAAGTCCTAATCCAACTAGGAAAGGGGTCCTACTCCCGGTGGGAGTAGGACTCCTCCGGCGCGCCTCCTCCTAGGGCCGGCCGCACCCCCCCCCCTTGCTCCTTTATATACGGGGGCAGGGGCCACCCTAGGACACACAAGTTGATCTACGGATCGTTCCTTAGCCGTGTCGGTGCCCCCTCCACCATATTCCACCTCGGTCATATCGTCGCGGAGTTTAGGCGAAGCCTGCGCCGATAGAGCATCATCATCGTCACCACGCCGTCGTCTTGTGGAACTCATCCCGACACCCTCTTTGGATCGGAGTCCGGGATCGTCATCGAGCTGAGCGTGTGCTGAACACGGAGGTGCCGTCGTTCGGTACTTGGATCGGTCGGATCGTGAAGGCGTCGACTACATCAACAGCGTTGTCATAACGCTTCGCTTTCGGTCTCACGAGGGCGTGGACACACTCTCCCTCTCGTTGCTATGCATCACCATGATCTTGCGTGTGCGTAGGAAATTTTTTGAAATTACTACGTTCCCCAAAAAGCAAGGCCCTCTCAATGTGTATTCGACTACTCATTACGGAACCACCGATTGATCCGATTAGACTTCCCGCGGGGTAGCGCGGGGAACTTGCTGAATCAACTCCTTGGAATCGGAGGCCTGACTGAGGGTCAATCGAATGGTAACCTCAACCTAGGAATGTCTGTTTCACTTCCTTGACAGAGCCAACTGAGATGCTCTGTCTCGATGTTGACCTAACATGGATTGATTCTAAATTATGAATCCAAAATCCTGATCTTGCAAAGGATCCGCAATAGCTGTGTGTACTCGAGGACTCTTAGGGAAAGAAAAGCACTTTTCTCTCTCAGCAGTTAGACCGGCTATGGGTGGGTTGGTTATATCTGCGCCTTCCTTCTTGAACCTTTTGGTATGTATTGCCCCTAACTATAGATCAGATCCACGGACCGAAACTCAATTCCGCTTTGCTCTTTGAGTCGTCGGACTTATCCACCTCGAGGATTCGTGGAATTTCCGTTTTTGAATTGCGTTGGGGGAAATCTACCAAAGCTAGGCAGATAGATAGACTCCTTTCCCGCTGCTAAGGGAGAGCAAGAAACTAAATCAAATGATTGTTTTTTTTCACCAGCGCCCTTTTTTTGCGGGTACTAAGAGTCCTCTCACTACCAACCAGCAGACATCATCATCTAGCTGGGTCTTGCGGTATCAACAACGAGAAAGAAGAACCAAATGGAAACAGCAACTAACTATGGCTCTTGGCCCAGACAACGTCCTAGGCGTGGGGAGATCAAAACAAGAAGTCACGCCTGACGCAGCGGCGCCTGTCCTGGGCTGCAGTAAGTAGATCGAGAGGTCGTTCCGCCCCTTGTCCCGAAGATGGGTAATATGTTCTCATACAATGTTGCTCCAACTTTTTCTAGAGGGCCTAGCTGGCGGCGATCCCAGTCATGACAGAGAACAAGACAGCAAGCGGCGTACCTTTGTTCGCTTCTTTTCCACCAAGCACAGACTGGGATCTCCCTACAAGGGGCCACGTAGGATGGATTTTCCCTATGTATGTATGTATGTATGTATATATATATATATATATATATATATATATATATATATATATATATATATATATATATATATATATATATATATATATTATCTTGATCTGCAATACGATGGTCTCGTCTGAGATCAATCCGATATAAACTTTTGTGGTGCGTTTGTTGGGATCTGATGAATTATGGGTTTATGATCAAATTAGTCATTGATATTATTTGATTCTTTTCATACGATTGTGTTATTTTATAGCTATGTATGCTTTCTGATCTATGAGTTTTATTTGGCCAAGTTAATGATTAGATCTTCAATGGGACTAGTGCATAGTAGTAGGTTCAATCTTGCGGTGTCCTTTCTCTGTGACAGCAGGAGTTGCAAGGCACGACGTATAGTATTGTTTCTACTAAGGATAAAATGACTGGGTTTGAACATATTGTTTGATCTTATTATTCCTACATTATGTTATCTTGCTTAATGTATTACTCCGTTTGTCATGAACATAATACTTTAAAATGCATGCTGGATAGCGGTCTTGGGGTGGAGTAATAGTAGTAGACGTTAGTAAGTTTAACGGTCTACTTATCACGGACATAATGCATATATTATTAATCCAAAACCTCATCATTTCGATCCATTGTGCGTTCGCTTCCACCAAATAAATTACCGTCCCTCGATGGCTCTGCCGTATTAAAGCATTAACACACATATATCCACAAATTATACCAGTCCCTTGCCTCCAGTGCAACTGAGTAACTCTATAACCGACACGATGCAAGTCCATTATGAGGCTACTTGCAAAAAGGAATGAAGAGAAACGTTGATATGGTGTTCACCGAAATTACCAAACTTAAATGGTGAAAAATGTTGAGAAATATAATAGTGCATTTGTGCTAGAACACATTATCAACTTCCAAGGAGAAAAGAGAAACTTTATGTACTCTTTTTGCGGATAAAACCTTATGTACTTTATTATTACAGGGAGAGTAACTACTTTAATCTGAATAGAATGAGCAAAACGAATCAAGGGACAAAGCCTAATGACCTAGTACAGATATGCCATTTACCATTCGTCGAATCATGATGGCGTGTAGAACTCAATGTTTTCTTTCTTTCTGATAGCCTTTTTGTAGCTTCTGCATACGCTTCTACGAAGTACTCATATGCCACGTTGAGAGAGAGAGAGAGAGTGTGGTTTTAGGGATGAGAGGGAGAGATGTTTTGTTCGGCTCACTGTGCATTGCATTTTTTTTACGGGACACTGTGCATTGCATATTTGCATTGAACGAAGACACAGCATTGAACGCTAATCCTTCTGGGCCCATTTCACAAATTTGGGCTAGGCCCAATTTAACAGCAGCGAAGTTTGCTTACGGGTACAGAGCCCACGTGTACTCCTGCTCCGGATGTCACTTGGCCCATGAACATGCCTCAAACAAAACTTGGACCATGAACATGAGCAGGCACCAGGAACGAAACTATCCATGAATAACTCAACTGGTAAAAAAACTGGTAGAAGCAAAACATCTGGGTGTCAATTTTTTGACAAGTCGTCATGTTGTACTCCCTCCGTAAACTAATATAAGGGCATTTAGATTACTAGTTTAGTGATCTAAACACTCTTATATTAGTTTACATAGGGAGTACCTATTATATACTGTATATGTCAATGACAGAATCGAAAATCAAGCGTGCATGGAGATAGCGATGGAAGAGAATATAACCGACCAATTAGTCTAACCATATACTCATATTTTATAAGGTATGAGAATGCTCTCACGTTTTTTTTACTTAGTATTTTCATTTCAAAATATAATAAGGCATAGTTTGACTCTCTAGATTCCTGCTTTGGCCAGCAGTTAGTCCAATAGTATGACTTGTGTTCCCCGGTAAAAAAACAAATAATAATAATAATGACTTGTGTTGCACAAATTGGACACCATTAAATTCGTATTCAAAAGCAATTTAGAATGATTATAGTTTTGTAACCATTGGCAAAATATTGCGTAAGAGATTTACAGTCCAAGGATAAATTTGGTTAGTCAAACTACGTCAATTATGACTTTCTTTTGAAACAACGTCTTTTGAAACAACGAGCCTCCTTGTCGATTTTCACCAAAGAAACCGCCACAAAGTTTTACAAAGTTCAAACTAAAAAACGAGCAGGATATAAAGCTCAAACAAATTGGAACGATAGAACATCCTTCAGCGTAAAGATGCCACACGGGGCAAGGATTATCAGCACAAAAAATGGAACACAACCACAGCCCAGGCAGCTAGCCAAGGTACACAGCAAAATAAGCATCAGTCTAAACCCTACCAACAGGCGCATCAGTTTTGACTTATAATCAAAATGAACTATCCTACGTATATTCCCTCATTTGTAATTAGCATAATTCAGATATTATTGGAAAAAAGACAAGTAGCATCTTGCCTCCTCTCAGAAAGAGACATGAATCTGGTTACTAAACGGAGAGTTAGAGGGGACCCACATGTGGGGGAATTAATTTGTGGCGAGTTGGTTCAAACGAAACCTAATCATACCCCGGCCTGGACCAAGTTTCGAACCCGGCATGAAGTAAAAAAGCTCAAGCCCGATGCCGGCCCGAAACACATGAACAACGCTATTAATCAATTAAAAATATCCCTTTGCCTCAAAAAATTAAAAATATCCCTTTTCACGGTATAAAAATAATAGGACGACAATATCCGGCGATCACTCGCTATGGAGGAGGGGTGGATCGAACGAATTAGATCGCTAGGGGAGGCTAATCCCAGCGAATGAACCACCCCTTCCCGATCGTTCGCCAGGGTGAGGGGGGAGGGGGGCAGGGCGACCCCCATTGGCCCAAAGGGCCAGTTTACAAGCTACTTTAACACAATGTCATGCTACTTTTAGAAAAATGCCATGTTAATTTAACAATATGCCATGAAATATATATATTTGATTTATTTGAACAATTGTGTAAAATCCATAAAAAAATGCCATCAATACGCAAAAAATGCCATCTCTTAATAATAAAAATGCCATCTCTTTGTATGAAAATTTCATCTCTTAATTAAAAAATGCCATCAAATAAAAAATGCCCTCTTTTAATAAAATGGCATATATTAATAATAATAAATGCCATATCAATAAAAATGGCATCTCTTAATATGAAAATGCCATCTCTTAATAATTAAAAAATGTCATCTCTTAATAGACAAAAAATGCAATCTCTTAATATTTATAAAACTGCCATGCTAATTTATAAAAGAACATGTTTTAAAATGCTATGTTACAAAATTTGGAAAAATTATACACTGTCATGCTAATTTTGGGAAGAAAATGCCATCATGGTTGAAAAAGAAGGCAAAAAAGGAGCTCCTTGAATTCGAACCAGGGTCCTCAATGTGCAAGACCATGCCACTACGCAGTCGGGTGGGCGTATTTGGAAGAGTAGACCATTCGCTGGGTTTTACCCTCATAGCGAACCAGTTTCAAATCCGACGTGGCGCCGATACTGCACTGAGATCCGTGTGGCGGTGGGCTGGGGAGGGGGGTCGCTGTGAAATCCTTCTTACCTGACGTTCGCTAGGTAACTTTTCCAAAATAATAAGTTATACTTATTTTTCAAGCAAAATATTTTTGTTGCCATTTCAAACCTTTCTCGGGCTTCGGGACCGATCTTCGGGCGAAAATCCCGAGCCTGCATCCGGCCCTAGACGCCGGGCTTTCAGGCCAGGGCCGTCGGGCTGGGCTGCCCATGATCAAGTCTTGTTCAAACCCTCTGCCCGGAGGCGAGGGGCGAAAGAGAGGGGAAGGAGGCAACAGGAGGTAGCGGAGAGGCCGTTGATGAAGCCGCCCAAATAATCTCCGAAGAGGAAATCGGGCAGAAAGCGTGCGATAATCAGCAGCCGGATCCTGATTACACTAGTACTAATCAAATCCCGGGTGCGACGCTTTAATCGTTTTCGGCAGTATATATACCTGTCGGTTACGATCTGCTGACTATTTTTTGTAGTACTACCTAATACTGTACAAGAAAGCAAAGCCAAAAATATGCTTCGCCATCAGGGGTGCGTACGGATACCACTCTGGGGCAAAGACTATTCCGTCCCGCTTTAAGACTTTGAGCCATATATACACACATATCAATCAATCAATCGATGGATGGATACGCCAGTGATCTGCTCCTCTCCTCCACGGAGAGACAGACAGAAAGACATACGCACGCACGCACGCACGCACACGCAGAGAGGAGAGGAGAGGAGGGGAGGAAAAACACCCTACCTAATCCATCATCTCATTCTACGTGTAAAGTGACAGGGGCTACGTACAATCATTTCCCGTCGGCCCCTCTGCCGCAGCGTATAGCCTACGTGCGTACGTAGTGTAGGCCAAGCTAGCTTAGTAGCAGTTCTCGCTTTATGCCATGTACCCCTACCGACTCTGCCTCCGCTCAATAATACACTACTTACAGTTTTATAATTTACTAGTACGCATACAATCCTAGGGCATCTCCCAAGACCCCGTTCCGGACGTGTTTGATATCCAACGAGGTCTTGCATAGGTCCGTTTGGCGGTTCGAACGCATTTTTTCTCGAAAACCAGAGACGAAGTGGGCCTTTGCGAGCATCCGGATCCCTGACATGCCCTTGTCTGACTATCCGGACGCACCAAAAACCCCTCTTCCGCGCCCCCGCGCGTTCCCGCCTGAAGCCAGCTGCCTGTATTCATGAAGGCGCAGAGCGACGCGACCGCTCACTAGAGCCGACATTGAAACGCCTCGCCGGCCGAGAGCGCCGGCCGCTGCTCGCCCGTTGCGGACGCCTTCTCTCCGCATTGAACGAGATTGAGCTGCTCGCCTACCTTCATTAAACTGGCGTGTATGCCGAGGAACCTACTCCGACGGCCCGAGCGCCACATGTCCGTTCCTGTGTCGGCCAGCATTAAACACCACTATGGCTGGCTCCTGACATCCACATAAACATGTCCAGGCGTCGGTAAAAAACGACACCTCATCTCCGCTCTCTTTCTCTCTTCTCCTTGTACAACGCCCGCCATGGCCTCCCGCAAATAGAAGAAGGAGTTCTCCGGCATTGCAACTGCTTGGGTTGCCCGGCGGGCCAGCTCGGTACAAGCTAGCTTGCCGGCAAACCCACCGGTAGATCATGCGAGGTCGTCGCTGCTTGGGTCCGACGAAGGCCACCGCCACCACATCGCTGGGTTACACAGACGGTGTCTTGCCCGATGAGCAGGAGCATGAACCATGGCTATTGTCTTCACCCGCCCAAAAACTAACCCTGATATGTGGTTCACCAATGCGGAGGAAGTTATTCTTCCCGTGTCGCTGAAGCATATCCCTCCAGGTTTCCCGGCAGTCCGATGACCGGGCTGCCGGACATAGGGAAGACATGTCGTCGAGTGGAGATACGATCGGCTGCCGGACATAGGGAAGACATGTCGTCGGGTGGAGATACGCCGCGGCCGCTCGTTGACTAATTTAGTTAAAATATGTTCGGAATATAATGAATTTCGTTCGGTTTATATGAAAACTCGTCCGATTTGCATGCTATTTGTCCGGCTAGTTTAAAGCCGTATGAAATGTACTTGGATAGCCAGCTCATGTATCCGTGTCCGTGGACTGATTCGCCCTGTCGACTGATGCGATGTTCGGATTACGGGTGAGCGTTGGAGATGTTCTTATCTACACGGTTGTTTTACTTACATACACAGAGCATCAACGGTAGAGTGAGTCGGCCAGCGTGGCCGTGCTGGTTTGGGCCCGACGGGCCGGACGACGACGCAGGGTAGTGCGCCCTGCAGAGCGCGACCACCGCACCACGCCCCCGACGTACGTACGTACGTACCACAGCCATGCCATGCCATGCCATGCCTGCAAGGCTGCAACGCCTGTTCCTGTTGATCGATCATGCATATGCATATGCATATGCGTACCCCGACTGATTAACTACATCATGGCTGGCCGCCTCGGCCTCAGAGCATAATGGCATTGTTTCAAAACGATGATTAAACTAAGCGTACGATCCCCTAAGCTTTACACTGTTGATTATTCGGTATATATGACCCGATGGCCGGGCAATTATTGCACAGTTAGTTCTACAAACAGCGGGTGGAGCAGGAGTACTGCTTGTAGCAACGCTAGTACTGCTGCTACTAGTAGTAGTAGGAGTAGGAGTACTTAATTAGTTGGAAGAATTTAGGTAGAGACCTCTGCTGCTACTACACCATCTGTATTTTTTAATTTTTTTGCCTGCCACTCGCTCCGTAAAAAAATATAAGAGCGTTTAGATCGTTACTTTACTACTAACACTAACTCACGTCGTCGCTCGGTCGATGGCCGAGCTTGACTCTTCACCGCGGGTTAGCGAGTAAACTCAAATCAAAAGATTATGCAGATTAGGTAATGGTACTAGTACACTGGCCAGGCAAGCATTATTCGTGAAAAGATAGGGCGAGGTTAAAAATGCACATGGATCTTCAGTAATCGCCTTGTGTGGCGCACAAGCCCCGGTCCCAAACAGGAGCTGAGCCGAGCCGCGACAGCCTTCGTTTTCTTATATGCACTGTCTGACAGGGCCACACAGTGCGATCGTACCTTAATTCCCGTGTGTGATTACCCCTGGCGTACCATTAGCATCGCGCCGCTAGCTGGGTTACCGACAGCAGATCGGGAGGGGGGGCTCGGGCATACGGTATCGCGTCTACACGATGTGATGATTACAAGAAGTCGAGTAAAACACATGGCTCGGTCTACACTAGAAAAGTTGAGACAAACCTAGCCATGAACAGTGGCTCAGTTTCTACGTACAACTGTTTGTTGATTGCAACTATTCACGATACAAACGGTCCTTCCTGTCACCGGGTTTTCCCTCACTCAATGTGACGATGACTCGAAACCTGGTTGCATGGTAGACTTGGTACTACTAGCATATTGTGTCGATCGGTTTTCTTTTTACTGAATTTTTTCTATGACTTTTTAGCTGTGTAATCTTCTTTCTTTTTTGCGATTAGGACCTCAGATCTATATTGAAATTAAAGCGGTGGTGCAACACACCCCACAAAGAAAGGAAATTACACAAAAGTCCCTGGGGTGCCGAATCAGCACAAACACTAGCGCGAGATAAGGGCGCGCCGCCGCCGCCACTCCCTCCCGGAGCCAGCATGAACCTTGGATTCGCAGTCGGATTGTTGACGGACGGGAAGTCTCCATCTTCGGTCTCGTAAGACTAGCACACCAGAGAGCGGCTGAAACAACAGTACAGCACCACCAAAACCGACTTGGGAAACTTGAGCACGTCACGACGAAGGGGAAGGGGACAAAGGTACTCACATGGCAGGGTATCCAAAGCCGCCTTGCAGACCCGCCTGAGGAGCCAAGAACTCAGAGGCACGCCGTTCACATGCCAGCACCACCAGCGCCGGCAAGGAGAGGGCAGAAACATCGGATTTATTTAGCCAGAACGGCGAAATAAATCTCACCAAATCGACGCCTCCGGGAACTACCACTGCCCTATCTACACGCCGAAAGCAGAGGAGCGGGATCCCCGCCTCCTCCTGCCGCTGGAGCGAGCCGAGGAGGCAGGGATCCACCCCTCACCGGTGGGATGTGGGGATATTTTTGGTCGCTCCTTTCCGCCCCTCTCTCTTTGTCGGTAGCACCACAGAAACAAATAAGTCAGTGACCGCATTATATGCTTGCCCATAGTATACTTCGAAACTGATAAATGGTATCCAGGGAAGTGTAAGCTGTTACACCTCGGGTCCCAATCCAAGTTAACAAGGTAAGTATCTTGTGCATACTTGTTCTCGGCACTAATTACTTACTCAGGTACGTGACATTTTCACCAGGATGCGTGCCACGTACAATGCAGCTGGTCTTTTTTGCGGAGTCCAGAGGAGATGGTAGCGGTGGCAGCCAGGGTAGGGTGCAGCACGACGTGGGAGGTGGTGTGGCGCGGCCAGGGGATCGAGAGAGGCTGATACCATGTAGAAGGATAATTGGTGTGGGGCCCTGCCCGGTCACAGGCACGCCATTCACATGCCAGCACCACCAGCGCCGGCAAGGAGAGGGCATAATGGCGAAAAACCCCTCACCAAACCGACGCCACCGGGAACTACCACTACCCTATCTACAGGCCGGAAGCAAAGGAACGGGATCCCCACCTCCTCCCGCCGCCGGAGCGAGCGGAGGTGGTAGGGATCCGCGCCCTCGCCGGTGGGATCTGGGGATATTTTCGGTCGCTCCCTTTCGCCTCTCTCTCTCTCTCTCTCTCTCTCTCTCTCTCTCTCTCTCTCTCTCTCTCTCTCTCTCTCTCTCTTTGTCGGTAGCACCACACAAACACATAAGAGAGTGGTCGCATTACATGCTTGCCCATAGTATACTTCGAAACTGATAAATGGTATCCAGGGCAGTGTAAGCTGTCACGTGTCGGGTCTCAATCCAAGTTAACAAGGTAAGTATCTTGTGCATACTTGTTTCCGGCACTAATTGCTTACTCAGGTACACGACATTTCACCACCATGCGTTCCACGTACAATGCAGCTGGTCTTTTTTGCGGCGGCCAGAGGAGATGGCAGCTGTGGCGGCTTCGGTAGGGTGCGGCACGGCGTGGGAGGGGTTGCGGCACGGCTAGGGGATTGAGAGAGGCTGATACCATGTAGAAAAACAATTGGTGTGAGACAACTGTATTCACATCATGGGGTGTCCAGATATAGCACTTACCAGGATGGTATCGTCCACAGCAATGATCGTAATTACAGCATATATATTTGGAAACAAATGGGGCAACTACACCTAATACAAACATGTACATGTATATAGGACAAGCACAAGTGTCTCTCAACAGTTTCTGCTGAGAAAAATCACTACTGTATAATTGATATGTATAGTTAATTAGATAAGAATCCGTGTAGATTGTACCGGGGTAGACTACCCTTGTGTGCAATTAGAAATTAGGCCATCATGCTAGGTAGAGGCGGTAAGCAGTTGTCCCGAGTATGTCTAACCGCATATGATCCGACAGCACAGCAGACGGTTAAGCAGCTGGAAAATAATTTAGGCGGGGATACGGCTTACTATATTGAGTTCCAAGCCCCAGATGGACCACCGGTTACACGGGCATATGTATACAAGCGTTAAGCAAGTTCAGGCTTTCAGGAATTACAGTCTTATACAAGCGTTAAGCAAGTTCAAGTATAAATTGCATTTTGCATTATGACCCAAGGAACAAATAAACGGAAAGTGGCATGGAGAGATTTCCTTGTCTGCTGAATTTCCCAACCTTGCAACTTGTCCTTGATCCAAAAGAAGAGAAGACAGCACAGTACCAGCACCAAGTTAATCTCTGCTTGAACGAACCTACTTAAGCAGAGCTAATTGAAAATGTTTAAGGAGATACAACATATCATGTCATGTCAGCGTATGTGTGTACGTACAATCCCGGGCTGCGCCGGTGCTCTGTGAACGTGGTGAAGGGAGAAAGAGAGAAAAGAGAAGGGTCGGGGGTGGGGGCGGGGCCCCAACTGTTCCACCGCAATAATTGCCGACGCAGCAGAGAGAGGCCACAGTGGCACCAGCACAAGTCGCCCGTACCAATCCCCTTACCTTTTATTATTATTATTGGCATTGTACCATAAAGCGCACAGTGGCATTATATCAGAGCATTCCTCTTGCAGTCCTCTCCCCCCTCCCTTCAATCTCCCCTCGGGCTCCTCCAGTCAACCCCTACCAAAGACCGCCCAAAACAATTCACCCCCCCAAAATCAAATTCACCCCCCTCTCTCTCTCTCTTCCCTTCCTCTGCGTGCGTCGTGTACACAAACACAAACACGAACGCAGAGCAGAGAAAGCGTGGCGCCACTGCTCCACATAGGCAGTGAGAGGTGGAGGGAAACAGTGCCCCTCTCACTTACTTAAGGGGAGAGAGACCTTTATGTTGGCTTGGCCTCTCCCCGTGTCTGCTGCTGGCTCTCAGCTCCCAAGATTTAGCTACAAGTATTGCCGGGCTCGGGGATCCAAGATAAATAGAGAGAGAATGAGGAGCTCCTCCTGAGACGGACGGACCCTCGCTCTCTGTGTTTGTTTTTGGAGGGCCTTCTCTTGTTCTGGGAGGAGAGAGCGAGCGCTGAGGATATACTAGTCGGGCTACGCGGGGGCCGAGATAAAATCGGGGAGAAAAAAGGGGTCGGGGGTGAAAAATACGGCGCACCACTTCTCTCTTGACGCGGCCAGCCCTCCGCTCGGTCTCGGGCGATAGTTGGAAAGGAGAGCGAAACGGGCGCCCGAAACCCCTGAAAACCTCCACCTGACGCGCCCGCCCATGTCGGCGCCGGAGGAGGGCGCCGCCGCCGCCGCCGCCGCCTCGGGATCGTCGGCGCCGCCGCCGCAGCCGGCGCCCGCGCCGCCGCCGGTGGCGATGGCGGAGCCCGGCGCAATGGGGCCCGAGGAGGCCGCCGCCAGGAAGCGCTACGAGGCGCTGATGCAGGTGCGGGCCAAGGCGCTCAAGGGCAAGGGCGCCTGGTACTGGGGCCACCTGGAGCCCGTCCTCGTGCCGCCGCCGGCCTCCGGGGCGCCCCCCAAGGCCGCCCGCCTCCGATGCGCGCTCTGCGCCGCCACCTTCTCCGCCTCCAACCCCTCCCGCACCGCCACCGAGCACCTCAAGCGCGGGGCCTGCCCTAATTTCGCGGCGGCGCAGGGCGCGCCGCCGCCGCCGCCGCCCCCCGCCCCGCCGCAGAATCAGCATCAGCAGTTGCAGCTCGTCGCTGTCTCGTCCCCCGCGTCATCGATCGTGCCCATCTCCTCCATCCCCCCGTCGTCCTCGTCCGCGTCGCAGCGCCGCCACTCCACCGGCGGCGGCGGCCGGAAGCGCCACGCGCTCGCCGCGGCCTACGCGTCCGTCGAGGCCGCCTCGCACCAGCACCACGTCATGGTCGCCGACCCGGCCGGGTACTCCCCGACGCCGCCCACCCCGCCGGGGATGCCCGCGCCCAGGCAGCTGCTCTCCGGCGGCAGGGGCGACCTCGCCCCGCTCGCCATGCTGGAGGACAGCGTCAAGCGCCTCAAGTCGCCCTCGGCGTCGCCGGGCGCGATGCTGCCGCGGCCGCAGGCGGAGGCCGCGCTCTCGCTGCTCGCCGACTGGTTCCTCGAGTCGTCCGGCAGCGCGTCCCTCTCCGCGGTCGAGCACCCCAAGCTGAAGAACTTCCTGCGCCAGGTCGGGCTACCGGAGATATCGCGGGCCGACCTCGCCGGCGCGCGCCTGGACGCGCGCTTCGCCGAGGCCCGAGCCGACGCCGCCGCGCGCTTCCGCGAGGCGCGGTTCTTCCAGCTCGCGGCCGACGGGCTGCGCGAGCAGGTGATCACCCTCTCCGTCAACCTCCCCAACGACACGTCCGTGTTCCACCGCGCCGTGCCCATGCCCGCGCCGGCGTCGGCGTCCCCTGACTACGCCCAGGAGCTGTTCCTGGACGCAGCATCGTCCGTCTCCGCCTCCTCCGGCGACATTCGGCATTGCGCCGGCATCGTCGCCGACCGCTTCGGCTCCAAGACTCTGCGTGATCTCGAGACCAGGCACCATTGGATGGTGAACCTGACCTGCCAAGTCCATGGCCTGTCCCGCTTGGTAAGCGACATGGCGCGGGAGCTCCCGCTCTTCAACAACGCTGCGTCAAATTGCGCCAAGATCGCCAGCTACTTCAACACCACGCCCTCCGTGCGCGCGCTGCTGCACAAGCACCAAGTCCAGGAGCACGGGCACGCCTTCCTCCTCCCCATTGCCGCTCCGCCGTATAATGGCGGGGAATTTGCCGCCGCGTTCGTGATGCTGGAGAGCATCCTGACCTCGGCGCGGCCGCTCCAGCTCGCCGTGCTTGAGGAGTCCTACAAGGTCGTCTGCATCGACGACCCTGCCGCGAGGGAGATCGCGGCCATGGTGCAGAATGTGGCGTTCTGGACCGAGGTCGAGGCGACGCATTCGGTTGTGAAGATGATCATGGACTTGGTGAAGGAGATGGAGACCGAGAGGCCCCTGGTAGGGCAATGCCTGCCGCTCTGGGAGGACCTGCGTGGCAAGGTCAGAGGCTGGTGCCGGAAATTCAGCGTAGAAGAGGCCACTGCCATGAATGTGGTCGAGAGGAGGTTCAGGAAGAACTACCACCCGGCGTGGTCAGCGGCATTCATACTGGACCCATTGTATCTGATCAAGGACGCCGGCAGGAGGTACCTTCCACCGTTCAACTACTTGACGCCAGAGCAGGAGAAGGACGTGGACAGGCTGATCACGAGGCTGGTGTCGCCGGAGGAGGCGCACCTCGCGCTGATGGAGCTGATGAAATGGCGGTCCGAGGGGCTCGACCCATTGTACGCGCAGGCGGTGCAGGTCCGGCAGCCAGACCCGTCGACGGGGAAGATGAAGATAGCCAACAAGCAGAGCAGCCGGCTTGTGTGGGAGACATGCCTCAGCGAGTTCAAGTCACTCGGCAAAGTGGCCGTCAGGCTCATCTTCCTCCATGCAACCGCCAAGGGGTTCAAATGCACGCCGTCGATGACGCGGTGGCTCACCGCGCCGGGCAGCTCGGCCGGCAGCATTGGCCGGGCGCACCGGCTGGTGTTCATCGCGGCGAACTCGAAGCTGGAGAGGAGGGATTTCTCAAACGACGACGACAAGGACGTGGAGCTGCTGACAGAAGGGGACGACGACATGCTAACCGAGACTGGCAATGTGGATCCCTCCTCCTCCTCAGTGTAGCATTCCATCCCATTCCATTCCCTCCATTCCTTCCTTGCTGCTGCTGCTGCTTAATTTCCTTGGCCTCTTTGTGCATTTGATGTTAGCATCCTTAGAATTTGATCTCTCTAGGAATTGCTAGATTCTTTTTTTGCTTGTGCCCCCCATGTTGCTAGTTCTTGCTCCCCTCCTCTTGTTTTGGTTGGGTAGGGGGTAGGGGCATGAGAGATGGAGATATGCTGCACCCGGTCATCGCTCTTAATTTGCTTGTCAAGTGTGGTTAATTAATAAATATGGCTCATCCCTTGTCACACCCTGCTGGTTCTGCTGCTGGATCCTGAATGCACTACTTGGAAACCGAAATCAGAATCAGCAAGTGGCAAGATGAGTGAGCAGGGGGAGTGCGTGTGTGTGTGTGTTAGCTATTGTGCAAATAATACTACTACCTAGTGGAGTGCCATTTATACTACAATACAATTGGATGATCATTTGCCCCTGTACCGCTTTGATCATCAGCAGTCCCTCATTGTGAAGTATAGTAACATATACTTGCTGGAGAGTCAAGCCAGACAATCTTAAGCTTGAACGTCAATGCAGAAAATTTTATGTCAAGGGAGAATTTGACCCCACTAGATTAAGTGTGAAATGTTGTGTATATTCTATAGTGGCAGCAGTGCCTTTTCTTAAGCGGTGTGCAGTGTATATATATGATAATAGAAACCGATGGGTCATGGTCAAAGTTGCACTTGGAGAAATCGTCACACCTCACCTCTCTCTGCTGCCATACTAGAGTAGTAGAGTAGTCAGCACTCAGCACTGCTCCTCCTCCTCCTCCTCCTGCTGGCGACGAGCAGCGGGAATGTGGCGTGGATTGTTTAAGAACCAATCAACCCCATATGGAGCATAAATAAAAAAATAGAAAAACAAATTGGTGACATGGGGGTCTTTCTTTTTCTGCCTTTTTGGCCTCGCGCTTTTGTAAATTAATTATTGGGTAAATTATTATGGAGCGTGGCAGCGATGGACGGACGGATGGATGTGGTACGAGCGCAAATATATACGCTCGCCCGCGTCGCACAGGTCGGTCATGATTGGGGCGGTGAACCGATTCGGCCCCCAAAAGCAGGATCCCCGGAGTCGCTGCCTACTGATCTCGCTTGCAGCGTAGCGTAGGAGTACGTGTAGTACGTACGTATACAAAACCAAGCGGCTGCGTCCAACATCAGGTAAAAGCGGGGCCCGCCTGAAACGAAATGAATCGATAAGAAAATGCGTCGCGTCCCCTCCCTCCCTCCGTCCGTCCAGGGGTGGGTAGGTAACTTTCCCCTCCATCCACCTCTCTCTCTCTCTCTCTCTCTCCCCGGTTCTGTGTTCTCCGTTGCACCCTCCGACGACGACGAATTTATTCTGGCGTTTGACTTTGAATCCTTCGAGATTGATTGACGCTGCTACATTCTCCTCCCTCCCGTCCTCACGAGCGCATTTCATCTCACTCGCTCACTCCCATGCCGCCGGCGGCTGCCGCGGCGGGCGGCGGCTATAGCTGGCTAGGCTGGCTAGGTAGGCCGCCGGCGAGGGAGGTCGGTCGGTCGGTCGGTCGGTCATCCCACTCAGCTGCCAGGGGAGGGGCAGCAGAGCCGCATCGGTCACGCATTTCTTTTCTACGTACTCCTAATTTTCTATTGGAACGGGACGGGACGGAACCGAACCGAACCGAACCAACAGGGCATAGCATTTCTCTTTTGTTGCGTACCGTCTTGTCCAGTGTGTATGGAACCGGTTCGAAAACCAAAAGCCGCTCCCTCCCTTTTCTTTTCTTTCTGCTACATTGGCCACGGTCGGTCGCCCCGCCCGTAGTGGGACTACTGTCATGTGGGTCTCTCTCTCTCTCTCTCACGCACACGCATACCTACGTCGCAACAGTGGCCGCCACGGTACATTTGTCCTCCCCTCCCAGTCCTCCTCCTCCTCCTCCCCGGTGGCAACGGCAGCAGCAGCTACACCTGCCTCTACTACCACCCAGCTTCTACGAGCAGTAGCGGTGGCAGCTACCCGAAGCTCACTCATGGCTTCATCAGCGAGGTGGCGAGGACGGCGCTCCTACTACTGCCACTACTGGCATGACTACGACCGGTATGGTTGCGCCTGCCACACTCACACACCCCTGCTAAAACCCCTCTCTACACCGCCACGGCCCCCATTTATTACCTTCCCTTGAATAGCATCATTGTAGATACGTCTACATTGATAGTAGATACATAGGGCGGGGGTGGTGCGTGTGTGTGTGTACGTCCTAGGCTTGCCCAATGCCCACTCATGGTGCTGGATCTTCGTGTGTGTGAGGCCACCGGGAAGGAAGGAGGGAAGGAAGGAAGGATCTATCACCAGTTCGTTCGTTCCCCCCTTATTCCAGCAGCCAAGCCGGACCAACCGTGGACCATCACGCCCGGACGCTACTTTGCTTGTCACGGTAGAGGCTAGGAGGCCAGACACGTCCACCACCATGCCTTGCCTTCTGTGATACGTACCACTGATATTAGCTTGGGATTTCGGACGAATGATGGGGTTCTCCGGTTTTCCGCGGCCCGGTCAATGTCTTCCTTTGAGCTTTTGGGTGAACTGCCTGCCCCCTATAAGCCGGAAGGGAAACCCGAAACATGCAAATGTCAGATGATAAGGTTTTTCCTTCCTTATGTAATTTGATTGAAGAAGTAAATTTTGTAGGTGAGCCGGGTCGAGCGGGAGGTGTAGACAGATATGCATGTATGTATGTAAGAGGGGGCACGCACAGTAGGGTGATGGGCGTGGACGGGGGAGAGGACCAAACATTTTCTTCCCCGGAGGGTTTTTCACCGCAGAGGGCACGGGTTAAAGCCGTCCTTTGGCCTGCCGGCCTTGGCCCTTGCACTCGAGTCAACAGGGCATGGGCATCTGAGGCCGCGCAGCAGAGTGTGTTCCTTGCAGCACGCATGCATGGCATTTTCATGCATTGTGGCTTGTTCCCCCCCACCTATGCGTGCGTATGTTTTCATCTTTCCAATGAAAGCCACTGTTGTCCTCTCTCATCGGTTCCCCCCTCTCAACTGTCAACGTCGTCCTCTTAAGCCAGCCAAAGCCAGCGTTTGTTTTCGAAAATTAAAGGTGCGAGAAGGTGAGGGAGGCACAGGCAAGGACCTGCGTGTGCGTGTGTGTGTGTGTAGTACAGTACGTACGCGAGAACATATTCGTTGTTTACTTGTTGTCTTAATAATGTGCTCTCCGTGCTAATCACCGACACAACACGCAGGACATATCACATTGATTCATCCTTTTCTTCAAAATTTCGACACTTGTACACCCACTTTACTGTAGAATCTACCATCCAACTTCTCTCCCCGCGTGCTGCTGCGGTAACTTCTTTAAAAGAAGTGCAAGTAGTTAACAAAAATAACTAAATCTAATAAAAAAGCATGTATAAGATTGAAAATCAATTAAAGCTTATGGGTCTAAAAATAGAATAAAAACTTTTGAATTACAATTAAAAATATCATTTCAAACAAAAATGTGAAGGATGACTAACATGAATATATGATGTGGCTGCGTTACATGCATAGACTAATACAAAAATAATTATATTTTATAAATTAAATGCATGACTCGCTTATGTGGCAGATTTTGCATGGCTTAGTGGGAGAGAATACTTAAATCCATTGCTTAATAGGGCACTGAGGTGGATACTTTGCATGTTGAGAGAATTGAGACCAATTTCTTAACAATGTAAGAGTAGTACCCCCTTCGATCCAAATTAATTATCGTAGCTCCAGTATAACTTTGTAGGGGTACATGTTTGGCACTATAATTGGTTTGGTTTTAGCAATGTGTTTTTTTCTTTTAAAAAATGGATTTGGCTTTGAATTGAAATTTGATCAAATTAGTTACCTCCGGCGCATCCTTGTTTCGTAATTCTAACGGGAAAATTCGGTTTGTTTTCTGAGTCTCAAATGTGATTTCACGCTGCTACCTACAAACATGGGCACATCTCAAGATTACACAAATACTCCCCTTGTCCTGCATTACTCTTTCCGCGGAAATGGATTTCTGCGACAAGTAATTCGGGACGAGGAAGTAAAAAAGCAGGCTGGTAAACTGAAGACTTAGCTACAGGTGGGATGCATCCACCGTGCCGGGAACCGTAGGTCGAAGTTTGATCCACGCTCGAGAAATAATACGTACAAAGATAAATCCGAATTGTGAATAGTACGCGGACGAAATCCAATCTAAATGCACTACAGTTGACACAGTGTGATTTTCCTTGTCACTGGCTGCGGCGGATTAAATTCGGTGTGTGCATGCGTAGGTAGGTACGTAGGTACGTACTTGCGCGTGGCTGGGCAAGGCCAGGCCAACGGGGGGGCAGTTCCATTAGTGTAAAAAGCCTGCGTCGTACAGGCTGTTCAATGGGTGATAACAGTCGGATACCATCCCCACCGTCGGTAGAAGGAGAAGGAGCACACATGGCCCTTGTCCCGTATGCCCAGGCTCTTTTTCCTGGCCGCACATGCCTGCCGCGCCCGGCCTAAATTCGCAGTTTTGCAGATCACCCGTCGCATTCTCTCTCTCTCTCTCTGTAGCGGAGGTGGTAGTAATTTGCAGGCCGTGGCAGCGAGCGAGCGAGCGAGCGAGGCCGTGCCGCCGGACCGGCGTACGCGCAGGCACAGCGCACCGCACCGCGCGCCACCGGACCGAGGCTAGTGCGTTGCCAGCGAGCGCAGTTAATTAGCTCCAGCTCCAGCCCTTGATTACTGACGACCGGTGTGCTTCCGCGCGGCGTGGGTGTATGCATGCGTGCATGTACCGCCGGCAGCTGCACCCCCTTCACTCGCCCAGCTGTGCCACAACCTGGTTGTGGTAACCGGTAACCAACGTCTAGTGTCGTGAGTACAGTAGATAATGACTTGGTTGGATCCACAGTCTTTGCTGGATCCGTTCATTCATTTATTTATTTATTATTACTTACTTACTTACTGGTACTGCTGACTAACTAACAGGCGCTGGTATGGTATGGCATGGTAATGAGTGGGAGACATGGCACGGTGCATTGGGGGAAGCTTGCGAGCAGGGTGACAAGTGGTGGTATACGTACGGGGACGCGCTTTATTTGCTGCAAGCGAACGAAATAAACAAGAATAGAATGAAAGCGGACGTGTAAAGCCAGCGGTGGAGGGTAAAAGGCAGGACAAGACAGCAGAGAGAGGGAGAGAGTAAGGGAGGGAGCAGTTTAATCCACCCTTTTTATTATTTGCTCGCCCCTCGACTGACTCCAGTATCCGTACGTACTTGAATTGGGGCGGTAGTCATCGTCCCTGCCGCGCCATGACTTGCACCATCACACCCAACAGCGCAGCACAGCTGCTGCCCTGCCGTAGTAACTCTGCAGTAGTAGTATTTTAGAAAGAAAGGAAAGGAGGAGCGCGCTGTGGCGAGTCGTACATGTGGGCTATAGTATTTTTGTACATGTGGTGCGTAGCACTTGGGGGAGGCATACGATGATGGAATCGGGCCGGGGGCCCTACGGGCGCACGCTTTTTCTCCGTCGTGGACTGGCTGTCTGACGACGTACAGCAACCATTGCGTCGGGTATTTTTCGCCTTTGGGTCTTGTCACCCGCTCACTCCAATTTGACGCATGGACAGCGGAGATGTGTGGATGGACGTGGTGTCTCCGGAGCCCCCTTTCCGAGTACTGTACTACAGTAGTACCCACGACGACGACGTGGATAAAGATGGAAGCAGGCCAAGAAATCAAGCGGCAGCAGCAGTGGCAATGGCCAAAGGTGAAAAGGGACGACACTCGCTCTCCCTCGCCTCCCTAAATTCAAAACCCTATTTAAGATGCGCGCAGGGCAGGGGATGGTGATTATGGCGGTTTAGGGAGATCCAGAGGGGTGCCGCGAGATGTGTCATTTCACTATTATTACGTCGTATTATTAGGGCTGCAGAGCAGGGATGAGGAGCTCTTTCTAGCTACCTAGATGGATGAACACATGGGGGCCATTATGCTCGGTTTCAAGGACTAGGAACCCACTTGGGCTCTGGGCTTGTGGGGATTATTTGTTTCTCATCATCTGCAACAACACACCTAGAGCTAGGGGTAGTTGCATCATATCCATTGTTACTTTAATGTAATGTAATAAGAGAACAGTTAAGTAGGACAAGAACTGAAAAAGACGAGCGTTGGCAATGTCGTGTCCACACAAATCCTACTGATTGGAATCTGCACCAAAGTCTATGCATGTACATACTCCCAAGTCTCTAAAACATTTTATGTTTGTTTACAAAGGAAGTATTTGATTGCACACATACAAAAGAACGACGGCTTCTTTATGAGTGGATGCAAACTCTTTTACGAAATATAATGTAAAAATAATTCTTAGGAAATGTTTCTATCCTATGAATTGAGGAACCATCTGAAGAAAAAGTTCCAAGGATTGAAAACCTTAATTTTTGTTTATACAAAAATCTTTTGATTCGAAGAGGCTCTTACAAGTTTACCACATCGATGTTTTTGCAAAATAATGAATAAAAGCTATGGCTTTAAAAGAATGATAGCAATCATGTCCATGAAAGCTGCTTTGAGAGACTTGCTGATGAGTTCTAAAGACGGAATAGGGGTCATGGTTAGGGTATCTGACCCTCAAATCAGACACCGTATCCGTTCTGTGGACACTGATGCGGGAGCCGGTCATCCAAAACTAGCCGCAAACATCCACCTTTTTTTTAAAGTCTGCAAGCTCAAAATAACCGCATATGAAATCGTAGTTTATCTAAAAATGTACAAATACGGCAGTAGTTCTAATAGAAATATTACAATCCAACAAAGTTTTCAATTTAAAGTAGTTCAAACTTGAATTCATATGTGCTAGTTGTCTCCTTTAACCGCCCGCATATGCTCAGTTAAGGGGCTGTTTGGTTTGAGACTAAGTTTGCCAAAGGTTGCCACACCTAAGGTTAGGCAAGGTTGACCAACTTAGATGTGTGTTTGGTTCAAGAAACACCTGAGGACAAGCGGCATGGAGTCCAGGTGTACCGGTGGAGGTCGCAGAGCTCCGAAAAGGGTATGGCGGGCGACTGGGTGGAGGAGCGGTGGCGTCAGTGAGAGAGAAAATGGATGCAGAGAAAGAGGGAATGATGGATACGTGGGTTTCATGAGAGGTTTGGGGTGGGCCGGGGATGTCAAAGTCCTGTGTGGCTGCTGTCTGGACTTCCGTGAAGCCCCCTAGTTTTCTTCCGATTTGCAGGAAAAAGAACTTCAAGACCGGCCGGCGGACGGATACAAGGCCGCGTTGGATTGTAAAACCCATCCGAACCTCCTGTCCGGACGGTTGCAAGCGGTTTGAGGGTCCCCTTTGGAGATGCCCTTAGGGTGGTACCAATACAGGATATGTACCTAAAGCGCCATTGCTTTAAACGGGAAACCGCAAGAGCAAAACAGAATTGAGTGAACACAATATATTATTGAATCAGTAAGATAGAGCAACTTCACTAAGATAAAGCAACTAACAAGATTGAACAACTTAGATCTAATCAGCCATCGATCCAAAGTTCAACTAAAATCAAGATGCCTGCTAAGAAAAGGACAAATTGCACAAACTTTGGCTTCCCTTTTTTGGAACCCACATGCGTCGATGGTCGATTTAGGTTTTGCCTTCACCAGCGGCAACCTGTTGCTTTCTCTCACGTCGTCATTTGTCGGGGCGGTGTCCCTTCATGACACATAATGTGGTGGAGACTATCCATCTATCACGGACGACAAGGAAGATTAGCCATTGTCAAGTGGTGTAGTTGTGTGTGTGATAGTTTTTATTTGGGTGTGTATGCCTCGGGAGAGTGGGACTGAGAGCCAAAGTGGTGTGGCAGTTGTGAGCTATAATAGACCAAACACTGTTGATGAGAGGAAATAAATCCTAATTCCCCCTACTTTTGTCCATGTCTTATTCTTCTTCTTCATCAAGTCTGGCAATCGAGAGAGAGAGAGAGGGCCTCATGTCCGCAATCACACCGGCAAGGGGGCTTTACACTTGGTATCAGATTCGGGGATTCATGGGAACAGTGGGGTGTGAGTGTTTTTGATCCCTCTCGGCTTTGGTCTTGTGAAATCATAGGAAAGGTTGGGGAACTAGGCGTTCGATTCTGCTTGATCTTGTTGTGATCCCCATCAATTCTGCCTTGGTTGGCTTGGCTTGGAGTAGTAACACCAATATACCACGACACCTTTCAAGCCTTCACTGCAGACCGTGTGAGTGTTGGGAGCGACGATGGGGGAAACATCATCTCAAGGCGATGATGCCTTATAAGCGCAATCGAGCATTCAATGCAATCAGAGGACATTCAAGCATTCATGCTACCTATAAGCGCATTAAACGCTTATTCGCATGGTCAGGGCTAAAGGCGGAGGATGCCGATTTGGTCCATCAGTGTGAGGTATGCCAAAATGCAAAGCATCTAAATTCCCATCCAGCGGAGCTTATTCAACCATTTCCCATACTAAAGGGTGCATGGCGGGATATCAAGATGGATTTCATTGAGGGTCTGCCCCTCTCTGATGGCTACAATGTGATTTTGGTCATCGTTGATCGCTTCACCAAGTACGCCCATTGTATTCCTCTTGGACACCCATAAATTGCTCGACAAGTGTCCCATGTGTTCGTCAAGCTCCATGGTATGCCTCTTAACATTATCTTGGTTTGTAACAACATTTCCACAAGCAATTTCTTGATACGCCTTTTTCTTCTCTTGGTACAAAGCTCAATTTTACCACTTCTTATCACCTGCAAAACAAATGGGCACAGCGAGGAGGTGAAATAATGTTTGGAGATCTCCCTCAGCTGTATGATTCAAGACTCACCCAAGCAGTGGTGTCGATGGCTGCCCCTCGCGGAGTTCTGGTACAATTCATCATTTTCAGTCAACTCTGAACTGCTCCCCTTTAAAGGTGTTATATGACCATGATCCCAATCTTGGCATGATGCTAGGTCCAGAATCAGATTCAACTTATCCTATGTCGGGTGTACTTGCTGAACGCACTGCTCAGCTACAGCCATTAAAGAAAAACCTGGAGGCAGCTCAAGATCGCACGAAAGTGTCTTCCGATAAACAACAAATTGAACGACAATTCCAAGTGGGTGATGCATTCTGCTCAAACTACAGACATATGCACAGGCGTCTGTTGTCAACAATCATAACCTATGCTCATCTAATAGTTCTTTGAGCCATACAAAATCTTGGAACGTGTTGGTGAGTTGTCATATCTCCCTGATCTTCCTGATGGTAGTCTTAGACACCCTATTTTCCATGTCTCCTAGCTTAAAGAATTTCGGCTAGATTATACTCCAGCCTATGTGGATTTTCCCGAGCTCCCATCCTTAGACGACTCTCATACTAAGCCGGAGCGCATCTTGGACAAGCCTTTGGTCGAATGAGGTAATACAACCATTGCTTAGGTATTGATCTGGTGGTCCAACCTTGCTGCATGGGAAGATTGGGGCATTATGAAACTTTGTTTTCCTTCTATTCTTGTTTGGGGGCAAGCAAGTGCTTCTCAAGGGGGCAGTGTCATGGACAACATGGCACATTAGACATGGTCAGATGGCGTAGTTGTGTGTGTGTGTGTGTGTGTGTGTGTGTGTGTGTGTGTGTGTGTGTGTGTGTGTGTGTGTGTGTGTGTGTGTGTGTGTGTGTGATAATGTTGTGGACATGTATGCCTCGGGTTAGTGGGCATGTGACCCAAAGGTGGTGTGGGAGCCATAAGTGTTGTGAGCTCTAACAGAACACACATCGTTGATGAGAGGAAAGAAATCCTAATTCCCCTCCTAATTCTGTCTCTATCTTATTCTCCCTCAAGTCAGGCGATCGAGAGAGAGGGTCTCATGTCGGCAATCACAATCGGCAAGGCGGCGTTAAACCTTCATCCTCTGCTTGTCCTCATTAGTGTCTTTCTTGACTATGTGAGGTGGGAAGTGTGGCAACATGAAGGTGGGCTACTGTTAAGGCATATCTCTCTCTATGTGGTTTTGGTGATTGATGACAACACGTTTGTGGACTAATCGTGTGCTTTGAGCATTTCGGAGATTCATCCTTTGGCACGAGACGATTCCTACCCCTCGAAGTTCTAATCAAAGACGGTGTAGCTCTTTCATTTCTGTTTTGGTGGACATGTTTCGTAGGAGTCACCGTACTATCAAGAGGGGATCTGCTTTGGTAAGGCTTCGGTGGAATCAACACGTACACATCCTCTTTGCACCCTCTGAGCCTTCCCGCTTCGATGGAGCCTTCATTTCCTTCCTATGTGCATGTTTTGGTCCCAACGGTAGTACCGCGGTGCCTAGCGGAAGTACCGCTCAAGAGCCACAGGCGGCAGTACCGCTCTGCAGCAGTAGTACCGCATGGGGGTCCTCAGCCGTAGTACCACTGCGGTACCGGGCACCTACCGCCTTGACTCGAGGGGGTCGCCTCTCGTGTCGGTTGTGCAGCACTAAGCAGCGGCAATAGACGCGGTACTACTGCTGCTGGCAGTACCGCCCTACCACCGCGGTAGTACCGCGCTGGGTCTGATTCATCCACAGGTTCTAGCCCTCCTAGACTGCACGGCAGTATCGCGAGGCGGAGCGGTAGTACCGCTGGGCCCAGCGGTAGTACCGCCCTCTGCGGGGCTGTTTTGGGGGGTAACGGTTGGATTGTTCCCCCACTATAAAAGGAGGTCTTCTTCTCCAAAGTTGACCTACCTCTTCCCCCAAAGCTCCATTATTGCTCCAAGCTCCATTTTCGCCCCGATCTCTCTCCCTAGCCAATCAAACTTGTTGATTTGCTCGGGATTGGTTGAGAAGGCCCCGATCTACACTTCCACCAAGAGAAATTTGATTCCCCCCACTAATCCCTTGTGAATCTTGTTACTCTTGGGTGTTTGAGCACCCTAGACGGTTGAGGTTACCTCGGAGCCATAGTCCATTGTGGTGAAGCTTCGTGGTGTCGTTGGAAGCCTCCAATTCAGTTGTGGAGATTGCCCCAACCTTGTTTGTAAAGGTTCGGTTGCCGCCTCCAAGGGCACCAATAGTGGAATCACGGCATGTCGCATTGTGTGAGGGCGTGAGGAGAATACGGTGGCCCTAATGGCTTATTGGGGAGCATTGTGCCTCCACACCGCTCTAACGGAGACGTACTTCCCTTCAAAAGGAAGGAACTTCGGTAACACATCCTCGTCTCCATCGGTTCCCCTTTTGGTTATCTCTCACCTTTACTTGTGCAAGCTTATTTTGTGTTGCATCTCTTGCTTGCTTGTGTGCTTTGTTATCGCATCATATAGGTTGCTCACCTAGTTGCATATCTAGACAACCTACTTTGATGCAAAGTTGAAATTGGTAAAGAAAAGCTAAAAATTGTTAGTTGCCTATTCACCCCCCCCCCTCTAGTCAACTATACTGATCCTTTCAGCTACCAAATCCAAGATGGCGCGCCGCTTCTTGATAGGGGAACATCCTGCCATTTTAGGATCCAACAGAAGTTTGTGGAGGTCACGACAGTCTAACGACTTCGACAGAGGGTGATAGTGACATGTTGTCTTCGCATGTGTGCATCAGGCACTATGTGTGATGGTCTATCCCTTCATGTTTGATTGTAGTCTCATGGTTCTACTCCTGAGGCCCTTAGATAGAGGTGTTTCGTTAGTTGCTCAAGCGTCTCCGTTCGTCGGCATCATCCATTGTTTTGGTGGTATCATTTTGATAGCCAGTGTGGTCCGCTAGGTGAATTTGTAAAGTGCTGGTGGTGAGGGGTCGACGGTAATTTGCCCGGGAGGTGACAGTTCGAGACATGATATAGTTGTCGAGTCATGGGTTGGACCCATTGATGAGGTTTCTTGGGATCACAATTGACATCTTCTGTATCGACTATCCTGGGTGAACATCTAGGCGTTGGTATCTGGATCCAACAACAATGTCATTCTGCAGGGTTCCCTTCCTAAATGCATTGTTGTGGGGCTCCCATACATGTTGCCACAATGAAAATCCAAGGCTTAGCCTTGTTGGTCGAATCTAGCAAGGAAGACACGAGTCACATTCTTTGATAGAGGCGTCACATGAATACTAGGCTTCCCGACACTTCATCGTGTCGTAGTTGTTGTTGCATGAAGTAGATCTCTCTGTAGCTCGCGATGTAGAGGTTACACGGGGATGGGACCCCGTTTCAACTTCTTCGAAAAAAGCAATAGGGCTCTCGATGCATATACTCCCTCCTTCACGCACTATCTGGCCTCGTCCTTGTCGTTGTCCGTGTCAAGGAGGCCAGTGATATTGGATGGCGTGGAGTCAAAGATGACCACGTTGCGATGCTTCCCAATCCACCAAGTCGAGAGCTTGATCACCGTCGAGGTACCCTTCCTCTCGTTAGCAGGACCTAAGGTGATGGAATGTTGCCGCCGACCTACAAAAGACGCGTCGACAACAACCAACAGGGTCCTCGCTGTGGATCAGATCCATGAGAGCTCCTCGTGTCAAAGGGCGCACAAAAGGGCAAATGGTTAAGGCGTGCGCCATGGTCTCTCAGGACTGGTCGCAGACCACAGAGCTCAGGTAGTGTAGTAGACCCCGCGTGGCAAGACATCAGACCAACAATGCCCCTGGCAGGCTAGCGAGGTGAAGAACTTCAACCAGGAAGAGCTTCCGTTCAACTTCCTAAATGCCAATGATATTATATTTTGCAACCCTAAGATCAATGTATTTAAAAAAATAGATTAATGCGTTGCAACTTCCAAAAATAATGTCAGTGAGCACGAAAGGAGACCCAAGATAAAATTCACACAAACATTCAAAGACGTACGCATGAGCCCGCAAAGCGCAACACAAGCGTGACCAGCCATTCGAGATTCCGGAGCAGACCAAATGCGCATCATGTCGATGTTGACCCCAATCCGATGGTGACCACCTAGGTTTAGGAAAATGAAACCACCTGGGAGCGTGGTCGTTTCCCCTTGTCTCGGGCCTTCGCTCTCAAGCCAGTTCAAAAAGCCGTCTCCGTCACAGCGCTGTTGCGGGGCGCGGTGACCAGGCGCGGGTGCGCGTGGATCGGTCCATGGCCCCGCCCAAAAGCATGCACGTCGGGCCTCTGGCCGGCCATCTATCCTCGGCCAGGGGCCCTCTCCCATCTACTAACCATCTTATGTTTCCCGTCCAGATGCCACGTACAGATTCTATGGACGCTTCCTAATTAAGGTGCCGTGGGCGATGTCCCTGGGACAAGGAACAATGTGCGATGGATTCAGATCCATGGTTACTGCACGGTTTGCGTCTTGCTCGTCAACTGAAACGGCTGCCGACGGAAAAAGGGTTTTTCTTTTTCTTTTTTTTCCTTTTTTTTTCTTTGGTTATTAGAAGTAGTGGAAAACCGAAAAAAAGGAGGGTTTTTGTTGATGTTGCACTTGCAAAAAAAAAAAAAAAAGTATTGCGAGGCAAACTTCTGATTTATTCATCAACTGTCAAGGTAGCACAGAGAACACTAGAATTAAAAGATACATCCAGATCCATAGACCACCTAACGACGACTACAGGCATTTAAGCGAGCTGAAGACGTGCCGCCGTCATCGCCCTCCCTCATCGGAGTCGGGCAAACCTTGCTGTAGTGGACAATCGGGAAGTTGTCGTTCTAAGGCCCCATAGGACCGGTACACCAGAACAACAACCGTTACCGATGAAGAGACGTGTAGATTGAAAGGGTCCAACCCGTTGACACATGAACAAAGACAAAAGAAGACCAACTCCACTTGGATTCAGCGAAGAGAAACGCTGACCGAATCCCGTAAGATCTGCCGGAGACAAATCTTCACACGTCTTCCGATGACGCTAGAAGCACCACTGGAACGAGGGTTAGGCGAGAAGAATCGTATTCCATCTTCAGTTAGCCGCCGCCGCTGCCTCGTCTATCTAAGCAGGACACAAACCCTAACAAAACTTAAAAAATCATCTAAAAAAGGAGCTCTTCCGCCGGCAAGGGCTGAGATCCATCACACCTCCATGGCCCTAAGATCACAGGAGATGAGGTAGTTAGGTGGCGATGTCGACGGGAGGCACGCGAAACCCTAAGCGGTTAGGTGCCCTTGGTACGAGTTGCACTTGCACATTGCGTGGACAACGGTCACGCACGATTCCTTCGGCACACGGGTTCACTGCTCGTCTCTCAGCACGACCACGTCCGTTCATGGCTGTTAGCGGTCCGGCAGTTGAGCAATTGTTTGAACCTCCTTGTCAAAATATAAGATGTGTTTATATGTTAGTTTAAAAAACAAACTAGCTAGCATTGAAGTACTAGTTTTATTTTTTAACTAAAGTCGAACTGATTCACTAGGTTAATTAAAATAAAGTTCTTTCATTTAATTAGCAAAAAGCCGGACGAAATCTGTCGCAACACATCCACGATACCGGTGTCATGAAACATATATAGCTGCAAGAGAAACTATAGGTAAGCTAGTTATCAAGATATATTTCATCCACGAACTGAGTGTAACCCAGATGATTAGGCTTTTGGTGGTGGAACCAGTCCACGGGTGTAAGAAAAAACACACGTTCCTTCCCTAACAAAAGAAAAATAAACACAATTCAAACATGGAGTGCGCGGACGGAAGTCCATTTTGTCACAGAGCAACCTTATACTTTGTTTTGGTTTAGGTTTTGTTTTTGTTTGCTGAAGGTCCTAAGGCCATATATTAAGTATCACAATTCTTTACTAACACACCTTTATAGAGAAAAGAAAAGAAAAATTAGCAGAATTCTTATTTGTCTTGCATCCATCGACGCGTGGCGTCAGCAAAGTTCAATGCCGCTTCTAAGCCTTTGCCTCAGCAGAGCAAGCTTGTTTGAACTCAAGAATTGTAGAAGCAGCGGCCGGGAAGATGTCGATGCAGACCAGAAAACGCTGACACTTGCTATATGCGTAGCAAATCGTTGCCCAAGAGAAGAAGGCATCGAAAAGAGCCTCCAGATACTCCAAACACTATGAACGACGACCGAATCCAGACGGATCCACCGAAGACCAAAACCTATCAGATCCAAGAAGATCCGTCGGAGACATGCCTCCACCATCGCTAAGCGCATCGATGGGACGAGGATAGGGCATGGAGGACATTATTTCTAACTAGGGCAATGCCGCCATCTCGCCACCGGACCAAGATGCTCTTTCCCCGCCAAATCTATGCAACATGTCACCATCCAAAAGTAGGACCTCCCTGCCGGTGTCAGCGCAGGGTGGGCTTTTCCCGACTGTGCACTCTGGCTGTGGCGAGAGGGGAAGGAGGCGGCTGTCGACGATCTAGATTTTATGGCGTCGGCTCCTATCACGCAAGGGTCGTTACGGTTGCCGGTGAACGTTTTGGTTCAGTTTATCAGATGAATTCTAGAAACCGTTTGAAGGTCTCCCCTCGCCCCTCTATTTCTCGATTCGCGGATTTTACCCTGGTTTGGTCCTAATAAGTAGTGCAATGTCAGATTCCTCCCTCTTTTTTCTGTCATCTAATTTATTTTCCCTCTCCTTGCACTTGAAAGTAAAATGATATGTTTCTATTGAATTGTATATTAAGTTTAATGGAAGCTTCACCAGATTTGTCACTAAATTGTTATTGATTTACAACAATTTTTGTGCGTAGCTTGAATTTTGAATTTACAGTTAAAAATCGCTGCCACCACTTTCTCCTTCCTAACCATGTTTCTTCCACCATCACCATAGCTTCAAGGGTAGCGTATTATTTCATCTTCGTCATCCTCGTCATCAAAAAGGAATAGGTGGCCGCCCCCCTCCTCCACGGCCTTAGATCAACCGCTATTGTGAATTCGCAATCCAGCATTTTCCGCGACAATATTCAGTATCCAATCTATCGAATGTAGGAGGTCTTTGCAGATTGGAAATTTATTACTAGGCCGTCTAACACGCTTGCATTACATGTAAACAAAAATAAGGGCTTCTTTGATTAAAAGGAATTCTACAAGATTTTAGGAGGATTGAAATCCTTGGGAATTTTTCCTACATTGGTCCTCTGATTCATAGGGCTGGATCCCACATGATTTTTCCTATGTAATCTTTTATACTCCATCCGTCTCAAACTAAGTATCTCAACTTTGTACTAATGTATTTTGTACTAACATTTGTACAAAGTTATATTAAACTGAAGACACTTATTTTGGGACGGAGACTGCATTTCGTAGGAAATATAACACCCACTCCAATCTCGTTTTACAATTTTATTTATTTTTCGTGTGGCATCATACACTTCTTACAAATCCTATAGGATTCAATTGGGCATGCACGCCACTCCAATCTTATACTTTTCCTATTTCTCTGCTTTCAAAATTCTATTAATCAAACAGGCCCTAAATGTATGCATGTATGCACGAGCTAAAAATAGCATCGCAGCCACATAGTAGTATTCATCGTCCCTTTTGTGTTCCATCAAGGAGGAAATCTTGAGCACCGCCAAAAACAAAGCAGTCAAGCATGTACAGTGCAGTGCAGAAAGACTGTCTCACCAACTGACTTGTCTGATCCGCGCACTCGCTAAGCCAAAAACCAAGGCTTAAGCCCATTATCATACCCACAAGTTGCACAGCGCGGAACATAGCATCGATCCAGGAGCTGAGCTGAGCTGGTAATAATGCAGCAGTAGTACAAGCAGTACATAATAATCTACGGATTGGTGGGAGTGTCATTGATACATCAGAGGCCTGCACGCAGTGCATGCACTCAGCTCAGCTCAGCTCAGCTCAGCTAGTAGCCCCGGCCAGCAGCACTGTGATGATCTTTAAAGGCTTAAGCTGAAAAAGACCACCTTTTTGCGAGGGATAGGTAAGAACTAGTGGATCAGTCAGAGACGGGAAACCTATTAAGTATTTGGAAAGCCTGGGCGGGTGCAGGATGGTGGCATGGAAAAGCCATCATGCGTTGTGCGGTTCAGAGATGGCAGGTTTCATTTGGCTTTTTGCTTGTACTCACCGCTCTCCTCCTCTTGCTCCTCCTCCTCCTGGTCTAATGGTGGAATCATCATTCCATAACAGGAGTATCCGAGCCCCGGCTCTGAGTGCTTCCCGTTTGGGGCATGTGAGATCGCGGTGAACTCCTTTTTCCGTGCCAAATATACATTGCCATCATTTGTCCATGTGATTTTTTGGGGTCATTTGACCATCTTTTGAGAGGGTGCACGAGCATGCATATGGTGCGGTGCATTCAAATCGCAATCAAAGAGGATCTGCGGGACTTTCTACAACCGGTCGAAAGCTTGCGATTTTTGGGGTCGCTGGAGTTGGACAGGTATATATGGACCCACGACAAGAGTACAATGAAAGCTACGAGAACAAGAGGAAGAAATGGACCTACCCCGGTGGTTGGTGCCAGTATTACTACACGTCTACACATGGAGTAACGTTTTCTTTTCCTAGCAGGAGATATTTTCTAGTGGCATGGTACTAAAAAATGGTTCAAAACAACCAAAGGCCCTTTCTGATGAAACTGATCCACCAAATGTATTAACAGTGCCCCAATTGGCCCAGGATGTAAGCATCAAGAGACCCATTGGGCCTCGTTGAATGCATATTAGTCCACTAGTTTGTAACAGTGGGTGCGCCAAACAAACGGCCCAGTAGAAATTTCAAATGGTGCCTTTGTATAATCTATAGATGCATATTTTCTTTCTGTTCAAGTAGTTTACTCTCACTCGTAGTTTAGATAAAAAAAATTGGGAGAATTTGCATTAGTTGGATTTAGTCTTTATAACTGAAGTATCCTGGTGACAGTGTTTTCGGCAACAAACACGTCAAAGGTTACATGAGATAGGTTATAATCATGTTCTACAGCTCATGTGATCTGGGTATTCAAGAACGGGGAGAGAAGATGCCACATGACCATTGCTGTTGACCCATAGTCAAGGAGGACTACTCACACATCATCATGTGAGTCGCAATGTCAATGAAGAAGATGCCGGTGGTGGTCTCTTCCTCTGGCAGAGTACCAAAAAAGACTCCAAATTGGATCGCCTTGGGTCGTGTCTAGAAGGCTACAGAAAAAAATGCGACAAATAGCACGAAGGGTTTTGTAATATATTTAGTCATTGTGACAAAAAAGTGGTAGAGGCGGTGGACAAGTGCTTCACATGCCCCTGATGACCCTTTGTGATCCGGTGTCAGATTGCTGATAGTCCCCTACCTTTTCCCCAAGGAGTGACTCTCCGTATCAAACCCACAGGAGGATGTGCTCTTCAAAAAGATTTAAGGAAGTTATTGTTCTCAGAAAATGCTTCAGTTTCCTGGACCTTTTAAGTAACCTTTTTTGGTAAACAATTGTACGGAAATAGGCATGGGTATGAGGAGTTGTACTTACAACCTTGTACTTGTGCGTGGATCTCGTCTTGATTTCTTACATAGTTATCTTAGAAACCTGGTACTGTTGGAAGTATGCCCTAGAGGCAATAATATAGTATTATCATATTTCTATGTTCATGATTAAGAGCTTACATTCTATGTTATAACTGCTATGATCCTGGAATATGCGATTCAGTGGAAAACTCATATGCATGTGTAGAACAATAAAACGGTAAAATAAGATTCCTAGTGTCGCCTCTAAGACTAGCTCAAGTGTTGTTCGTGATCACGTTTTCCGGATCTTGAGATATCGTTAAGAGTAACGCTAGTCTCAAAACAACATTGAGAGTATGATGTTAGAAGACGATCATATTGAATCGACCCAAACTTGTTTGTTATACTTTGAGATAATATCATCATAAGTCAATTGCTATAACACAGTGTTAACATGCGTTTAGTTCCTTAGACCATGAGAATATCGTAGTCACTTTTTGCCGTACGATGAGCTTTTGGGTTGCTCAAATGGCATCTGTAACACCATGATCATAACAACAACTTGCAGGTTCATCAGAAAGCTTTACAAGGGACACGATAGCTCAAGAGTGGAATTTTCTCCTTCGACGATGGAGAGATATTCTTAGAGCCCTCTCGGTGTGACGACACCCATCATCGTCTAGCCAGACACAGGTGACAACGTCACGGGGATGCCGGATCATGTCAACAAGAAAGAAGAACAAAACCGGTAATGAGGAGACCGGTATAGTGAGCATGTATATGACTCAAGAGGATACCAATATATCTCACCTCGGGTTTTGTAAAGTGTCCCGAAGCAAAGGGAACATAACATGATAACCAAAAGTTCACTCGAATGTCATTTGTGTAATCATAGGGATCGATATTGACGTCCACAGTTCCGCTATCAGTCATTGAATGAAGGAGTTTCGTTCATGTCTATGGTTTACCGAACCTACGGGGTCACAAGCTTAAGGTAATCACGATCTGCTGAGTGTTAGTAGGACGAGAGTATCGAGGATTTATTTTTGGAATTTTTTATTAATATTCATAATAGTTTCGAGAGGAACCAGAAGCATTTCGGGGTCACCGGAAGGGTTTCAGAGTTTATTGTGCAATATCGGGTATTATCGATAAATAATATATAGGCAAAATGTTTCCGGAGATGTTAAATTAATAATAAAAGGCTCTAGCAATTGTTAGAAGGCTTTTATATTTAATTTAATATCAACGGGCCTTTAAGGCCAAGAGGTGGAAGGAATATTGGGCCACCATGGCCCAACAGTGAAGGATCCCCACTTTTCTAAGTGGGGAGGCCGAATTGGAGTGGAATGAGGATTCCTCCCCCCTTCATTGGCCGGCGCACCAAGGAGGGACTTTCCCTCCTTGGTGGCAGCCCCCTCCTCTCTCCTCAAACCTATATATACTAGAGGATTTTGCCCTTTGGGATACACAAATTTTGGAGCATCCTCTAATCTTCTAGTTCTAGATCTAGTTGATCCTAGTTGATCAATTAGAGCTTGACCTAGATCCTCTAATCCTCATAACTAGAAGCCCAGTGTGGTTCTAATCTCCTTCCTCTAATTCTTCGGCGATGATTAGCTCTGGACGGCGAAGTGCTGCCGGATCGTGAAGACCGTACGCTTGCAAGCAAGTAGAGGTTGTGCTTTCGGTCCTCTTTTCGAGGGATTGTTCGTGGTTGGTTCATGATATCTTTCATCGACGGTTGAAGGAACTCCAAGTACGATCTACACCGACACGTCTACTTCCGCGGCACTTCGGAGTCGGTAACGATCGTGATCCAAACCATTTATGCACCTTCATATTGTTCCTGGAAGTTCGTAGGGCGATTTTTTTTGTTTTCTACTACGCAGTGGCATCATGAGCAGTTCTATGAGAAGATGCAAGTTTTGATCTAGATGACATGTGGATGTGAGGGTTTGATGTTCTTGCTATGCTTCCCTCGAGTGTTGCTTTGATTCAGTTCACTGGCGGCATGAAGTAGCTTTGTACAAGGTTCTGACAATCGACGACTCTCGCTGTCGACGATATGCTAACAGTGCCGGTGCTAAAACCGTGGATCTCAGGTAGGGGGTCCCAAGCTGGTAATCTAGGAACGATGGTAACAGGGGGCAAACAGGAGACAATGTTTATCCAGTTTCGGGCCCTCTCGAAGAGGTAAAACCCTAAGTCCTTCTTGATTATATTGATGCGATGGAGTATCAAGTACAAGATGATATATCTCGAGGTCGTATGTTGTGTTCTAAACCCTAAGGTTGGTAATTGTGTCCCTTAATACTAAACCCCACGGCTTATATACACACCGGGGGTAAAGGTTATACATATGGTCGGTTGCCAATCACTCGGGCTAGCGAGCTATCCTTGAAGTACACGCCAAGTATTCAGAGGTTTCAGTCTTGATCACGCCGAGGTTCATAGCTTATGGAGTCCTTCCTTGTGGAGATTGGCGGGCCGTAAGCTCGGCCAATGGACTACGGGTTGTCTAGCTTAGTACCACCTAGTCCAGGACACTATCAGTAGCCCCTGAACTTTCTTTCGAAGCCGAGTATGACAACTCCATCCTCGGACCAATGTTTGACTCGATTTCTTTGGCTTGATAGGTGAGTTCTTCTGCTATCAGCTCTCTCTCAAATCCGAAGCTTATAAATTATCAGGTCTCCTTTCACAGTCGACCCTTCCGACCATATGCTCGAAACCTTATCCTTGGTAGGGGAAGTATTGGGTTCCTTTTCTACAAAGGGCACCCCCTATACCCGAGATCCCGAGGTTTACGAGTTAGCTTAATTCCCCCTTCGGCAGATCACCAGGAAAGGCCTCCAGATGGGATCGTAAAAGAACAGAGGCTTGCGGCAGGGGAAGAATTTTTTTCGGGGCTTTCTCTGTTGGTTTTGGAATATTTGGGAATTTATAGCGCTGAAATTAGGTCAGACGGATCCACGAGGGGCCCACAAGACATCAGGGCGTGTCGTGTTCCCTTGTCGTCTCCTCGTCTAGCTTCTGGTCCTCCCCCGAAGCTTCTATAGGTTCCCTCTTGGTCCAGAAAAGCTCATCAAAAAGTTCCGTAGTGTTTGGACTCCGTTTGATAAGGATTTTGTGTAAAACCAAAAACATCCAAAAGACAGCAACTGAGACTAGGCACTAGGTTAATAGGTTAGTTTTGCCAAAAATGATATAAAATGGCATATAAAGTATTAAATATTGATAATATAATAGCATGAAACAATAAAAAAAATAGATATATCAGAGACATATCATGTCACGTCAAGCATGTGAGTTGGTCCATACTCCCCATTGGTTCAACCCATCAAATTTTAATTAGAAGGGGTGATGAGATCAACCTGACAATTCTCAGAGGAGTTTCTCAAAGTTGTCCTTAACCGGGATATGGCTAATCCTGATCAGTTTTATACACTATGTAGAGCTTTGTGTACTTTACCCATGATTCCCGATCACACCCTCATACTACTAAACTTCTATTGTGAAGTATCTAGGTAGATCGAGACAATATTTTTGGAAGTAGTAGCCCTCTTCCAATGGCAGACCCAGTCCAACCTACCACTAACTACATTTGCTGGCCATGCCAGGGAGGTACCCACAACTTACTTGGTCATGACAGAGCCCATATTGATTCACGCTTACACATCGAAGCTACTCAACTTTGAACTTGTACAATCCCTTTGAGCCTAGACAGTTGATACGTCTCCAACATATCTATAATTTATTTTGAACCTTAACGTATCTATAATTTTTGATTGTTCCATGTTGTTATATTATCATTCTTGGATGTTTTATAATCATTTTATAGTTTTTTTTGGTACTAACCTATTGACATAGTGCCAAGTGCCAGTTGCTGTTTTCTGCATGTTTTTTACATCGCAGGAAATCAATACCAAACGGAGTCCAAACGCAGTGAAACTTTTTTGTGGATTTTTTGGACGAGAAGACATCCAGTGGGCTGGATAAGCGCCCGGGGGTGCTTTGAGGGGAGCACAACCCACCAGGGTGCGCCTGGAGGCCCATGCTCGCCCAGGTGGGTTGTGCCCACCTCGGGTGCCCCCTGAACCGACTCTTTGCTCTATAAATACCCCAATATTCCAGAAACCCTAGGGGAGTCGATGAAAATCAATTCCAACCGCCGCAGAGACTAGAACCACCAGATCCAATCTAGACACCATCACGTAGGGGTTCATCATGTCCATTGGTGCCTCTCCGATGATGCGTGAGTAGTCTTTTGTAGACCTACGGGTCCGTAGTTAGTAGCTAGATGGCTTCCTTTCTCTCGTTTGATTCTCAATACAATGGTCTCTTGGAGATCCACATGATGGATCTCCAAGAGACCATTGTATTGAGAATCAAATGAGAGAGAGGAAGCCATCTAGCTACTAACTATGGATCTCCAAGAGACCATTGTATTGAGAATCAAACGAGAAAGAGGAAGCCATCTAGCTACTAACTACGGACTCGAAGGTCTACAAATAACTACTCACGCAGCATCGGAGAGGCACCAATGGAGGTGGTGAACCCCATCCGAGATGGTGTCTAGATTGGATCTGGTGGTTCTGGACTTTGCGGCGGTTGGATCAATATTTCATCGACTCCCCTAGGGTTTTGGGAATATTGGGGTATTTATAGAGCAAAGAGGCGGTCCATGGGGCACCCGAGGTGGGCACAATCCACCAGGGTGCGCCTGGGCCTCCTGGCGTGCCCTGGTGGGTTGTGCTCTCCTCGGAGCACCCCCCAGGCGCAGCCAGGGCCCATTAGGTATCTTCTGGTCCAAAAAACTTCTCTGTGAAGCTTCGTTGCATTTGGACTCTGTTTGGTATTGATTTCCTGCGATGTAAAAAACATGCAGAAAACATCAACTGGCACTTGGCACTATGTCAATAGGTTAGTACCAAAAAATGATATAAAATGACTATGAAATGATTATAAAGCATCCAAGATTGATAATACAACAGCATGGAACAATAAAAAATTATAGATACGTTGGAGACGTATCAGCATCCCCAAGCTTAACTCCTACTCATCCTCGAGTAGGTAAGTGACAAAAACAGAATTTTTGATGTGGAGTGCTACCTAACATGTCATATCATAATCTTTTCTTTATAGCACGGACATTTGGACTTTTATGTGGTTCAAAGCAATAGTCTAGTTTTGACATGATAATTTAAATACTCAAGCATATCAACAAGCAACCATGTCTTTCAAAATATCAACGCTAAAATAAGTTATCCCTAGCCCATCATGCTCAACCATTGATCCATTCATGAAACACACTCGCATATTAACTGCACCCAATACTCAAGTGCGATCATATTGCCTCCTAGTTGGCACTTTTATTAGAGAAGATGGAGACTCAAATTCAAAAATAAAAATTGCATAAAGTAAAAGAAAGGCCCTTCGCAGAGGGAAGTAGGGATTTGTAGAGGTGCCAGAGCTCAAAGAGAAAAATTTAGAGGTAAAAATCATTTTGGGAGGTGTATCCTTCCCACCAATGAAAACGACTTAGAGTTCCCAACACTTTCCATGCTAGATATATCAAAAGCTCACATATCACATCATCATATCTCAAAACTATGACTAAGAATGAAGTTTATTTTGTCCAATGATCTCCGTGAAAGTTTTCATTGTATCCTTCTTGGATATCTATCGCTTTGGAACTAATTTTCATATGTTGCTTTTGACAAGCTCAAACAAATATAAGTGAAGATCATGAGCAAAAAATACTAAATCACACCATTCTAAAAAAGGTATAAGTGAAGCACTAGAGCAAGTCCATAGCTCATAAAATATTTAAGTGAAGCATAGAGAGCAATTCTAACAAGTCATGACATAATTTTGGCTCTCTCAAATAGGTGTGTCCAGTAAGGAATCGAGACTTAAAACAATAAATAAAACAAGAAAAGACTCATATCATACAAGACGTTCCAAGCAAAACACATAGTATGTGACGAATAAAAATATAGCTTCGAGTAAAATACCGATGGTCATTAGAAGAAAGAGGGGATGCCACTCGGGGGCATCCCCAAGCTTAGTTGTTTGCTCATTTTTGGATAATAGCTTGGGATGCCGGGGCATCCCCAAGATTAGGCTCTTCTTACTCCTTATTCCTTCATCCATCATGAGATAACCCAAAACTTGAAAACTTCAATCACACAAAACTCAACAAAACCTTCGTGAGAGCAGTTAGTGTAAGAAAAATAAATCACTACTATAAGTACTGTATCAAACCAATTCATATTTTATTTTTGCATTATATCTACTGTATTTCAACTTTTCTATGGCAAAACCTCATCAAAGAAAACCATTGAGCCATCAAAATAAGCACACAACGCAAAGAAAATAGAATCTGCCAAAACAAAACAGTATGTAGCAATCTGATTTATTCGAATACTTCTGGATATCCAAAAATTCTGAAAAATTAGGACGACTTCGGTAATTTGTATATTAATCTAATGAAAAAATTTGGTATTTTATCATGCTTTGGTTAAAAATAAGGATTGTTTTCGTGAGCGCAAAAGTTTCTGTTTTCAGCAAGATCAAACTACTGTCACCCAAGAAGATCCTAAAGACTTTACTTGGCACAAACACTAATTAAAACACAAAAAACACAATCATAACAGCAGCATAATTGTGTAAACACTCAAGAGTAGAAAGCAAAAAGCAAAAATAAATTTTATTCATTGGGTTTCCTCCCAACAAGTGCTATAGTTTTACGCCCTTAGCTAGGCATAAAGCAAGGATCTAAGTTTTGTCATCTTTGTTTCGAGATCCATAAGATGCTCTCATGATTGATTCATAAATTGGCCTAATTCTTGTTCTAGGAAAGTGTTCCATACCCTTCCTCAAAAGAAATTGGAATTTAATATTGCCTTCTTTCATATCAATCATGGCACCGATAGTGCGTAAAAACGGTCTACCAAGAATAATTGGACAAGACGGATTGCAATCAATATAAAGAACAAGAAAATCTATGGGCACATAATTCCTATTTGCAAAAGTAAGAACATCAATAATTCTTCCCATAGGCTTTTTAATAGTAGAACCCGCCAAGTGCAAATTTAAAGAGCATTCTTCAAGATCGGTAAGACCAAGCACATCACATAAAGATTTCGGGATTGTAGAAACACTAGGACCCAAGTCACACAAAGCAAAACACTCATAATTTTTAATCTTGACTTTGATAGTAGTTTCCCATTCGTCATGCAATTTTCTAGGAATTGAGACTTCTAATTCCATTTTTTCTTCAAAAGCTTTCATCATAGCATCAACAATATGTTTAATAAAAGCTTTATTTTGTTCATAGGCATGGGGTAAATTTATCATGGATTGCAACAAAGAAATACAATAAATCAAAGAGCAACTATCATAATTAAAGTCTTTGTAATCCAAAAGAGTGGGCACGTCACTAGCTAAAGTTTTGACCTCTTCAAACCCACTTTCATCAGTTTTCTTGACAAGATTTTCACCCTCCGAATTATCGGGACGCCTTCTAGCTAAAGTTGACTCTTCTCCAGTCCCTTTTTCATCAATCTTAACTTTACTAAACAAGGAGTCAATAGAAGAAACACCATTCATTTTAAGATCTTCATCACTTTTGCGAAAGTAATCACTAGAAAACGCTTTTTCTAAAAATTCATTTTTAGCATAGCGGTTCTTTTCTTTCTTTCATCCATAGAAACATAAAGAGCTTTAATTGATTCATCAACCTTATGCACAAACATTTTCATCTTGAGGTTTTCCACATCATGAGAAATTCTTTAATATTATTCCACATCAATCTTACTCAACTTTTCTTCTATGGAAGTGTTGAAAACTTTTTGCATGTTGATAAATTCTTTAATATTATTCTCAAGATCAGAGGTGTTCCTATTATTATTATAAGATTGATTTCCATAGGAATTACTATAATTATTAGAGGAATTACTAGGAAAAGGCCAAGGATTAAAATTACCTCTATAAGCATTGTTGTTGAAATTATTTCGAGAAATAAAATTCACATCTATGGCATCACTATTTTTCTCAATCAAAGTAGACAAAAGCATATTATTAAAATCAATTGGAGCACTTTTACTAGCAACCAATTTCATAAGAGCATCAACTTTTTCACTCAAAGAAGAAATTTCTTCAATGGAATTAACTTTTTTACTTGTAGGAGCTCTTTCGGTATGCCATTGCGAATAATTTGCCATAATATTATCAAGTAATTTGGTGGCTTCACCCAAAGTAATTTCCATACAAGTACTACCCGCGGCGGAATGTAAAAGATTACGGGAAACAAAATTCAATCCCGCATAAAATTTTTGTATGATCATCCAAAGATTTGACCCATGAGTTGGGCAATTCCTTAGCATCATTTTCATCCTTTCCCAAGATTGTGCAACATGCTCATGTTCAAGTTGCTTGAAACTCATGATCTGGGTTCTAAGGGAAATAATTTTTGCGGGCGGAAAATACTTAGTGATAAAAGCATCTTTGCACTTATTCCAAGAATCATACTATTGCGAGGCAAAGAAGAGAGCCAAATTTTTGTAGAATCACGCAAAGAAAACGGAAATAATTTCATCTTCACCACATCATTGTCCACATGTTTTTTCTTTTGCATATCGCATAATTCCACGAAGGTATTAAGATGGGACGCGACATCCTCATTAGGAGTACCGAAAAATTGATCTTTCATAACAAGATTCAGCAAAGCAGTATTAATATCACAAGACTCCGCACTAGTGGCCGGAGGAGCAATCGGAGTGCCGATTAAATCATTGTTGTTGGTATTTGAGAAATCACATAACTTGGTGTTCTCTAGAGTCATCACACAATAAGATTGCACTCAAAAACAAATCCGGCAAGAAAACGGTGAACGGAAAAAGAGGGGCGAATAAAACGACAAATTTTTGTGAAGAGGGGGAGAGGAAAATGAGAGGCAAATGGAAAATAATGTAAATTGCGAGGAGATGACATTTGTGATTAGGAACCTGGTATATGTTGAAGATCCTCCCCAGCAACGGCGCCAGAAATTCCTTTTGATGTCGGCTAGGACTACGTCGGTATTTCCCCAAAGAGGAAGGGATGATGCATCACAACGATGGTAGGTATTTCCCTCAGTGATGAAACCAAGGTTATTGAACCAGTAGGAGAACCAAGCAACACAACGTAAATAGCCCCTGCACACAAATAACAACCACTCGCAACCCGACATGTTAAAGGGGTTGTCAATCCCTTTCGGGTAACGGCGCCAGAAATTGGTGCGTGGACGGGATAAAGTTGTAATAGATTGAATAAATAGATCACAAATAAAATAAAGTGCAGCAAAGTATTTTTTGTATTTATGGTTTAATAGATCTAAAAATAAATGCAAAGGAAAAGTAGATCGCAAAGGCAAATATATGAGGAAGAGACATGGGGGCCGTAGGTTTCATTAGTGGCTTCTCTCGAGAAAAATTGGAAACAGTGGGTGAACAAATTACTGTTGGGAAATTGATAGAAATTCAAATAATCATGACAATATCTAGGCAATGATCATTATATAGGCATCACGTCCAAGATTAGTAGACCGACTCCTGCCTGCATCTACTACTATTACTCCACACATCGACCGCTATCTAGCATGCATCTAGTGTATTAAGTTCATGGAGAAATGGAGTAATACAATAAGAATGATAACATGATGTAGAAAAGATCTATCTATGTAGAGATAGACCCCATCGTGTTATCCTTAGTAGCAACGATACATACGTGTCGGTTCCCCTTCTGTCACTTGGATCAATGATACATCTCCAATGTATCTATAATTTTTGATTGTTCCATGCTATTATATTATCCATCTTGGATGTTTTATATGCATTTATATGCTGTTTTATATGATTTATGGGACTAACCTATTAACCTAGAGCCCAGTGCTAGTTTCTGTTTTTTCCTTGTTTTTGAGTTTTACAGTAAAGGAATACCAAATGGAGTCCAATTGACGTGCCAATTTTTGATGATTTTTTATGGACGAAAATTAACCCTCGGAGTAAAAGAGTTGGGCTAGAAGAGTCCCGAGCCATCCACGAGGGCGGAGGGCGCATCCTACCCCCCTGGGCGCACCCCCTATCTCATGGATGACTCGGAGACCCCCCCTGACTTGTTCCCGACGCCAAAAATTCCTATAAATACAAAAAACCCCGAAAAGAAACCTAGATCAGGAGTTCCGCCGCCACAAGCCTCTGTGGACACCAAAAACCAATCGGGACCCTCTTCCGGCACCCTGCCGGAGGGGGGATCCATCACAGGTGGCCATCTTCATCATCCCGACGCTCTCCATGACGAGGAGGGAGTAGTTCACCCTTGATACGTCTCCAACGTATCTATAATTTATGAAGTATTCATGCTATTATATTATCCATCTTAGATGTTTAATGAGCTTTACTATGCACTTTTATATTATTTTTGGGACTAACTTATTAACCCAGAGCCCAGTGCCAGTTTCTGTTTTTTTCTCTTGTTTCAGTGTTTCGCAGAAAAGGAATATCAAACGGAGTCCAAACGGAATGAAACCTTCGGGAAAGTTATTTCTGGAACGGAAGCAATCCAGGGGACCTGAAGTGCACGTCAGGGAATGGCACGAGGCAGGGGGCGCGCCTTCCACCCTCGTGGGCCCCTCGTGGCTCCCACGACATATTTCTTCCTCCTATATATACCAATATACCCTAAAACCTTCGGGGAACAGAAGAGATCGGGAGTTCTGCCGCCACAAGCCTCTGTAGCCACCAAAAACCAATCAGGACCCTGTTCTGGCACCCTGCCGGAGGGGGGGATCCCTCACCGGTGGCCATCTTCATCATCCCGGCGCTCTCCATGACAAGGAGGAGTAGTTCACCCTCGGGGCTGAGGGTATGCACCAGTAGCTATGTGTTTGATCTCTCTCTCTCTCTCTCTCTCTCTCTCTCTCTCTCTCTCTCTCTCTCTCGTGTTCTTGAGGTGATATGATCTTGATGTATCGCGAGCTTTGCTATTGTAGTTGGATCTTATGATGTTTCTCCCCCTCTACTCTCTTGTAATGGATTGAGTTTTCCCTTTGAAGTTATCTTATCGGATTGAGTCTTTATTGATTTGAGAACACTTGATGTATGTCTTGCGTGGGATAACCGTGGTGACAATGGGTTATTCTATTGATTCACTTGATGTATGGTTTGGTGATCAACTTGTGGGTTCCGCCCGTGAACCTATGCATAGGGGTTGGCACACGTTTTCGTCTTGACTCTCCGGTAGAAACTTTGGGGCACTCTTTGAGGTTCTATGTGTTGGTTGAATAGATGAATCTGAGATTGTGTGATGCATATCGTATAATCATACCCACGGATACTTTAGGTGACATTGGAGTATCTAGGTGACATTAGGGTTTTGGTTGATGTGTGTCTTAAGGTTTTATTTTACTACGAACTCTAGGGCTGTTTGTGACACTTATATGAATAGCCCAATGGATTGATCGGAAAGAATAACTTTGAGGTGGTTTCGTACCCTACCATAATCTCTTCGTTTGTTCTCGGCTATTAGTGACTTTGGAGTGACTCTTTGTTGCATGTTGAGGGATAGTTATATGATCCAGTTATGTTATTATTGTTGAGAGAACTTGCACCAGTGAAAGTATGAACCCTAGGCCTTGTTTCCTAGCATTGCAATACCGTTTACGCTCACTTTTATCATTAATTACCTTGATGTTTTTATATTTTTAGATTACAAAAACCTATATCTACCATCCATATTGCACTTGTATCACCATCTCTTTGCCGAACTAGTGCGCCTATACAATTTACCATTGTATTGGGTGTGTTGGGGACACAAGAGACTCTTTGTTATTTGGTTGCAGGGTTGTTTGAGAGAGACCATCTTCATCCCACAGATTGATAAACCTTAGGTCATCCACTTGAGGGAAATTTTCTACTATCCTACAAACCTCTGCACTTGGAGGCCCAACAACGTCTACAAGAAGAAGGTTGCGTAGTAGACATCAAGCTCTTTTCTGGCGCCGTTGCCGGGGAGGCTAGGTAAGCGGCACTCACACCCCATCAACTAAGCTCCTTTCTGGCGCCGTTGCCGGGGAAGTGAGTTCTTGAAGGTATATCTTTACATCTTGCAATCGAATCTTTTTGTTTCTTGTTTTATCACTAGTTAGTTTATAAAAGAAAACTACAAAAAAATGGAATTGAGTTTGCCTCATACGCTTCATCTTTTTAATATCTTTCGTAAGTATGATGGAAAAGAAAATTGTGCTCAAGTACTAGAAGAAGAATTATATAGAATGTTTGGCACTAAATATTTCTATGATGAGCAAGATTGCAATGTTGTTAGTATGAATTCCTTGAATATCCATGATGCTAATGATATGCAAAGCCACAAGCTTGGGGAAGCTATGTTTGATGAAGATGATATTTATTGTCCCCCAAGTTTTGATGAGAAAATTTGTTATGATGAAAGCATGCCTCCTATTTATGATGATTATATTGATGAAAGTGGATTTGGAGAGGTCATGACTTTATTTAGTGATGAATCCACTATTTCGGAAGAGGTTCCAATTGATTATGATAACAAAGTTGCTATTTATGATGATTATTGTGATGACATGTATGCTGTTATAATAATGATAACCATGGAACTTGTCATCATGATTTTAATTTTCAATTGGATTAGGCTTCACATGATAGTTATTTTGTTGAGTTTGCTCCCACTACTATTCATGAGAAGAAATTTGCTTATGTGGAGAGTAATACAATTTCTATGCTTGTGCATCATGAAAATAGTGCTTTGTTTGATGGTTATATGGTTGAATTCATTCATGATGCTACTGAAAATTACTATGAGAGAGGAATATGTGCTTGTAGGAATTGCAATAATATCAAGTTTCCTCTCTATGTGCTTAAAATCTTGAAGTTATGCTTGTTTTACCTTCCTATGCTAGTTGATTATTGTTCCCATAAGTTGTTTGCTCACAAAATCCTTATGCATAGGAAGTGGGTTAGACTTAAATGTGCTAGTCATATTCTTCATGATGCTCTCTTTATGTTTTAATTCTTATCTTTTATGTGAGCATCATTGAAATCATCATGCCTAGCTAGGGGCGTTAAACGTTAGCGCTTGTTGGGAGGCAACCCAACTTTATTTTAGTTTCTTGCTTTTTGGTTCTGTTTAGGAATAAATAATCCATCTAGACTCTGGTTAGATGTGGTTTTATGTTTTAATTAGTGTTTGTGCCAAGTAAGACCTATAGGATCTTCTTGGATGATAGTTATTTGATCTTGCTGAAAATTCCAGAAACTTTCTGTTCACGAAAAAATTGTTAAAAATCACCAGAACGTCATAAAATATTGATTCCAATTGCAGTAGATCAATAAGCAAATTATCTAGGCCGTCCTATTTTTGTAGAATTTGTGGAGTTCCAGAAGTTTGCGTTAGTTACAGATTACTACAGACTGTTCTGTTTTTGACAGATTATGTTTTCTATGTGTTGTTTGCTTATTTTGATGAATCTATGAGTAGTATCGGAGGGTATGAACCATAGAGAAGTTGGAATACAGTAGATATTACACCAATATAAATAAAGAATGAGTTCATTACGGTACCTTGAAGTGGTGTTTTGTTTTCTTTCGCTAATGGAGCTCTCGAGATCTTCTGTTAAGTTTTGTGTTGTGAAGTTTTCAAGTTTTGGGTAAAGATTCGATGGACTATGTAATAAGGAGTGGCAAGAGCCTAAGCTTGGGGATGCCCAAGGCACCCCAAGGTAATATTCAAGGACAACCAAGAGCCTAAGCTTGGGGATGCCCAAGGCACCCCAAGGTAATATTCAAGGACAACCAAGAGCCTAAGCTTGGGGATGCCCCGGATGGCATCCCCTCTTTCGTCTTCATTCATCGGTAAGTTTACTTGGAGCTATATTTTTATTCACCACATGATATGTGTTTTGCTTGGAACGTCATTTTAATTTATTTAGATTTGCTTGCTGTTTGAATAAATTACCAAGATCTAAAATTCTTAAATGAGAGAGAGTCTTCACATAGCTAAATAATTATTTAACTACTCATTGATCTTCACTTATATCTTTTTGGAGTAGTTTGTCATTTACTCGTGTGCTTCACTTATATTCTATGAGTAAATGGTTGAATGATTTGAATGTCATAAATCTGAAATTATATATGCTTCTTATGTTTTATCCTATGGGGAGTAATGACTTCACATATAAGAAGTAGAGGTGGTAAATTTTTTGAAGGTTAGCAAACATTGTATTGGTCACTCGAACAATTCATGAAAGAATATTGAAGGAAGAGAGATTTCACATATAAATATACTATCTTGGACATCTTCTACGATTGTGAGCCCCATTAATTATTTTCAAACCTGAGCAAATTAGTTGAAGTTGGACAAGGAAGACAACATAATGAGTTATGCTTGGGTATATTTGTATAGAAGTTATATTGTTATGGATCCTCTAACATGTGGTGCTTTCTATTTAGAATCCTTTGCTAGCCAAAATATCTGTACTAAGCGGGAATACTGCTTGTGCATCCAAAATCCTTGAACCAAGTTTCTTCCATGAGTGTCCACCTTATCTGCCTATATGCGGTATTTGCCTGCCGTTCCAAGTAAATTTGCATGTGCCAAACTCTAAACCTTCAAATAATAATCTGTTTTGTATGCCCGAATCGCTCATGTAGCGACTAGGGGCTAGCAGTATCTTCCATGCTAGGTGGGTTATTCTCACGATGAGTGGACTCCGCTCACCATTCACGAGAAAATGGCTGGTAACTGGGATGCCCAGTCCTATGATCAAAAGATCAAAAACAAATTCGCAAATAATTTAAACAAAACTCCCCCAGGATTGTTGAAGTTGGACGGCACCCGTTGTTTCGGAAAAGCCCTGGAGTGTGATCGTTGGTGGAGGGGGAGTAAAATATTTACCTTTCTGCGTGGGAACCGCCTATGATGTATCTAGTATGGAAGATATTGGGAAGTCTTGGTCCTTATGTTGACAATGAAAGCATACCTCTCAAATTTATTTTATATTTTCAGATTACAAAAACCTATATCTACCATCCATATTGCACTTGTATCACCATCTCTTTGCCGAACTAGTGCGCCTATACAATTTACCATTGTATTGGGTGTGTTGGGGACACAAGAGACTCTTTGTTATTTGGTTGCAGGGTTGTTTGAGAGAAACCATCTTCATCCTATGCCTCCCACGGATTGATAAACCTTAGGTCATCCACTTGAGGGAAATTTTCTACTGTCCTACAAACCTCTGCACTTGGAGGCCCAACAACGTCTACAAGAAGAAGGTTGCGTAGTAGACATCAAGTTAATGTGATCTTGTTGTTAAAAACAGAAACTTTGCGCTCATGAGATTAGCTGCCATTTTTTTATAGAAGAGTGCTTTTGGGTTGATTATTTTTGGAGAAGATTAATAGACAAATTCCTCACGTTCACCAATTTATTTCAGAATTTTGGAGTTACAGAAGTATTCGAGAGTTAGAGATTACTAAAGACTGTTCTGTTTTTGACAGATTCTGTTTTCTATGTGTTGTTTGCTTATTTTGATGAATCTATGAGTAGTATCGGAGGGTATGAGCCATTGAGAAGTTGGGATACACTAGATATTACACCAATATGAATTTATAATGAGTTCAGAACAGTACCTAAGTGGTGGGTTTTTTTTCTTATACTAACAAAGCTTACGAGTTTTCTGTTGAGTTTTGTGTTGTGAAGTTTTTAAAATTTTGGGTAAAGATTCGATGGACTATGGAAAAAGGAGTGGCAATAGCCTAAGCTTGGTGATGCCCAAGGCACCCCAAGGTAATATTTAAGGACAACCAAGAGCCTAAGCTTAGGGATGCCCCGGAAGGCATCCCCTCTTTCGTCTTCGTCTATCGGTAACTTTACTTGGAGCTATATTTTTATTCACCACATGATATGTGTTTTTCTTGGAGCGTCAATTTTTTATTGCTTTTGAGTAATATTACAAGATCTTAAATTCTTAAATGTTAGAGAGTCTTCACATAGTTGCACAATTATTCGACTACTCATTGATCTTCACTTATATCTTTTGGAGTAGTTTGTCATTTGCTCTAGTGCTTCACTTATATATTTTTAGAGCACGGCGGTGTTTTTATTTTGAAGAAATAGGTGAACTCTCATGCTTCACTTATATTATTTTGAGAGTCTTTTAGAACATCATGGTAATTTTCTTAGGTCATGAATTTAGTCCTAATATGATGGGCATCCAAGAGGGATATAATAAAAACTTTCATATAAAGTGCATTGAATACTATGAGAAGTTTGATTCCTTATGATTGTTTTGAGATATGAAGATGGTGATAATAGAGTCATGCTAGTGGAGTAGTTGTTAATTTGGTAGATACTTGTGTTAAAGTTTGTGATTCCCGTAGCATGCACGTATGGTGAACCGTTATGTGATGAAGTTGGATCCTGATTTATTTAATCATTGGCTTCCTTATGAGTGGCGGTCGGGGACGAGCGATGGTCTTTTCCTACCAATCTATCCCCCTAGGAGCATGCGCGTAATACTTTGCTTTGATAACTTTTAGATTTTTGCAATAAGTATGTGAGTTCTTTATGACTAATATAACAGCATGGAACAATAAAAAATTAGAGATACGTTGGAGACGTAGCACTAGGCGAGTGGCATAAATACCACCATGAATTTTTCCCTTAGTTCTGTTGAGGTGCAGGCGGTGTGCAATAATAGCCCTAGGCTAAAGGTGTGATCATTGTGCAGTGTACGGCGTAAAATGGTGAGCTCGGGGGCACTGAGTGGACCGACCTTCTCCCTAGTAGTATTCATGCCATGTTTACAACAATTTTATTTGATTTTGGTATGATTTGATTAGAACTAACCTGGACTGACGTTGTTTCAACATAACTACCATGGTGTCATTTTTTGTGCAGAAATAAAAGTTCTCGGAATGGGCTAAAAATTTACGGTGATTTTTTTTATGGACCAAAAGAGACCCCCGAGGCATCAAAGTTGGGCCACAAGAGTCCTGAGGCGACGACAAGGTAGGGGGCGTGCCCTACCCCCCGGGAGGGTGCTCCTGTCTTGCCGCCACCTCGTGGACCCCCTTGATGTGAGATCGACGCCACAAATTCCTATAAATACCAAACCCCCCAAAAAGAAACCTAGATCGAAAGTTCCACCGCCGCAAGCCTCTGTAGCCACGAAAAATCAATCTAGGCCCCCTCCGGCACCCTGCCGGAGGGGGCCATGATCACCGAAGTCCATTGAGGAGGAACCCGGAGGGGGCCATCATCATCGTGGAGGCTAAGGACCAGAGGGAGAACCTCTCCCAATCTAGGCGAGCGGCCATGGAGGAGGAAGCACAAGGGGGAGACTCTCTCCCCGCTCTCTCGGTGGCGTCGGAGTGCCGCTGGGGAACCATCGCCATGATGATCATCTTCATCAACATCACCATCTTCATCACTTTCCTCATCTATTTTACGCGGTCCACTCTCCCGCCCCCGCTGTAATTCCCTACTTGAACATGGTGTTTATGCCACATATTATGATCCAATGATGTGTTGCCATCCTATGATGTTTTGAGTAGTTTCTTTTGTCTTTTGGGTTGATTGATGATCTAGATTGGTTGGAGTTGTATGTTTTATTTTGGGGCTGTCCTATGGTGCCTTCCGTGCTGCGCACACGTGAAGGATTCCCGGTATAGGGTGTTGCAATACGTTCATAATTCGCTTATAGTGGGTTGCTAGAGTGACAAAAGCTTAAACCCGAGTAAGGGGGTTGTTGCGTATGGGATAAAGGGGACTTGATATGTTAATTCTATGGTTGGGTTTTACCTTAATGATCTTTAGTAGTTGCGGATGCTTGCTAGAGTTCCAATCATAAGTGCATATGATCCAAGTAGAGAAAGTATGCTAGCTTATGCCTCTCCCTCATATGAAATTGCAATAATGATTACCGACCTTGTTAACAATTGCCTAGGAAAATTCCGCACACCGACCCATCATTATTCCACATTTGCTATTTGTATTATATAGTAATATATTCTAAATTTATGTTAACATCACCTATTTATGTGTTTTAGTTCTCTGACATCATGCAAAGCTATCCTATTCATACCCACAACGTAGTTTTATTTCTCGTTTCTAGATGAAAGCAAACGTTCGGTGTACGTAGAGTTGTATCAGTGGCAGATATGACTCGAGAGAATATTGATCTTACCTTTAGCTCCTTGTGGGTTCGACACTCCATACTGATCACTTCCACCTTTGGAAATTGCTATGATGATTCCTTGCACTTGGGGATTATCAAGCTCTTTTCTGGCGCCGTTGCCGGGCAACAATATCATGGGGTTGATATTCTCGTGTGAGCTTTGTTTGCTTTCTTCACTAAGTAGATTTTGTTTCCCCTTTTTGTTTCCTTCAGTTGTGGGTGAAACAAACAAAAAAATTTAAAGAATCCAAAATACAAAAAATTACTTGCCTCTTATGCCTAATTTTTTTTCAAAAAGAGAAGTGATTGGAAGGTTATGCATTAGAGAAGTGAGGGTCGACCTTGAACACATGTGTTCATGCTCATGGAAACAATGTAGAATTTTTCATGGAAGTTCCTCAAAAATAATTATCCACTTGTATATATACATTGTATCATAAAAATAATGTGCGAAGTTTTGGTTTTAGGACGATTAGATTGCACTACAAGAAATATGTCAACTAGTGACCTTCTGTCAGTGACCCTGGAAGAATTGGTCATAGATCTATGACCATTTCAGACCAATTGGTCAAAAGCTGTTCGAGGGGCTCCAAACCCTAAACCATTGCGACCATTTTGGTCGAAGGTCGTAATTTCCTTACGAAAAGGTCATAAAGCAAACAGCGCTAGTCCGCTGCCTTATTTCTAGTTGTTAACGACCAATATAGATGGTCATAGCCTTGTAAATTGCGGTGGGTTGCTATGACTAGGCGCCACCTCATCAGTTTTGCCTACGTGTCATGTCCATGTGGCAGTTTTTGCCCTAGGTTGTGAAGCAACCTATATTTCTGTCGTTCCCAAAATTCCCAAAAAAATCTCGTAAATTCTTTGGGTCATATCTTCGTCAAATATGTAAAAACATTCCTTGCCTAGTTCAAAAATAATTCGAAAATATTCATTTTCCTATTCTGTTCAAAGCAACACTTTGTGAAGGAAGTACCACTTTGGCATGTCCAAATGGTATCCATTTTCTACAGTGCTTTCCTATGCCCAAATAACCATCCTCCACCAAATGCCAGCTCAATCCATTCATTATTTTGAGCCCAGCTTCAACATTCGTATTTATGTCTAGTGTGGTAGTTTGTAAAGCAAGTACCACCTAGGTTCCTCCTTTTGAGGTGAAAATTTGTGAAGACGATCTTCTTAGTAACTGATCATCCTCAGCCAAAACTCACGCCCATTAGCCATGTGCATTTCCCGTACCGCAAAACAAACACTTGGCTGCTTATTCATGTTTGAGCATCGACCGGTCTCCTCGTGAGAATCTTATGTTGTGATTTTCTTCCTAGCACCTAGCTGGGAGTGCCCAACCCACTAGACATACCTAGGCCGCCTGAACACATGGCAACGCCACGGTCCACTGCTGGTGACCACGCCAGCGGGCATCTTGAGGTTCTGCGCTCTAGAGTTGGGGCCCTCGCCACCGCCCAAACCTCGACGTATCGCCACCAAACCGTGTATTTATGATTAAATAGGTACTTATGTAACTAGAAATGATTTTTGGAAAAAATAAATAGCAAACTATGAGGCAGCTGCAGTTCAAATTTGACCCGCTTCCAACTGAATCGGCGGAAATTTGTCTTTTTCACGAGAGGTGGATCAAAACTTTTTGCACCCAACCATTTTGTCAATTGTGTATTAAATATGTCCTAGTATTTTAGAAAATTGATTTGGTCCAATTTTGCAACAATTATTTGGTAGTTCCTTCACAAAAAAAACCTCCTTTTGGGCACTCGGAAAATGAAAAATGGTTTTTTCGTCCAAAGAAAATGAAAACTTCCTTAGGCAACATTGTTTGCCATTCCAATATGCACCCTTGTGCACAATATGAGATCATTTGAACAAACTATGCCACGAATGTGGCCATAAGATTGATCATTTGGCTTGAAAGCCATGAATCTTCAGAGATGATAGCTCATTTCTGAGAACACCTTTTAAAAATAATTGCCGTATTACAAGTTTGTTATTTTTCCTGGGAACTTGGCCACATATAATGACACAATGCAAAGGTTTCCCAATTTTTTGATTTTTTTTGAATTTTTTATGCCCGTTTCAAAATGCGGTCAAAACGGCGGGAATGTCCGTTCCTAGCTAGTGGTTGAATCTTGGAATTTATTTGGTGTTTATCTGATTAAATAGGTACTTATGTAACTAGAAACGATTTTTGGAAAAAATAAATAGCAAACTATGAGGCAGCTGCAGTTCAAATTTGACCCGCTTCCAACTGAATCGGCGGAAATTTGTCTTTTTCACGAGAGGTGGATCAAAACTTTTTGCACCCAACCATTTTGTCAATTGTGCATTAAATATGTCCTAGTATTTTAGAAAATTGATTTGGTCCCATTTTGCAACAATTATTTGGTAGTTCCTTCACAAAAAAACCTCCTTTTGGGCACTCGGAAAATGAAAAATGGTTTTTTTGTCCAAAGAAAATGAAAACTTCCTTAGGCAACATTGTTTGCCGTTCCAATATGCACCCTTGTGCACAATATGAGATCATTTGAACAAACTATGCCACGAATGTGGCCATAAGATTGATCATTTGGCTTGAAAGCCATGAATCTTCACAGATGATAGCTCATTTCTGAGAACACTTTTTTAAAATAATTGCCGTATTACAAGTTTGTTATTTTTCCTGGGAACTTGGCCACATATAATGCCACAATGCGAAGGTTTCCCAATTTTTTGATTTTTTTTGAATTTTTTATGCCCGTTTCAAAATACGGTCAAAACGACGGGAATGACCGTTCCTAGCTAGTGGTTGAATCTTGGAATTTTTTTGGTGTTTCTCTGATTAAATAGGTACTTATGTAACTAGAAATGATTTTTGGAAAAAATAAATAGCAAACTATGAGGCAGCTGCAGTTCAAATTTGACCCGCTTCCAACTGAATCGGCGGAAATTTGTCTTTTTCACGAGAGGTGGATCAAAACTTTTTGCTCCCAACCATTTTGTCAATTGTGCATTAAATATGTCCTAGTATTTTAGAAAATTGATTTGGTCCCATTTTGCAACAATTATTTGGTAGTTCCTTCACAAAAAAACCTCCTTTTGGGCACTCGGAAAATGAAAAATGGTTTTTTGTCCAAAGAAAATGAAAACTTCCTTAGGCAACATTGTTTGCCGTTCCAGTATGCACCCTTGTGCACAATATGAGATCATTTGAACAAACTATACCATGAATGTGGCCATAAGATTGATCATTTGGCTTGAAAGCCATGAATCTTCACAGATGATAGCTCATTTCTGAGAACACTTTTTTAAAATAATTGCCGTATTACAAGTTTGTTATTTTTCCTGAGAACTTGGCACATATAATGCCACAATGCGAAGGTTTCCCAATTTTTTGATTTTTTTTTGAATTTTTTATGCCCGTTTCAAAATACGGTCAAAACGACGGGAATGACCGTTCCTAGCTAGTGGTTGAATCTTGGAATTTTTTTGGTGTTTCTCTGATTAAATAGGTACTTATGTAACTAGAAATGATTTTTGGAAAAAATCAATAGCAAACTATGAGGCAGCTGCAGTTCAAATTTGACCCGCTTCCAACTGAATCGGCGGAAATTTGTCTTTTTCACGAGAGGTGGATCAAAAATTTTTGCACCCAACCATTTTGTCAATTGTGCATTAAATATGTCCTAGTATTTTAGAAAATTGATTTGGTCCAATTTTGCAACAATTATTTGGTAGTTCCTTCACAAAAAAACCTCCTTTTGGGAACTCAGAAAATGAAAAATGGTTTTTTCGTCCAAAGAAAATGAAAACTTCCTTAGGCAACATTGTTTGCCGTTCCAATATGCACCCTTGTGCACAATATGAGATCATTTGAACAAACTATGCCACGAATGTGGCCATAAGATTGATCATTTGGCTTGAAAGCCATGAATCTTCAGAGATGATAGATCATTTCTGAGAACACTTTTTTAAAATAATTGCCGTATTACAAGTTTGTTATTTTTCCTGGGAACTTGGCCACATATAATGACACAATGCGAAGGTTTCCCAATTTTTTGTTTTTTTTGAATTTTTTATGCCCGTTTCAAAATGCGGTCAAAACGACGGGAATGACCGTTCCTAGCTAGTGGTTGAATCTTATAATTTTTTTTATGTTTCTCTGATTAAATAGATACTTATGTACCTAGAAATGATTTTTTGAAAAAATAAAGAGCAAACTATGAGGTAGCTGCAGTTCAGATTTAACCCGCTTCCAGCTGAATCGGTGGAAATTTGTCTTTTTCATCAGAGGTGGATCAAAACTTTTTACACCCAACCATTTGGTAAATTATGCATTAAATATGACCTAGTATTTTAGAAAAATGATTTGGTGCAATTTTGCAATAATTATTTGGTAGGTTCTTCACAAAAAAACATCATTTGGGGCACTCGAAAAATGATTAAAAATAGCTAGAAAGATAAGAAATGCGTACAAATTGGTCCTTATCCATAAAATGTGGTCTAACTCTAGTGAGAATTTGTGTGGTACCCTTTTGCAAAATATTTTTGATAGCTACTTCACAAAATCCCTCTAGTTGTACTTGGAAACTCTTTTAAATCACTGATTTTCCGAACCAATCAGAACCATTCCCACGGATCGATGACATGGCACTCATCTATCCATCCATCCATCTCACCATCCCACATCCATCCGTCCATCTATCCGTCCATCCACCCCACCGCAACACAAACCCTTCCCCCATCGCACCCTCCCTTCCAGATCCATTGTCGCCTCCCTTCCAGATCCATCGCCGCCACCGCCACCTCTCTCCGACGGAGCACGCCGACGTTCATGGCCTCCCCCACGCCCCCCTCCTCTCGCCCCTCCCCTTCCCTCGCCACCCAACCGAACCACCACACACCCTCACCTTGTTACCGACGCGCCCCCGCCGTCCCCCACGATCTGGATCCCCACGAACCAGCCGCTGGCGACCGCATCCACTCCACCGCCGGCGCTACCTCCACTCCCCTCCCCACCCCTTCTTGGCTGGAGATCCCCTCCTTTCTAATCCCACCCGCGCTCCACAGTTGAACCCTACACGCACGCGCGCACCAGGGGCTGCCCCGATCTGTGAGATGTGGCGCAGCCGCGTGTCGCGGGGCCTCCGGGAGGCAAAGGCCGCCGCCGCTGCCGCCGTCACATCCAGGCGCTTCTCCCCCACCTCGGTATTCCCTCTTCCTCCTCCTGTGCCCCCAAGTCCAGCCCCGCCACCGAGCACATCTGCCTCGCCGCCGGCGACTCCGCCCTCTACCCCGCCGCCGGCTCCCCCCACCATCTGCTCCTCCCCTCCCCTCCCCTCCAGAGCGGCTCGACCTAGGCTGGCCGTTTCCTCCAGATCCATCGGCAGAGGAGGAGGAGGCGCCTCCTCCCACTGCCACAGCGCCCTCCAACCTTCTCTCCTTCCTCGCGCGTGCCCGGTACCCTAGCCACGGCACTCGAGGAGTGCTGGTGGTGCACCGAGTGCTGCCTCGACTGGGTCGTCAGCGGCGGCCCCGACCTCATCCTCGACGACGCCCCGCTTCTCATCCACCATGGTGTCAAGGCCGACGAGGAGTCCAGCAAGGTCGCCGACCCGGAGTCCACCGACAACCCCGTTGTGCTCGCCATCATCCGCACAAGTACCGCAAGATGGAGGAGAGGCTCGTCGGCGTCTCCGAGGAGACCACCACCGGCGTCAAGCAGATGCAGGAGTCCGGCACTCTCCTGTTCCACGCCATCAACGTCACCAAGAGCAAGGTATACTTCCATTCTTCCCATTTTTATAGAGTTTCAGAGGAGCTAGTATAAGATATCAAATTTACTTGCAAAACAGGGGCTGTTAATTATAGTTTTATTTTGGTCTGCAATTGCATACACAGACATTTGGACTGATTTGGACTGGTGTTTTCCTGAAATTATATGCTGGTTTCATTTCATTAGCTGAGTAGAAAGGCTTTCTTTTTGTAAGAGAGGTTCCCATACAGCATTAGGTAGGGAGAGGTGACATTTTGGTAGGCCAGGATACAAGATACCAGAACTAGCAGTTCTCGCCTTGCTTATGTTTTGTGATCTCAGCTTATCTAATAAAACTGGCAATTATAGGATACAAGATACCATAACTACATAACTGGAGTCATTTGAATTACTGTAGTTGTGCCGTCTGGCTAGTGGGCTAATATGGGAGCCACAGCATGGCATCATTCTGTAGGGAGAGGTGACATTTTGGTAGGCCAGGGCATGTGCTTGTATTCAGGCTCAAAATGCGCCCCATTTACTCACCTCTAGAATATCTCTTTGCTGTCTTTGTGGAATAGTAACATATGGATTGTCATACCTGCTTAAATCTTAGTCGCTACATGCTAGTAGGATATTATTTACCAATTCTATCTTCTGCGACTAAAACAAATCCACGACAAAGTTGCAGCAAACAGATTTTACCAGTTCTATCTTCTGTATCAAAACAAATCCACAACAATTTTCCAATAACAATAGCAGCAAACCGATTTTTATCAATTATATGTTCTGCGATTAAAACCAATTCTACCGAGGTAAACTGCAGATGCAGATGCAGGTGCGATTTTTATTAATTAGATCTTCTGTGATTAAAACCATATTGGGTAACAACTTGCTTCAACTGCAGATGCCTGCGATTAAAACTAAAGTTTCATTCATCTTATGGTTTCTTGTTCTCTGTGATAACTCTTGACTTGCAAGATACAATGTTGATTTATTATATATACCTGCACAAGTATATGGTGTTGTCTTATTCGGTCTGAACTTTGCATATGTTTATTCAGTTTACAACTAGGATTAGTTTCATGTGTTTATAAAATTATTGATGCAAACCACTATGTTTGTGCATAGCAGTGACGACTCAGATCCGCGTTTTTGTTGTCTTGCTGGTTTTCGGGCGAGGTGGTGCGTGGCCGCATGAACATGCTCGGGGCATCATCGGTGGGCGCTCAGAGGCAGGCGAGGTGGATGCTGCCCACCTGCACGGTACACAACATGGGGAGTCCATCTCCGACCGTCCCAAGCACGACCATGATAGACCTACAACGGCAGGTAGCATTTCCATCTCCATCTCCCTCCCCCTCTTCCTCGAAGTAGTAGCACATCATCAGGTAGTAGGACGGTGAATACATGTGTGCGGTAGCTTGTTCTGTAACTTGTTCAAATGATAAGAGAGGTTCCCATACATCATCAGGTAGTAGTATCACAGCATCAGCATCAGGTAGTAGCTTGTTCTGTAACTTGTGTCTCAGGTTGTTCAAATGTGCACATCATCAGGTTCCCATTGTGGTTACAACTGCAATGTGTGATCCTAGCTATAAAATATAAGGGGCAGTCTGAACATTCATTTATAACTCTAATCTAGCTTGAACAAGCAATCGAGGGAGAATTGCCAGTTTCTTTTGTATGGCGTACATGTTGAATGTCGTTGGATGATGATCTAACCATTTTTCTCATCACAAAGTATGCATCGGCAATATAATTTGCAGCATTAGTTAGGTACTGTTGTAGTCTTTTTTAGACTTGTATGAGTAAAATGCATGATGCTGGTGACTAACCAGAAAAGTTCTTTGAGTTCCATACATTGAGTAAAACATTTCAATCTGTCATTGAAGTACTGTGGTATATCAGCTATATATATCCGTGATACCATTTCTGTACTGTGATAGTTTCTCATATTTTTGTATTATGCTTGTATACATTATTCCTATTTGAAGTCATCAACTGAGCTGTTGTAAACATTCCTGCGATGTGATGCTTCCTTTTTCATGCTTTGCTACTATAGATGATTTGCTTGAACTGAGATGATTGGTGTATTTGTGCTTATAATTATGCTTCTATGTGATTATTGCAGCATGACCCAACCAAATAAACATTTTGTGCCTTGATCTAGCTCTAAAAGTGTGGCTTAACCTAATAATAACTTATTTTATGTAAATAGCCTACAATGTTGTCTTGGAGCTTATTGTCCAAAATAATACCTCTACTTTTTGTGTCCTTCAGGAATGCGTATCCTTCAGGACAACTCAAGCCCCTCCTCCTCTCCTGTACATGAATGTGAGATGCTGTCCATGCAAGATCTGAGCCAAATGGCATATTGTAATCTTTTTATTGCTGGTTTTTATGTACGATGTCATGAAGATGTACGTTTGAAATGTTGTTTTGATAGCAAAATTGTATTCCTGTGTACATGCTGCATTGACAGCAAAATTATGAAAATTTCTCAACAATATATATGTGCAAAATTGTATTCCTGTGTACTGCGCCTGAAAAGGCTACAGCCAATTGATGATGACAACTGGGACCCATCTGACTAGTGGAACCTTCTTTTGGGAAAAAAGAAAAACTAAATTCGTTTAGACAAAAAGGCCACAACCCAACAATAAAAAGGCTGCAATATTGGGCTTGGCCCATGAACCCAACCAAAAATTGACAGACAAAAAAAACACAAATAGGCTGAATTGTTGGGCTAGGCCCATGTAGAAAACCGAATTGGACCGGGCTGAATCTTGTGCCACATTAGCTTGCCACGCTGGATGACTACGTGGCCTGGGGAGGTTGCTAGTGACCAAAACGCCACAGTAGGAATATTTTTGTCGTAAACGTCCACGACCTTCTCACAGAGAAGGTCGCTATAGTCAGTTAACGACCCTCAGCTTTTGACCTTTTGTTTTTGGTCAAAAAAAGGTCACAAATGAAAAACAATGACCTTTCAGTGACCAATAGTGGAGGTCACTAGTTGACTTATTTCTTGTAGTGTTGCTTGTTTGCTATGAGTGGTGCAAAAACAGAAACTTTGGCTATAGTGCATGAATTTACATTTTTTACTGGAACGTCAAAAGTTTCTGAAATTTTTACACAATACTTCTATACAAAATTTTTATTTTGTCCATATGCTTTAGAATTTTTGGAGTTACAGAAGTATATGAAGTTTCCAGATTGCTACAGATTGTCCTATTTTTGACAGATTCTGTTTTCTATGTGTTGTTCGCTTATTTTGATGAATCTATGGATTTTATCGGGGGGTATGAACCATGGTGAAGTTGAAATATAGTAGATATAATGCTAATATGAAATTGGAATGAGTTTACAACAGTTTCTAAAAGTATTGATTTGCTTCATTATACTAATGGATCTCACAAGTTTGGTGTGGATGAAGTGTTTGAAGATCGAGGAGTTATCGATATGAGAAGAATAAGGAGAGGCAAGAGTTCAAGTTTGGGGATGCCCAAGGCACCCCAAGTAAATATTTCAAGGATACTCAAGCATCTAAGTTTGGGGATGCCCTGGTTGGCATCCCATCTTTATTCCTCAACAATTATCGGTATACCTCGGTTTTTGTTTTGTTCACATGATATGTGTCTTTTGAGTTTATTTTTCCTTTCTTTTCCTTTATGCACCATGCTAGTATGGTATAGTCCTTCATTTATTTATAGAATGCTTCATGCGCTTAACTTAAATCTTTTGAGTATGGCTTTATAGAATGCTCTTTGTGCTTCACTTAAATTTTTTGAGTATGGCTTTATAGAATGCTCTTCGTGCTTCACTTAACTCTTTTGAGTATGGCTTTATAGAATGCTTCTTGTGCTTCACTTATATATTTTGATCTTGGATATTGGTAAATCTATATTAATGTAGAATGCTCCATTAACTTCACTTATATCTTTTGGAGTATGAATAAGACTATCATCGAAATTGGGCTTGGAAGAGTATCATTAAAATAGCATGCATAGGTAGGGGCATTAAACAATAGCACTTGTTGGGAGACAACCCAATACTTATCCGTACAATTTTTGTGTGTTGTCATGATTATGCTACTATATTAATCATGTTTTATAGCTTTTGTTTCAATAAAGTGCCAAATAATACCTTTGGGATGATCTATGGTGATAGTTGATTTGATCTTGCTGAAGAGCAGAAACTTTTGTGCTCATTGCCCGAATTTTAAAAAATCACAGAAGCATGCTTTTGATCTAAAACTTTTACACAAGATTGATATACAAATTGCCTAGGTTGTCCTAATTTTTCAGAATTTTTGGAGTAGTAGAAGTATGATTGTTGTTTAGATCATTACACACTGTTCTGTTTCTGACAGATTCTGTTTTCAATGCACATTTTGCTTCTTTTCTAGTTTCTATGACTTATATTGCTCAGTATAAATTGTAGAAATGATATGGTACAGTGTAGGAGATATGCCCTAGAGGCAATAATAAATGATATTATTTATCTCCATGTTCATAATTATGTTTATGTTCACTACAGAAAAAAGACACTTCCGTGATGATACGTGTTTGTCACAGTAGGTCACGTTTTCTGTCATGCATGTACATCCATGACAAACTTATGACAGAATCAAGATAATCGCGGAAGTGTTCCATGACATTACCAAAATTATCATCACGGAAGTGTCCACTTCCATGATGATAAATCGCGTGTCACAAAAGTGCTTTCATCAAGGGTGACCGACACGTGGCATCCACCGTAATGGAACACCGTTAAGATATCGGGTCAGGTTTTGGATCCGATAACCCGTTAACAGCCAGGACCAATGGGGATTTTCCACGTGTAAAATTCTGATTAGCTGACGGAAACACGTGTCAGCTCCACGTTGGCACAGGTGTCACTCATCCAATGGGCGAGATGCGCCTATGATATGCTGACACGTGGACCGGCCCAAAAGTGGCCCATAAAGTTTAAATGGGCCGACCCAACTGAAGGCCCATAAGATTTTGCGGACAATAATGGGCCATCCCAGCAAAAGGCCCACGAGATTTTTCATATCATAATGGGCCGGCCCAGCTAAAGGCCCATGAGATTTTGCGGGCCATAATGGGCCGGCCCAGCTAAAGGCCCGCGAGATTTTGCGGACCATAATGGGCCGGCCAAATAAAGGCCCAACATTCTCAGTTAAGGCTCGTACGGCTAGTGTCAAATCGGCCCGTCAACGGCCTGTCCTAAATTTGTCATCATCACGACCCATGATCACTTCTGGCGCGTTAACAGTCCGCTAAGTATATGGGCCGAATTATGACCCGATGTATTTCTGGCCTGTTAAAGGTCCTGCTTCATTTGGGCCCATTTACAGGCCATTGAAACTTTCGGCCCATAAACGACCGTGAAGGATTTGGGTCATATTCGGCCATGTCTGACATTCGGCCTGTTAGCGGCCCGCCATAGATTTGGGCCACTTTCGGCCTACTGTGATTTTCGGCCTGTTAACGTCGGACAAAATCCAAGGGCCATATGTGGCCCAACTTCACATCAGGCCCATTAACGGCCCATATAAAAATGACGATAATCTAGCCCGACCAAACTTCCGGCCTGTTAAAGGCCCATGTATTAGGCCGGCGCATTTACGGCCTGTCCGAATTTTGGTGTGTGAAAGATCCGCATCATAAATGGGCCCAATCTCACTTTCGGTCTTTTAAAGGCCCATGTTTTTTATGGGCTCGAGATATTTACACCTGTAAACGGCCTATTGTTACTGAGGGCCCAAATTATGTTTAGGCATGTTAAAGGCCCACTATGGGCACAGGCCTACCAGAAAAATATGAAATCTTATGCTGATTTAGGCCGAGATATTTTTAATGGGCTACATGCAAATTTCGGCCCATAATCGTTTTTAGCCCAATTGGAATTGGCCAGACGAATGTTGGTATGTTTGGCTCCTACGAAGCTTTCGGCCGAATACATTACTAAGAGAAACCTACACTATACAAAAATAGCATCATAATTATTGTAGCCTTTGGCAGCAGCATAAATGCTGTATCAGAACAAAAGGCCTGATGGCATAAAGTTTACAGTCCTTGCAGATAAAAGAACCATCAGATGTATAGAAGCACAGATCATTTGACCTGACTGCTAATGTTTCAGGCTGTAGAATCTGATGGAGCAGCACGACCTTCACCTTTTTTCCGCCATTGCTCTTGAACAACGAAGATAATGTCTGATAGTCAGGTTTCAAAACCATTCATATCTTGACGACATTTGTCAACCACTATTCTTGTTTCCAAAACGACGTCCATTAGGGATTGGACTTGTGTCTGGAGCCCAGATATATCACTCTGTCTAGCAGGAAGATTTTGTTCGATGGCGATTTGGACGAGGTTACCTTGACAACCAACCCAGAATTACGCAGGAAGGTGCTTTTTGCACTGTTAGTGGAGAGATACTGACGCACTGCAGCAAGAGGTGACATTGTGCCTGTGGTAGCCTCGCCACCTTCAGGTGGTTGTGGCTCTTCAATCATTTTTTCCATAGCTTCTTGAAAGTTTGAACTTGTAGATTAGTGTACCAGATAAGTTACTAATGAGACAAAAACAAACAAAGTAGGTTACACGTTTATACATAACTTATTTTGGTGAACTACTATAATACATTAGCATGTATTGTAGTGCCAACTACATAACAAAATCACTTTCTGAACATATGTCCATGTAGCATGCCTACTGTATTGTCTATTTCCTCACATTCGTTGACATCTAAGGATAAAGAGACATGGTTTAAAGTAGGATGAACATAGTATGACATCATTCATATCATGGGCAAACAGATATAAAACAAACATGCTATTTTATCATTGTCTGCGCACGTGAACATAACAACTAGAATACAGATCAAGACCAAAAGAATATCCTTCATCTCTTTTAAACCATGTAAGGTGAAATGATACGTTAAGACAACTGTGTATAAAAGTGAACAGAGTAACTGACATTGGCTGCAAAACAAGTAGTTAAATGAACACATCACAGTACCAATCAGTTCAAAGGCAGGAAGAGTAAGGACTTACAACAACGGCTTGAACTGGTGTGCTCATGCCGTTCATCTTGCTGGTGTGGCAATCCTTGAAGATTTGCACTGCATACGGTTCATGTTCTTTTTGGTCGGCACAGGCTTTCCTCTGTATTTGTAACAAGTCAATATAGATACGATAATATGGCACAGAAAAAACAAGGAAGTAGCAGCTATTAACAAGAGCCTCGCAGTGTGCAATATAGCTACAAGATCCTGTTGTCTATTGGAATTTCACTTTAGAACGGTTGGTCTTGTTCTTCAAACAGTTAGCCTAGAAGAAGATACACTTGTAAGGCACATACATAAATACAAGTTCAATATGTGGTCTGATCAAATACATATAGCCTACCTGATACTTTGGATCAGACCAGTGTTTAACGAGGGCTGTCCAGTCTTCATCGTAATATATTCCATTTGGAGATGTTTGGGCGATTTCATCGTTAGACTTGCCTTCAAAGTGAGATTTTCTAAGGTGGTACCGATCTTGTCATGAGAGCAGATGAAAAACATGAGTGCATGCTTGTTTAGTTGCATCATCTTTCGGATCCAACTTGAAACTCATCTGTTGAAAAAAGAATGTGAGTCTTATTAGGAGGAAGCTAGAAAGTATGGGACAGAGCAAGACAATATTACTAATTGCGATGAATAACATTACTTACGGATAAATGGTCAACTTCAACTTCATTAGCAGTACGGGAGATGAACTCATCATGTAGACTTGGGACTTCAACTTCATTAGCAGTAGCAGTGGAAAATCTAGAGAGTCTCTGTTTGCGTCGGTGCAGAGGACCACCAACATCCCCTAACTTACTCTTTTCCTTCCTATTTTCTGATATTGCCTTATGAAGTCAAAATCACAAGAATATGAATAAAATTAGCTCTGCATAACTGGTTGATGCATGATCTGATTTAACACTACTTTGATGTAAGGCAAGCGCGGATAGGAGGATGGAATATATACAAAAAAGACAGCGTTTCATATTCACACGTCACGATAGGAGGATGGAATATGTATGAAAAAATAGTAAGCGGAAGGCATTTCAACAAAATTAGAAGAAATGAAAGCTAGGCACCGTAGGAACATGCAACCAATATCACTCTATCAGGTAAAAAGTGTCTCGTCGTAAGTGCCATTTCAAGAAATTAGAAGCAGTACAAGCTAGAAGACAATGCAAGATGCAACCTACATCAGAGTCCCAAGTTAAATGTGTCCTATGGGTAAGTGATCGTTGCAGGTTAAGTCGTAAGCTACGCAGATGCAATTCAACATAATCAGAAGCAAGACAAACTAGACATCATACGGAAAACGCAACCACATATAACAGTTACAAGTTAGAGCAAGCACCTGTGATGGTGGAGTAGGGGAGATGTGCTCATCATGTACACGTATGTTCTAGAAACAGGAACACGTGTCATATTCACAGGCATTATGTGTAAAGTAAGCAGATGCAATTCAACAAAGTTAGAAGCAATACAAGCTAGACATCATACGCAACATGCAACCACATATAATAGTGCCAAGTTAGAGCAAGCACCTGTGATGGTGGAGTAGGGGAGATGTGCTCATCATCTACACAGCTACGTTGACTATCTAGCCTTGCGTTGTCTTGCGAATCTTGTTGGGAGGATGGCGGAGTAGAATCTGTAGAGAACCTCCGTTTCAGTTGCTTGGAAGGACCACCATAATCCAATGCCTTGCCAATTTCCTTCAGCTTTATTGATTTAGCATTGTGAGGTCAAACCGACAAGAAAAAGGAATATAATTCGCTCTTCAGAACTCATTCATGCATGATACTAACGAACACTACTCTGATGAAAGGCAAAGTCATGATACGAGGATGGAATATGTACGAAAAAATGGATGGCTTGACATATTCACACCTATGATGTGGTAACTAAGCAGATGGCACTTCAACAAATTAGAAGCACTGCAAACTAGACACCATATGAAAGGTGCAATCAATATCAAAAACTGCCAAGTTAAAACTGTCTCGTCATAGGTGGCGTTCATCAAACTAGAAGCAATACATGCTAGAAATCATATTCAAGACGCAAACCAATATCACACTGCCAACTTAAAGGTGTTCCATCATAAGTGACTGATGCATGATACACAAGAAGAGTAGTTTCATGTAAGAACATGGTGTGATCGACAGATATAGTATGTACCAAAAACAGGAAAGCGTGTCATATTCACACGTATCATGTGTAAGCTAAGTAGATGCAATTTACACTAATTAGGAGCAATACAATCTAGACACCATATGCAACATGCAACCAGATATCACACTGCCAAGTTAGAGCAAGCACCTTGGATGGTGGAGTAGGTGAGCGGAGACTTGGACCTTGTAATGTGCTATCAGTACAAGGATAATCGATACAGATACTCCGTTTACGTTGCTGCAGAGGACCACCATCATCGCCTTCCTTACTCTTTTCCTTCCTCTTTCTTGATTTTGCCTTGTCAAGTCAAACCCACAAGAAAAAGGAATAAAATTTGCTCTTCAGAACTCATTGATGCATGATACTGACAAACACTACTCTGATGAAAGGCAAAGTCATGATACGAGGACGGAATATGTACGAAAAAATGGATGGTTGACATATTCACACCTATGATGTGGTAACTAAGCAGAAGGCACTTCAACAAATTAGAAGCACTGCAAACTAGACACCATATGAAAGGTGCAATCAATATCACTCTGCCAAGTTAAAACTGTCTCGTCATAGGCGACGTTCATCAAACTAGAAGCAATACATGCTAGAAATCATATTCAAGATGCAAACCAATATCACACTGCCAACTTAAAGGTGTTCCATCATAAGTGACTGATGCAGGATACAGAAGAAGAGTAGTTTCATGTAAGAACATGGTGTGATAGACATATATAGTATGTACCAAAAAAAGGAAAGCGTGTCATATTCACACGTATCATGTGTAAGCTAAGCAGATGCAGTTTAAACCAATTAGGAGCAATACAAGCTAGACACCATATGCAACATGCAACCAGATATCACACTGCCAAGTTAGAGCAAGCACCTTGGATGGTGGAGTAGGGGAGCGGAGACTTGGACCTTATAGTGCACTACCAGTACAAGGAGAATCGGTACAGATGCTCCGTTTACATTGTTGCAGAGGACCACCATCATCGCCTTCCTTACTCTTTTCCTTCCTCTTTCTTGATTTTGCCTTGTCAAGTCAAACCCATAATAAAAAGGAATAAAATTTGCTCTTCAGAACTCATTGATGCATGATACTGACGAACACTACTTTCACGTAAGGCAGCCGCATGATAAGAGGATGGAATATGTATGAAAAACAGGACGGCGTGACATATTGACATGTATGATGTATAAAGTGTAAACTAAGCACAAGGTGCTTGAACTTGTTAGAAGCAATGCAAGCTAGAAACCATATGAAAGATGAAACCAATATCACTCTGCCAAATTAAAAGGGTGCCCTAACAAATGTATTTGACCAAATTAGAAGCAATACATGGCAACAGGCTAGAAATAATATGCAATATACAGCGAATAAAGGTGACTCATCGTAAGTGATTGATGCAGGATACTGAAGAGAGGTAGTTTCATGTAAGAACAAGGTTAACACATAGATGTAGTGTGTACCAAAAATAGGAAGGCATGTCATATTCACGGTATAATGTGTAAACTAAGCAGATGCAATTTACCTAATTAGAAGCATTACAAACTAGACACCAGTATGCAACATGCAACCACATATCATCTTTGTGAAGTTAGAGCAAGCACCTGTGATGATGGTGTGGGGAATTGCGGTCATCAACTAGAGAGCTACGTTGACTATATTCATTTAGCCTTGCTGTTTCTTGAGAATCATGTGGGAGGATGACACTTGCACTCTTTAAGCAGTATGGCGTCTCACAAGAACCCACCGGGTGTTGTCTCATCATAAGTGATTGACGAGGGATACAAAAGAGCATTACTTTGATGTACGAACATGGTTAATAGACATATGTAGTACTCCCTCCGTTCGGAATTACTTGTCACAAAAATGGATGTATCTACAACTAAAATACATCTAGATACATTCATTTCTTGGATGAGTAATTCTGAACGGATGGAGTATGTATCAAAAACAGGAAGGCATGTCATTATCAAAGGTATAATGTGTAAAGTAAGCATATGCAATTTAACCAAATTGGAAGCAATACAAGCTAGACACCATATGCAACATGCAACCACATTTGACAGCGTGAAGTTAAAACAAGCACCTAGGATGGTTGTGTGTGGCAATTGAGATCATCAACTGCAGAGCTATGTTTACTGTCTCCAACTGCTGACACTACATCCTTTAGAGTGCGGAAAAGCTTAGTGCTTATCTTCGAATTACACTGGAGCGACTTCTGTCTTTTCTTTTCAGAATTCATCAACACTGCGTCAGAGTCTGAAATACCCATGCATAAAAAACAATAGTGTGAGTATGGGTGACATGTGTGCACAATTAGTACAGTGTAAAGGTAGCAGATAGCAGGTCGGTGAGAAATAAATGAAGGGAGACATATGATAGCTCTGCAACATGCATGGCACACTAAATTACTACATGATTCTATGAAAATAACATTCGACTGAAAACAAATAGGCCAGCCCATTTTTTCTGCACCGTCCGATGTACAAAGAATGGGCAGATCGCCTTCATCTACCTCTAGCCAGTCAGTTTGACGATCTTCCTCGAAATGGCAGCGACCACCGGCCCAGTCCCCTGCCTGTGCCCTCCCCTCGACCTCACCGCACTGCCCCCGGCAATCCATTCAAGCCCCGCTGACCTCCAGATCGGGTGCAAGCAGCTCCTATGAGAGACACCGATGCGCCGCTTCCCTGGCGAACATGCGAACTAGGTGCTCCGCGCGCCTAAGCGGGTGCTGCTTCTTTTAATTGCGGTTCGACTGACCTTGAATTGAAATCCAGGCGGGCTACTGACCTCTAGCAAAGGTGAAATAGTACAGGGAGGAAACCTTGTGCATTTAGTATCACGAAGAAGATGCAGTAAGAAGCGCTCAACTAGTTTTTTTCGTGGGATGAATACGGTGTGAGCAGAGACGTAAGGTTTGCACGAATAAGGGAAGAGGAGTACCTCTTTCTACTGGAAGTGCTGTGTCCTCCTTCTGTTCTTCCAACGATCTTCTTGTGGTTCGCCGGAAACGAGAAGTTGTGGAGGACGGTGCAGCCTTGGATGAACCCATGGCCAAGTTGTTGAGTGTGGTGCGGTGGCCGTCTGTCGGCGGCGGGGAACTGCTCCGGTGCGGTGGACGGCTGCGACAGTGCAGTGGCAGCAGTGAGGTGCAGGATGGCGTGGTCGGAGTGGTTCTGGTATGGCGCACATCGGCATCGGCGTCGTGGAGGCAGCTCTACCTCGGCTTCATCTGCTAAGTCCCTGAGGGCGTTGCGGTTGCGGTTGCGTTGGACGACGACGTCGGGGTACCGGCTCCGGTGTGATGGAGGAGGGCGGCGGTGGATTGGACGCTATGGGGTGGAGGACGGAGGAGGCTGGGGTTTCGCGGCTGGTGGAGAGGGCGTTTTGGCGCCAACGGAGTATGAATGGGGAAACGGAGGGAGGCGGGGAACTAAGGGTGGACCATGTTTCCGTTTGGGACACGCTTGTTTGAAATTTGGGGAAGTTACAAACTTTGCCCCCATCTAAAATGTCGGACATATTGCAGGTTGGGGGTAGGACAGTAATCTCAGGTGTCCCAAATGTGGGCGGGATAGATTTCGGCCGAGCGCATGGGTGTTTAGGTGCCCACGGCGTATAAATGCTTCTCGGAGGTGGTTGAGACCGGCGTCTTGGTGAAGTTACAAACCTACCCCGGTTTAGACATTTGGACATCGGGCCGATAGGCTACACGGGCCAGAGTCAGGATAGTAATTTCCTACCACCAAAAATTAGTCTCACGCGGTTTCGGGTGACCAGAGGCCTATTTGGTGCTTCGTTCAATATTTGGGAGCGGAAGCATTAACGTTTTCGGTTCTCTTGAATTGAACATTCAGGATTTTTCAAACTTCACAAATCTTTACTCATGAAAATCCTAAAGCTATGATTATTTTGGAATGGAGGTGGTACACTTGAATATACATTGTACACGAGTATATATTAAAAAATATGCAACTTACCTCAGTTCATGCATGGTTCTAGATATAATCTCCTTGGTTGCAAAAAAAAATTATACATGCGTATGAATATATATATATATATATATATATATATATATATATATATATATATATATATATATATATATATATATATATATATATATATATATATATATATATATATATGTTCAAACACACAACAAAGATTGATGCCCCTTTTACATCTGATTTACAAATGCCATTATCTAGGGTTCAAATAGATGAATGCACTTCCTATGAATTGAATCTTGAAACCCCTTTATGTTGAATTAGACATGTATTCTATTTCGTAGCTAGCAATTTGGAATGTATCCATGCAAGTGACAAATATATAAAGTGCTTCACACTAACAACATGGAGTGCACTAATTAATGTTTATATATGAATTGCAAAAGCATCCATTGCCTGTATTTCAAACCGCTCTCACTCTATGGATCGATAATATGAAATAAACACATGCACATGCTAGAATTCAATAGAGTATGGGTGTCTGATAGACCGATTTTCGTCCATGCATAATTTGCAAAATTCATGATCTCATCAAAAAATAATAATGCCATTTATATTTTAATTTAATGCGTAGAACCGCCTTTTACACGTAGATGCACTATGCCTCGGCCCGTTCTCACAAACGCGCTATATATCTCTCTATCTAGCTACCGCATAAGTGCACACACTTTATATGCATCGGCATTTATCTTTCGCACATGCTCACAATCTATCTCGTGGTGTCGGGGAGTCTCACGCACATGCTCTCTCTGTATCTCTCTCTCTCTCTCTCTCTCTCTCTCTCTCTCTCTCTCTCTTTCTGACTACTATGTACCACTCTTTTCACTAATCTCAGTTGGAAAACACTATTTCTCTCACATGCATATATACACACGCACGGTCTCTACTAGCCCTCTATCGCACATATATGTTCCTCGTGTCTCCCTTTTACCCATTATCTTTAGGCCTCTCTACACATTGCCCCCCAGACACACCTCTCTCTTAGTAGTTGGCAGATATGATTCCATCATATCATTCGGTAGGATATCCCTGACTGTTAGGCTAGATGGTAATACGAGGCAAAGTTTTACCCTAGTTCGGACCCTTGCAGTTGAGGAAAAAGCCTACTCCTGGTACTGTATATTAGTGATAGGGGTGTGTACAAAGTACACGTGAATACCAGGCATTGTGTGTGTGTGTATACTATCGACGAACTAGCCCCCAAGCTTCTATAACATACTGGGGGCCTAGGGTTACAAATCATATATAGTCGGCTTATCACCAGTGGGGATAGAGTCCTCCGCGACTCTGGTAGCTAGCTTCGTATTGTATGCCGAGTCCTCCACATGGGTCTTCGTATAACGCGTCTCGATCCAACCTATGTGGCGTAGGATGGAACCAACCCATGAGTCCTCATGTTGACCCACCACAACTAGAAATGATGTGCCCACCACACCACACATGCAACCGGCCACTAAGAAAATAAGCATATACAATAGTACAATGTTATACATGAACGTTAATTGCATGGTGCATCCAAAAATATTTGTTCTGCATTGTGAATGTTTATATATTCTCCTAAAATATTAGTCACGGGAAAGAGAAATGAAGGGCATATCTGTCCTTGTCTCCACCGGACGTCCCCTCTTTCTACACCACTTTCACGTACGCACACAAAATATCTCTCGGCCCTCTAAAAGTATGCATGCCCACGACACATTCACGCATGAAGGTCACTGTATTTCAAGCTAAAGCACTATACGGTCACTGGAGTTCAGAATATGCTCATTACGGTCACAGTATACATTCTTGTGGTGATCATACGATATCTAGCTCACGATATGTCTCCGTATTTTCTTGATGACACTGACGGACTTTGCATTTGATGCGTGCTCCGTATTTTGTTGACGACACTTACTGTCATTGTATTTGAAATGAAAGCACGATATGGTCACTGGACTTCAGAATAAGCTCATCACGGTCACAACATACATTTTGTCGTGCTAACCAACATGTGGTTGGATGGTTAGGAGGACAGTGGTTTCTCGAGCCCACCAGGGTTAAAGTCCCGGTGCTCGCATTTATCCTGGGTTAATTTTAGTATTTTCCGACGATGTGCGTTCGGTGGGAGGAGACGTTCCACTTGACTATGAGACAACTATGGTGACCTCATAAAATCTCAAGATCATATGCTGGCCCACTCTCTCGAAGGTGCTCTTAGAGGTAGGGTCTGCGTGTGTGCGCTTATAGTGGAGAGTTCTTGCACGTATATATGGGCCCTTGCGTTTGTACCGTGTTAAAAAAATACATGTCATGATTATACGGTCACTGGCTCACCCGTACAACTCCGTATTTTGTTGATGACACAATCAATTGACCAGTCAAACGTTCCATGTGGCGCAACTAGTGTTGCACCATCGGAGCGCGTAACCATGGGGCCCACCTGTCAGCCCGTATATGAAAGAAAGAAATGGTAGTTTGAGTCTGTACTATGTTAATAAAATACATTTTAGGGTGATCAAACGGTCACTGGCTCACCATACAGCTCAGTAATTTGTTGATGACACGATCAATTGACCAGTCAAACGGTCCACATTCAGCAGCGCACTTTACCATAGGGCCCACCCGTCAGCGCGTATATGAAGGACAAAAATGGTAATAAATTAGTGGTCGGTGGGTACTCGAAGTCGTGAGACCTCTGGTTGGCAGTTGCCGGCGGTGGGGGGGGGGGCGTTGATTGGGCGGTGGGGTGGGGATCGCCGGAGAAAGAGCTCGGAGCGGGGGGCTAGAGGATGGCGGTCCGGCGGCGGACCGGCGGTGAAGAGTGGTTTCGGGGCAGGCGGGGCGACGTGGCGGTGCGGGCCAGCCGCGGGCGGCGGGTGCCGGCGGTTCGGCCGATGGTGGCTGGTGGCTCACGGGGGTGGTGTTTGATGATAAACTGCAGGCCCTTGATTTCGTATCCAACGGCTAGAAAATCTAATGACCAGAGATGGAAAAGTCAGTCGACTGACGTGTAGCCTCACCCCGCACGTACACATGCATGCACGCAAGACATGCACGCATGCAGGCGTGCAACACTGACATGTACACATAACGAACACACGCACGCATGCAGGCGTGCAACACTGACGCGTACACATGCACTCACGAACACACGCCCGTACGCACACATGCATGCAACACTGAAATGTACCCTTGCATGCACGCAACACTCGCACGCCTGCATGCACACAGCACACGACGCAAGACACACGCTCGACCTATACGTGCATGCACCCTTTGTTAAGGACATGGATTGTTACGGGTATTAATCAATCTTATATGTGATAAGCAGAACATTGATGTTTGTAGCGGTCTTTATGTCTAGGTTTGTATCTCTATAGTCCCTCTCACACACACCCACGTAGGTGGGGGACGTGCACGTAGAAAAGAGGTGCACACACGACGCACGTACTCCCATCTCTTTCCCAACCACACCCGCGCGGGTATACGGTGGAGCTCATTTCTGTAAGAAAAGGCAGCCCACATGGTAACTTGACACGTGTACTGGTTGTCCACTAGATGGAGGGAGGATCGTCTACCACGGGTGAACAAACAAATTGCGACTTGACGCGTTATATTAAAAAAGAAGCAAACCATGTGGGGCCTATGTCGGTGTCAAAACCGGCGGATTTCGGGTAGGGGGTCCCGAATCTGTGCGTCTAAGCGGATGGTAACGGAGACAAGGGACACGATGTTTTACCTGTGTTCGGGCCCTCTCGATGGAGGTAATACCGTACTCTGCTTGATTAATATTGATGATATGGGTAGTACTAGAGTAGATCTACCACCAGATCGGAGAGGCTAAACCCTAGAAGCTAGCCTATGGTATGATTGTTGTTAGTCCTCGGACTAAAACCCTTCGGTTTATATAGACACGAATAGGGTTAGGGTTACAGAGTCGGTTACAATGGTAGGAGATCTACATATCCGTATCGCCAAGCTTGCCTTCCATGCCAAGGGAAGTCCCATCCGGACACGGGGCGAAGTCTTCAATCTTGTATCTTCATAGTCTAGGAGTCCGGCCAAAGATGATAGTTCGGCTATCCGGACACCCCTAGTCCAGGACTCCTCGGTAGCCCCTAAACCAGGCTTCAATGACGGCGAGTCCGGCGCATATTGTCTTCGCATTGCAAGGCGGGTTCCTCTTCGAATACTTCATAGAAGATTTTGAACACAAGGATAGTGTCCGGCTCTGCAAAACAAGTTCCACATACCACCGTAGAGAGAATAACTTTCGCACAGATCTGCTGACGTATTCTGCGGCGTGATATCACACCACGGCCAGGCCTTTATTCGAATCGTTTTTTACTGTTCCACCTTAGCACGTTTAGCGAGGCGGTTTCCTTGGCACGTCTTATCAAAGCTGAGATGATGCCCCCTTATTCCGGGATTCCCATCAATACGGACGTGGGTAACCCATCCACGCCATTGATTATGGGGCTTGGGAGATAAGCGAGTTTTACCAGGCTGGCAGGGGACGCATAGCTTCGTCCATCCATATAAGGGGATAAGGATCCACCTTTTCACCTACGCCTTCTTCCTCCTTTGCTCATCCATTTCGCTTTTCTCGAGCTCCAGCGCCCAAGTCCGCACATCCCACCTCAACCTTCTCCAACTATGTCCGGAGCGGGAGGCAGGTGGATGGCCTCCTCCGTCACGGAGGGGCACATCAAAAAGCGGCGTAAGGCCGGATACTTGTCCAGCAACATCGCGCACCGGCTACCCGACGAGGGGCAGCTCATTCCAACCCCCAGGCCCCATTAGAGGGTGGTGTTTCTCACCCACTTCCTCCGCGGACTAGGTTTTCCACTTCACCCATTTGTCCGGGGGCTCATGTTCTACTACGGCCTGGACTTCCATGATCTGACCCCGAATTTCATCCTCAACATCTCGGCGTTCATCGTCTTGTGCGAGGCCTTCCTCTGCATCCAGCCTCACTTCGGCTTATGGCTGAAGATCTTCAATGTTAAGCCGAAGGTAGTGGGCGGCCGCCAAGCGGAGTGCGGAGGTGCCATGGTTGGCAAGATGGCCAAAGTCCTATGGCTCGAGGGCTCCTTTGTGGAGACCATAAAGGGGTGGCAATCGGGGTGGTTCTACATCACCAAGCCGCGCGACTCTCAATGGGCGGCGGCCCCCGAATTCCGATCTGGCCTCCCCACGCGGCTCACATCATGGAAAGAGACGGGCCTGTCGTGGGGTGATTCGGACGAGCTATCCGGACTCCAAACCTGCGTCTGAAACACAGGCGGACAAGAATCTCAGGCTTGTCAACGTTATCCGGTGATGCTCATCCGCGGATTCTCCCATGCCAACAACGGGCCTTCAAATTGTGGGAGTTCGATCCAGCACAGCACCCAACTCAAAAGGCTCTTGACACTACGTGCGAAGATGCAGGAAGGTGCTGTTCAAGCGCCGAGGCTCCCACATCCGCCACCGATGATCGCGGATTCAGCTCATGCGTCAAGCCAGCAAGGTAAGTTATTTTACCCTTTATGGGACTCTTTTTCATAGTTTGACTCTATGCGGGATCTAAAACTCCCTAACCTTTGGACAGATCGGGTGAAGACGTCACGGACAGATTAACTGTCCGGCCCCTTTGCCAGAAGACCCAGCGGACGCCCGATTGACGGGGCTGCTGGCTCCGGCACCTCACGTGGTGCCGGAGAAGAAGGCCACGAGAACTTGAAGGAGCTCCCGGCGCCAGGTGCTGTCGGACTCACCGCCCGACAACTCTGAGGCGGAATCCTCCTCTGAGGAAGAGGAGGAGGAAAAAGAAGCCTCTCCCCCAGCGGGGGGAGAGAGGAAATGGAAGGCCGCCCCGACTGGGGAGGCCGGAGGGTCCATGAAAGGAAGGACCCTTCCTCCAGACTTCTCCACCAACGCCGATAGCGACGAGGAGGACTGGCCACCAAGGGCCAAGCCCCTGGCGAGATCGTAAGTGTCCGGACTCCGGAATAGTTCATGACTTTTTATTTGTCGCATAGTGTCTTCTAACGCCGAATATGACCATGTAGCCCGCCTAGGGCAGGCTTGCCGCTTCGTCGGCGGCTCCTTGGGCTCGTCGGATGTGAATAGCACTTCACTTCCGACCGCCTCCTCTCCTCGTGTCACCGGCGACACATGATGGAGTCCCAAAAGGGCCCAGCCAGGAGGAGGTGGTCTGGAGGCGCCAAGAAGGAGACCTCCGGACTCCGGCGCAAAGGGGCGAAACCCGAGGGCTCTAAGTTCGCCCTGTGCCGACTCCGTCCGAACCTTGATGGTTCGAAGTCCAACAAGCGGCTCCTTCGTAAGAAGGGCAAGATCATGACACGGTGACCTCCGTCCATCCGGAGGCACTGGATAGTTCTTGGAGGCGCTTAACAGCGCCTCCATCGACGAGGAGCACCGCCTTTGTTATGAGTGTGGTGATCCGAAAGTTCAGTCCACCAAGAGCGGGCTGACCGAAGCCTGAACCAGCCTTCTAACAGGCTTTGAGGAAAGTTTAGGATATGTAAAAATATTACCGCATAGACAGTAGCTCCTGATGCTTAGTTCGGTGTTCGGAAAGAAAAGTCGGACTAAGGATCTAAAAAGATATACGCAGGAGTCTAACAAAAGTATGTCAATATGCGAATGCAGGCTGCGCTGCTGACCTCTGCCGCACTGACTGCGGAGGTCAATGCGTTGAAGAAGAGCCTCGAGCGGTCCGAGAACGAGCTCGGCCTTGCCAAGAAGCAGCTCAAGGACAGGGAAGGTAAGCAATACCTTATTAAAGAAATACCTTATAGAAAGGATTCGGTTGCAAAAAATGACAGGAATAACGTGGGTATTGTAGGGACCACGAGCGAGGTGGCGACCACAAGGAAGCGGTGTCCGCGTCGAAAGCAAAGCGGCATGGAGCGCACCGAGCGAGAGAAGCAGGAGGAGCGGGTGGCGGAGGTGCGGCAAGAGATCCGGGCTCGTGGAAAAACACGAGAGTTTGGGCGTGACTCGAAGACTTCGAGTCCGAGCTCGCCTCGGCTCTTGAGAGTGCCAAAGCCGCTAAGGCGAAGCCCAAAAAGCCCTCAAGAAATTGAATCATTAAATAAGATAGCGGTGGGTAAGGCATTCTTTATGCAAAGCAAGCATGTGAAAGTGAATTACCAATTACTTACCCGGATTCGGAGCTCTCCAGGAGCATTCGCAGATTTGCCCCGTAGTGTGTCTGATGCTGCTGCGTTCTACCGCGCCAAGGAGGGGAGCTCGATAGAGAAAGTGTTCTAGTCTCGATATCTTTGAGGCGAGCGTCCGGTGCCTGACGACCAGCTGAAGCAGCTGGTCGAGCTCCTACAAGGTCGCCGAACAGGCCATGAAGGGCCTCATAGTTGGTTGTGCCCATTGGAAGCCATGCACAGGAGCTACTTCGGGCTAGTGCGGTGGCTGGTGGACGCCTGTCCATGGATTGAAGTCATCAAGCGCTCCGTCTGCATTGAAGGTGCCCGTCGGGCCCTTGCCCGTGCTAAAGTGCACCGGGGCAAGCTTGATGCGGAGAAGCTTGTGACGGACGGGCCACCGAAGTGCAAGGAGCATTGCAAGCCCGAAATGTAATATGAGGGCGTCCTGAAGGGTGCCCGCCTTATAGCGGATGAGTGCTCCAAAGATGTAATTTTTGAATAGACTCGCATTTGTTATCCTGTACGCTGAAAACTTGTTCATATGCGCTAAGCAACGCTTGTTAATTTAAAATATTACCTTATGTGCGGCCGTTTATCAAATTTGAGAGATGGCAAGTCGTTGGCTTCAGCCCCCATGCCACGAGTGCTGGGGTGTTCGGGATAAACTTGAGCGCTCTTGTTCCCATTCTTGGGTCCGTCGAGGGAGGCGCTCAACGCAACGAACAAGGCAACCGGACTTATAGTGCTTGAACACTCTCACTTAGCCATAGAATTCTATAATTTTAAATTTTGGCGAAGCCCCTAGTATTCGGAAGACCGAGTTCGGGGCGCTATCCACAGCTTGGCCGGACAATGCCGACTCCTCGCTCTAAGCGGCATAAGTCTTTAGGGGCCCGAAAAAACCTCTCGGACAGCGACCGGCTCTCGCCCTATCATGACGGTCAGTTTTAGCTTTCTCCACTTGAGGTGCTCAACCCAGCTCAAGCTGGGCACAATCGCAGTGGTTCTCCCAGCCTACCTTAGCCGATATAACGGAACGTAAGGTACCAAAACATGGGAGCCGGGCAAACCCAACTATTGACCCAAGACATGATTGAACCGATGCATATAATTCTATAAGTTCGGTGCCGCACTTGTGAAAGTGTTCGACTTATCACACCATACTTTTGGGGTACTTAAGCCCCAGGTGTATTGGCCGTACCAAAGTGTACTGGTGCAACATGTCATGAAATGAACATATATATAGATAAAGAAAGGAGTGAAATAATAGGCAAAAGCTATGTATTGTTTATTCAAAAGGTACTGCAATGAAAGCGAGCGATACAAATAGTGCGATAAGCAAGGGATGGGACTATTTAACATGTCCCCTCCCAGGTAAGCTGCGGGATGGTATGGAAAACATGTATAATGCTCGTAGTAGAGACCACCGGACACTCGGCGTAGCTTTCGCTTCCTGGCTGTTGCATCGCGAGTTCGGCAATTCTAGTGCGGACGGGGCTTCTGAAACGGAGTCCTGAAAGTAAGAAAAAGAAAAAAAAGAATGACACAATCGGGGCCCACAGTGCGGTTGAGCCGCGTGCAGGCGTGCCGTGGTCGTGCCCTCCCTTATGCCCATGGTATCTCCAGGCGTAGTTATTTACGCGTAATCTTGGCTTCGCAGCCGCGAGGGCTGGGGTTGGGGCGGATTACTCGCGCTGCTCGGATCGTGCCAGCGGTCTTGTTGTAGGTTACTCCGGCGCGCTTGACGGTGGCGGACGTTTAATAGCCGGACTCGAGAATTGCTGTGAGAGGCTGCTTTGCACCTCCGCCGTGAGGGCGCCGTGTGCTCCTCCGTTCGGAGAAGCGTTCGGTGTTTCCATTGACCGTGATTACTCCTCGAGGGCCTGCATCTTGAGCTTGAGGTATGCGTGGTGCGGCACCGCATTGAACTTTACCGTGCGGTTCGTCCAAGCGATGCATGATAGCCGCTGCGAACGGGACTATGTCGAAGATTAACTCTTAAGCCGGAAGTTATCCGGGATCCAAGACCACTTCGAGTGTAATCGAGCCTGTACAATTGGCCTCTACACCTGGTATTACGCCTTTAAAGGTCGTCTTTGTGGGTTTAATCCTTGAGGGTCTATGCCCATTTTGCGCCTTGTATCCCGATAAAGCAGGTTCAGGCTGCTACCGCCATCCATCGGGACTCTAGTGAGGTGGAATCCGCCGATGATTGGGTCAAGAACCAATGCGGCGAATCCGCGTGGCGGATGCTAGTGGGGTGGTCCTTGATCAAATGTGATCGGGCAGGAGGACCATGGGTTGAACTTGGGCGACTAGCTCCATCGCATATCGTCCCTTAGTGCACGCTTCCGCTCCCTTTTGGGTATGTGGGTTGCGTATATCATGTTCACCGTCCGCACTTGTGTGGAAAGCCCTTCATCCTCTATTGTTCGGCGGCGGGCTCTTCCTCGTCATCGCTATGCAGCCCCTTGTCGTTGTTTTCGGCGCTTAGCTTGCCTGCTTGCTTGAACACCCAACAATCCCTGTTGGTGTGGTTTGCTGGTGTTTCGGGGGTGCCATATATCTGGCACAAGCGATCGAGTATTCGGTCCAAGTTGGACGGGCCGTGGGTATTTCTTTTGAATGTCTTCTTCCGCTGACCGGGTTTAGAGCCTCGGAATCCGGCATTTACTGTTGTATCTTCAGCATTATCACCATTAATGCGGCGTTTATGCTTGTTGTGACGCGACCTGCCATTGCTGTCCTTGGTATCCGAACTACCAGGGTGTTTGGCCAAGTTGTTGCTTCGATCTAGCCAGCTGTCCTATCCCGCGCAAAAGCGGGTCATGAGTGTGGTGAGGGCTTCCATGGATTTCGGCTTTTCCTGTCCTAGGTGCCGGGCTAGCCACTCGTCACGGATGTTGTGTCTGAAGGCTGCTAGCGCCTCTGCATCCGGACAGTCGACGATCTGAGTTTTCTTTGTTAGGAACCGCATCCAGAATTGTCTGGCCGATTCTTCTGGCTGCTGAATTATGTGGCTGAGGTCATCGGCATCTGGTGGTCGCACGTATGTGCCCTGGAAGTTATCAAGGAATGCGGCTTCCAGGTCCTCCCAACAACCAATTGATTTTGCTGGCAAGCTGTTAAGCCAATGCCGAGCTGGTCCTTTAAGCTTGAGTGGGAGGTATTTGATGGCGTGTAGATCATCGCCGCGGGCCATGTGGATATGGAGGAGGTAGTCCTCGATCCAAACCCCAGGATCTGTTGTGCCATCGTATGATTCGATGTTTATGGGTTTGAAACCCTCGGGGATTTGATGATCCATCACTTCGTCTGTGAAGCATAGTGGGTGTCTTGGCGCCTCAGATTGGGCTATATCACGACGCAGCTCAAATGAGCTTTGTCTCATCGTGTTCGGCCCGGCCGAGTTGTTTGTATCCGGCGTGGCGATTATCATCACGTGTCGTGGGCGCCCACGCCGATCCGTGGATTGATCTTGTTTGCCTTGCCTTGTCCTCAAATATGTCTCGCAGGTCTGGCGCGTTTCCCTGTGCCTTGGTCGAGCGGCTCCGGGGTGCGGCTTGAATGGAGGGTCTAGAGGCCTCTCTGTCGCGGCCACGGGGTGGCCGGTCGGCCGCATCATGCACTGGTGGTGTAGGTTTGGGTGCCGCTTCCTCTAATTGGGGCAGCAGCCTGCGTTTTGGGTATCTCTTGGAGGGGCGTTCGAGTTCATACTCTTCAGCTGCAAGGACTTCAGTCCATCTGTCAGCTAGCAAGTCTTGGTCAGTTCTAAGCTGCTGCTGCTTTTTCTTGAGGCTGCTTGCCGTGGCCATAAGCCTGCGTTTGAAACGCTCCTGTTCGCCGGGATCCTCGGGCACGACAAATTGGTAAATCGTCGGCGTGCCTCATCTTGGAGGGAGGCATATAATTATCGTCCTCCACCTCCCTCTCGGCCGCTCTATCATGAGGGCTGGCTTCTCCCTCCTCCTGTGCTGAATCCTGCTGGAGGGGGTTGTCTTCGGCACTGTCTGGGGTGTTATTATGTCCCGTGCCAGAATCACCATTTTTGCTGTGGCGGGATTTAGAGCGGCGCCGCTGACGCCGGCGCTTGCGCTGTTTCTTGGAGAGGTCACCCTCCGCTGTTCCATCGCCGTTCCCATCTTTTGGGATGTCCACCATGTATATGTCGTATGTCGAGGTGGCCTTCCCGTGCCCTGTAGGTGCTGGTTCTTGGTCGTCTCCAGCATCGTCGTCCATACCGTCGATGTCTTCGGAGTCAAAGTCGAGCATGTCGGTTAAATCATTGACAGTGGCTACAAAGTGGGTGGTGGGTGGGCGTTGAATTTCTTCATCGTCCGCATCCCAATCTTCCTGACCGTAGTCCGGCCAGGGCTCTCCAGATAAAGAGAGATACTTTAGTGAATTCAGGATGTCGCCAAAGGGCGAGTGCTGAAAGATGTCCGCGGCAGTGAACTCCATGACCAGCGCCCAATCGGATTCGATTGGCGGGGCGCGGAGGTTCGAGTCCGGAGAGGAGTCCGCACCGGAGTCACGGTCTTCGCAAAGGACATGGATGGAGTTCGCTCAATCGCCAGAGATCGTAGCCCCGGGCGGTGTCCAACCACTGTCCTCGATCGGAGTCGGCTCGAGCTAAGGGTCGGAGCGGACTCGTGTGTAACTTCCAAGGCACTGCTCGGCGGCAGAGCTAGATCATGCCCATCGAGACAGTGCGGCGCACTTGGTTGAGGCTCGAATCCGTCGAAGATCAAGTCTCCGCAGATGTCGGCCGTGTAGTTCAAACTCCCAAACCTGACCTGATGGCCAGGGGCGTAGCTTTCGATCTGCTCCAGATGGCCTAGCGAATTGGCCTGCAATGCAAAGCCGCCGAATACGAAGATCTGTCCGGGGAGAAAAGTCTCACCCTGGACTGCGCCGTTGCTGATGATTGAAGGAGCCATCGGGCCTATAGGTGACGACACAGAGGAACTCTCAATGAAAGCACCAATGTCGGTGTCAAAACCGCGGATCTCGGTAGGGGGTCCCTGACTGTGCATTTGGGCGGATGGTAACAGGAGACAAGGGACACGATGTTTTTACCCAGGTTCGGGCCCTCTCGATGGAGGTAATACCCTACTCCTGCTTGATTAATATTGATGATATGGGTAGTACAAGAGTAGACCTACCACGAGATCAGAGAGGCTAAACCCTAGAAGCTAGCCTATGGTATGATTGTTGTTCGTCCTACGGACTAAAACCCTATGGTTTATATAAACACCGAATAGGGTTAGGGTTACACAGAGTCGTATACAATGGTAGGAGATCTACATATCCGTATCGCCAAGCTTGCCTTCCACGCCAAGGGAAGTCCCATCTGGACACGGGACGAAGTCTTCAATCTTGTATCTTCATAGTCTAGGAGTCCGGCCAAAGATGATAGTTCGGCTATCCGGACACCCCCTAGTCCAGGACTCCCTCAGCCTACCTTAGAGGCAAGGCTCTATACACTGGAGTACTTTTGATGTGTCCCGTCAACTCGCAGAATGAGGAGAAGCTTGCTTAGTACGCCGTCTCCCCCGCCCACGGGTGCGGTGGCTCGCAGGATGAGGTGAAGCTTGCTTACTACGCCTTACGCCCACTCCCTCGCCCACGCGCGCGGTGGCTCGCATGACGAGGAGAATTTTTTACTAGTACTCCCTCCGTTTACTCCTCGTCCCTACTAGCTTGGTTAGAGAGATTATCATATTGTTTGGAATATATATGTCCTTTGGTACTCCCTTCATTTACTTATACAAGGCCACTATAAAAAAATACATTTTGCATCTATACATGGCCACAAATAGTAATCGAGACAAAAGTTACTACTCCCTCCTTTCCAGTTTATGGCTTAATTTCAAAATCTCTCCAACCAAGGTAGACAGTGAGTGGTCGAATTAATTTCGTACTCCTAGTTTACACAAGTAATTAGTACGCTCGTTTTTCTCAATAAGTTATGTCTACCGAGGCATTAATTAGAACGAATGCATGAATGACCACTCAATTTCCATGAACTTATACATGCATTGGTGAGTTTTCTCTTGACACTACTTGCATCGGGTGATCTAACGCACCTCGAAATCCAACATGTGATGGTACTACTACTAGTAGTAGAATTGAGACTTATAAAACGGAAAAACGAATGTTTTGTGGATGAGCCCTATAAACCCTAGTGGGTACGTACTCCGTAAAATCAAATTTTCCCAAAACTAAGTCACTCAACCTTTATTTGCTTGTTTCCCTTCCCGCCTCCTTGCCTCGAACAGACTATGCCAAACTCCCCTGCCTGCCGCGCGGGAATAGACCCGCCCTCGCCTTTTTTAGTCCGCGTTTGTATCGATGGATCGCGCGAAGTAGCAAAAACCCAAGCCGTGTCTTGTAGTCCTCCGTCGACGCTCGCTTTCATGAATTATGTACTTCCTGTCGCCAACATGTGGGACATATAGCAACCGGGTCGACGTGTCAAGCACCAAATAACATAGCAGAACAGCAGGGGGACGCACCCCAGTCGTACCGCCCCAGTAGTAGTAGTAATGAGCAATGAGACGTCAAATCACAATGCCGCACCTTCCCAGACGGACGAAGCAACCATTATTTCGCACTTCGGTTCACCATCATCTCAAACCACGTAGTATTGCTTCTGCCTCAAGAGGGACACGCGCATCGCCTTGGTACATCATGACACGTGGGACCGCATGACAGGCCATGCTCCCCCGCCGATCGCTTGGTAAAATCACCTCATTTTTACTACTATACTTCCTCTGTATCGGTTTACATGGCATGCACGTCGTTCTAGGTTGAGAATTTTACTGGCTATATGTGATGAACAGTATATGTTTAGAAACTACATCCGCTTAATAATCCAATGATATACTTTTTACATAGTAACTCAGATTTAGTTAATCAAATGGATGACCTAGAAGTACGTGCACGCCCTATAAACCGAGACGTCTAAAAAAAGACGAGACGGAGAGGGTAGTTCAGTACGTATCTTTTTAGATCAATATAATCGGGATTCACCAAGGAGCAAAACCAAGTGGTAGGCTGCACCTGTCGTGTTGGCGTAGCGACTCAAGCAGGGTCAGTCCGCACACGAAATGGCGACACACTTAACATGACCCCTTTGGCCGACATGTGGCTCATCCACCATCTTGTTCCACGTGCGATGCACCAAATTACTGTTCGGAGTAGTGGTTGGAATTGGAGGCACCCCGGTCGTAGCGCCGCAGTAGTAGAAAATGAGCGATGAGGGGTCAAATCACAAAGCCCCACCTTTCCCGCATTAAGCTGGACGGACGAAGCAACCATCATTTCACTCTAGGGCGCAAGAGCATAAAGAAAAGAGAAAACCAATGATGCGTGCGGCAGCTACCTAGGGCAACCTAGGGTAGGGGTCTCCACTACAGATCATTTTTTTGAAAGCGCCTCCACTACAAATCGGCTTCTCCCTCGTCCTCTTGAAGAAAACTGATGATGCGTGCGGCGGTAGGGTTTGTAGGTGTACTACTAGGGCATGCATGGCCACGTCGTAGTAAACGGGACAGGGATTGAGTTCGAGTCGATGCCTTAAATATGTGTGGGCCACTTGGGTTTAGGGGAACGAGGCAGCATTTTGGGTTCGGGGACCAGTGGAGATATAGTACGTACAAAATATTGTGGACGTAGGTTCAACCGAAAGGCAATGATGCATGGGCCCTGTATTTTGATATACCCGGGGCCGCATGAAATTTGCTACTCTACTCAAAACTAGTAAGGTACACATGCATTGAACGCATGAGATTTCGAAACCAAATTATGAATAAATACACACTATAGCATGTAAAGCTTTGAGTCATATATGCTTGATGTAGATGTTCGTTTTTCTTATAGTTCATCTCATTCAAAAGCAATTAGTTTTATAAAAATGTTAAGATTCATGGGGTTGTGCATTGTAAAGCATAAAGTAAAAAAAATAATGGCATTTCATTTAGAAAAAAAATCAATTATGATACGGAAGATTCTAGAACAAAGGAGAAGCGCATGTGTTTTGAGGTTTGTGCATTATGCTTAAGTTCAACCATGGAGTCTTCTAAATTGTACATGTGGCAGATCTGGTGGAATGTTGATGATATCCAACGGCCAGTAGCGCTCGGATTTGCCATCGCTGCACTATCGGATTAGCTTCATCCAGCGACCATCTTTCAAGTTATTCGCACACTATATAGTTCTTGTGCAATAGTTGCATGTCTTGGAAAAAAGCTACTAGTGGGTTGTACCAGCTATTTAGGAATATAAGATGTATACATGGAAGTAGTAGGGAAAGAGATGACATGGAGTATCTCAATTCCTATGAGTAGGGATTGGAAAAGAGATGTCATTTGGTTGACATCATAGGAACTTTTCTATTGAATCTAGAGATGACATGTATCTCAATTCCTATGAGGAGGGATTAGAAAAGAGATGTAATTTGGTTCATATCATCGGAACTTTTCTATTGAATATACGCTAATGTTTATTTTCCTTTGAAATTATGGGAGTATAGGAATCCATTCATATGAATCAAGTGGCTCTAAAGCTATAGAAATGATATCATGTTTATTTCCTTTGAAATGTGGAGTATATGAGTCTATTCCTATGAACCAATTGGCTCTAAAGGAAAAAATCCTATAAAAATCATATCATATATAGTTCCTATGATATTCCTCCACACCAAAGGATGGTTGAAATTGCTGCAGGTGATATGATGGTATTTCTTTGTAGACTCCCCCCCCATCTTTATAGTTACCTCTCGAAGATGAATGAAATGATATATAGAGGGTATTCTACATGTGCAATTTGGTACACGAAAACTTGGTAAAAGTTTGCGAGGTTCGAATTTTCAATAAAGCTATATGTGCTGCATTTTGGAACGGAGGGAGCATACGGCAGTTGCTAACACTCACGTGGAAGATTTGTGTGTAGGAGGAGTGGCTGTTCTGTTAAATGACATGGCAAAACTGACACCGTCGGATGCCGATCTAATGGTTCTTACGGCGTTCGTTAGGAAAAGACTTGTGGCGAACGTTTGTCAGATAATGATTTACGGACACATGCATTGCATTGATACGTGCCCCCTCCCTCTCATGCACACGCACCCTCCCGAGTCCTCTCGCACCCACCGTCTATCTGCAGGTAGACGTCACACACATATGTGCTCTCCACAACCTACCCTCAGAACTTCTAAAAAACAAAAGACGTTGCGCACATTTTATTTTAGCACACATGTCACACACTTATACTATTACTCTTGTGGCGAACATTCTTTGGGCATTGTATATTGTACTCTCACGAAGCGAAGCGGTGCATGCACGCACTAGTTCTCTCACGCCCACTCGCGGGTACACGTAGGAGCACATTTTTTTGAAGCTGGTACAACAAAATCACTCCGCTACATATATAAGCAGGAGCCTTAGCGCTTGCTTAACTAGGGTTCCTCTCGTTCACTCTCTCATGCTCTCCAAATCTAAGCAAGACATAGGTGGCCACACTCTCTCTCAGCTCACGGCTGGTCACAAATCCGGCCGGACAACCTCGACCGAGGCAGGGGTGTAGGTGCATCGTTCACGCTGTCGTTGGCGGCGAGGGAGGAGACCAACGGCTGCCCGCACGTCCCGATCGGCGGCCGTGCTGTTCTCTCCAAGAGAGCGCCGGCTCCGGAGGGCCTCAGGCCCCTTCTTCCTCCCTGCGGTATTGTGGCCAAGATGCGGCCTCCCGATGCCATCTTTCCACATGCCGACGACCCTCAGGTATATATTCCTTCGAAACCTTCCTTTCTCTACTACCCGAGCTCCCCACTTGGCTTCGTGTGGATCTTTTTCTACTTCTGTCTGCTGTTCCAAAGCCACCTAGACTTTTACTATTATTAGAGGTAAAGCTAGTTCATACAGTCGACTCTAAGAGTTGGTTCAAACATGGAAGAAAGTGGGAAAGTTGTAGCATGAATCTAGGACTTGGTTCTAAGAGGAAACAGGGGAAAGTAGTAGATACTGGCTACCCTACTGGTCTCTTGGTTGAAAATACGAAGAAAGCATGGTGGATGGCGAAGGGTGGGGGGAAGTGGACCTATATCTTGGTTGAAAAAGGAAAGAAAGTGACGGGTGTTGGGGGACAACGCAAATGAGAATGACCAGGTCTAGATTTCCTGTGCTCGCATAGGAAAATGTCGCCAATGAGATAAAAAATGGGACAAATGCAGACATGCTGCCTGAGTGTTTGCCGCTCTCGGCAACCACATCTGCCTCACCACTTTATGCCTCTGCTATCCCTACGCCCATATCGCTACCGTTAATGTAAAATCACATGAAGCATTAAGCAATGCCACCTAATGTCACGAGAAGTAATGGTCTAGTGCCGTCGATAAATTGAAGCAATGCCACCACCATTTTATGAAGTGCTTCCGTCTTGCTTTATTTCCCATGAATTGTGTTTTGCAGTTATACTTAAATCTCACACCGCTAACATTGCTTCATCCTAGTGGAACTGCACAAATTTGATTGCACATTTACTGACCATGTGCTACTCTCATGACAATAATACTAATGCTATTGTTCTACATGTTAATCTAGTGGAAGTGTTGATGTGATGTGATGCTACTTACTTAACCACACTTTCATACTGTCAATCTAGTGCCAATTATAACACAATAGATGATGCTGTTAATCATACGCCACTGCAAATATCTGTCACTATTTAAATAACCGTATTTCGTATTTGCGCAAACAGGGATGTCTGTCTCCATATCGTTTCGGGATGTCTGTCTCCATATCGTTTCTATCCACGCAATCAAAAGCACACACCTCAGTTTTAGTAGAACTGCGCAAAATGAGATGGCTATCCCTCATTTCCTTCGTCTAACCACCCGTCTTCCAGGTATTCCTACATTGGTAGTTACTAGGTAGAATGACCAACGCAATCTAAAAGAAGCTGATTCATACATTTTACTTCCTGATTGCAGTGCAGGGACGAGTGAAAACATCTGCATCCTAGTCTGGAATGCACTTTCCTCCAGTTCATCCATGGAGCGAGGACAAGCTGGCACAGCTGCACGGAGGTTTTTGGGACAGGTGCGCAGACGAGAGGCATTGTGGTCTGCTTATTTCTGCAAATAGCGGCGCTTAAATTTAGTGGAATGCACAAGACTTTCAGCTGGTCAGTACACTGCATGGTTCAGTTCAGCATTCCAGCTGAGAACACAATTATAATTGGTTATTCTGGAATGAGAGAACCTAACCCTGGATGGTGGCAGCAAGAAAAAACCAGAGTGAACTCCAGGAAATTTAAGCCTGCCGGGAGGCCCTTTGCTCAGAGAAGCCTTGCTTGTTTTTTTCCTGATTTGTAAACCTTCTCACAACTTTGTCATTTGCTATTAACTAGTATATGTTTGTTATGTTCTATGAATCATTGAGATGTATAAAATTTCTTAACTTATGCTTTTCAAGTTTTTTTCTGAAGTCGAGTTTAATGTGAGTGTTCCACATGAACGCTGGACTAGCGTGTGAACATTTGGAATTTACATTGTGGCCTCAGTTAACTGCATGAACCACTGTAACAAGATACATAGTTTCTTATATGCCAGACAACAGATTGTTGATTGTTAGCTGGTCGATAGCCTAGTGTTGAAGCGAGCTAAGCCAATGTGCCGTGTTTTGCACAACTGCTTACAAGTGGGGTAGCACCAGTAGTGTTTACAAGTACTTATGTATACGTCGGCGCACAGGTCTCGAACGAGTACTCTATTTCATCAAAACACACACTGCTCGTATGATAAAACTAGTGAGGACGGATCTCTTTCGGCAACAATTACGATGATTCACGGGCACATAAAAGTAGCAGCAGTTCCCATAGACGGATTCAAACAGAGTACTAGCCCCAGAGGGCTCGATAACAGGCATGGTTCGGATAATTAGACAGAATCCAAACTACTATTAAACACTAGCCGGGGCAAGTATTTCATGCCTCGATCTAATTTGGGCTGGACACAAGACAAACCTTGCCATGAACATTATCGAGGACGTCCGACAGCAGCTCAATCCTGTGAACCTTCATGAAGAAAACCTTGTGGCCTTGCCACTCATAAACTTGTTTGTGGAGGCATGCCACGTCATCTTCCTACGTAAGCTTGACAAGAACAGTATGCCTCACAAACGAAGGAGTAGCTTTGAACTTCTTGTGCTTCAGTACACCCTGGACAACACGCCTGACAACAGTGAGGCTGGAATACAACTCTTCATTGGTATAAGCGCAAATGGCTTCCAGGATCCAATAGCCTAAAAACTTTGTTTTCCCAGTGCGTATATTCAGGTCATCCGCCTCATAGCGAGTGACATGTACAACCACACAATCCTTGTCTGCATCAGGGCTCTAACTGGAACAAAAACAAATTCTGAATTACTTTCCATCATAAGAAACACAAGTTATTTAAACCACTATGTATAGCATGGCATCGAAGCTAATAAAATTTTGCATTATTCATCACCACATGCTTAGATGGAAAAGCACAATCGAGATCGGCAAAGAAAAAATCACCTTAGGGTGCTCAGGGGGGGCACATCCTCAAAGGGGAAAACTGCTCCTGCAGTGCCACGAGGGCTGTAACCTCAAACGGGGCTTTGACCATCTCAGTAGTGGCCGTGAGCGTATCTGGGGTCGTCCCGGTGTCTGCCTCCATCTTCTTGGAGCTCTCTGTCTCGCGGGGATCAGTCTCCCGCGTCTGCTCCAATATCGGCAGATCTTTGCCTGGTTCTCCTTGGTCCATCATGAAACTGAGGAATACTAGGAGACCACTGAAAGGAAAACACAATCGCAATGACAATGAAACAAAAAAGAGAGTGAGGATCGGTTACTGCTTTGCAAAAGTTCTTTTTTTTTCTCTGAACGAAAATATACCAACATCACGGATCCGCTTACCTTCCCTTCGTTGGGAGAGAAGAACAGTGGCAGATGCGAATGTTGCCTTTCTTGAAGACAGTGATGGAGAAGGGGATTCAGCGAAGAGTGAAATGATGCTTGCTTCGTCCGTCAAACTTAGACTGCGGGGAGGTGGGGTTTTGTGATACGACGGCTCGTTATTGCCGCGCTACGACCGTGGTGACTCTCCGCCTGCATACTGCCTTCTAATTTGGTGGATGGCATTTGGGCCCGCGCGCTGTATGGCCCGCATGTCGGTGAACAAAAGTATAACGGCATTCAGTAGAGGGAGACGTTTCGATGACCTAGGAGGAGCCAGAAGCGGTATTGTATCCACTGTACTAGTAGTAATTGTTTTTCTGGGTAGCTGTAGAGTGTCTCCACTGTACTAGTAGTAATTGTTTCTCTGGGCCCAAGACAAAACAGCCTATCCACCCTAGTAAATAGTAAAATCAATTCAAAAGTCCATATATTTACTAAATGAGAGGCGCTACCCACACCCAGCACACCGCCCCCCAAAAACCTGGGTGTTCTTCTTCCTCCTCACTCCCACCCACCTCACGTCAGCTCGCTCCACTCATACCCCCAAATTACTCACCTCACTCCTACAGAAAAACCCCAGCCCCCCTACTTCCTCACTACTATAGGAAACCCCCAGCTCCCCTTCTTATTCACTTGCACTACAACTAGGCTCGTCATTCGTTACTCTTCTCAAATCCGTGAGCGCGACACGACTCCCTCAAGGAAAATGGAGTCGGTTGACCCCAGACACCTAGAAGATGAGACTCCCACCAGCAGCGACGCCTGTTGTAGATCCCGCACCCGGCAGCGTGGGGAGAAGTGGTGACCCACCCCCACCGGATCCCAGGAACCCGTAGAATCTCGGGTGGAACGCATCAGCGATCTCCCAGACGCCGTCCTTGGGGAGATCATCTCGCTTCTCCCCACAAAGGATTGCTGCCGCACCCAAGTCCTCTCAATTCGGTGGCGCCCTCTATGGCATGTCGTGCCCCTTAATCTCGACTATCGTCAGCTATCTCTCTTCAATGATTTTTAAATACCTAGAGTCATCATCTCCTCCCACCAGGGCTCCGTTCAAAGCCTCTGCATCTCGTCATGCTACCTGAGCAAGCATACCATGCCCTGCACGGTGGACGCCTGGCTGAAATCCCCTGAATTCATAGAACTACAGCTGCTTGAGTTCTACTATTCCCCTGGAAATCACCTACCAGATACCAAACGCCATCTACCTGTGCCCTCAGCACCGATGTCCATCTCGCGGTTTTCCTCCTCTCTCCACACCGCCATCTTTGCGCAGTGTGACCTACCAGACAATCTGGTACTAAACCTTCGACTCCCATTTCTGAAGAAACTTTCACTTGTGCGGGTTCGTATATCGGAGTCCTCATTGCATAGCATCATCCACTCAAGTTGCCCTGCCCTGGAGTGTTTGGTGCTTGTTTTCACAGTTAGAATCAGTTGTCTCCAAATAAAGTCACCTAACCTTGTAAGAATTGGAATTTGTTTTGACGGAAGGCAGCTCATCATCCAAGATGTCCCTTCACTTCAAAGGTTGATCATTGATTCTAGTTATTCACCGTTGCAAATAACCGTCCTCTCTGCGCCTAAACTGGAGACCTTGGGTATAATACATGATCTCTGTGCTCATTTCAATATGGTGTTTGGCTCCACAGTTCTTCAGGTACTTTACATTATCATCTACACTTGTAACCATAAGCTGGCTTTTAAATTTCTGCGCATAAGTTATATGTCATCTTGGAGTACACATTTTGTACTAATATTATGTTATATGCTCAATGACGAGTTTCTCCGTGGATGGCCTATCAATGGTGCTGGACTCTGTCAAGATCTTATATATCCAAATGAATAGTTTTGATCTGAACAAGATTATTGGCTTGCTGCAATGCTTTCCATGTCTGGAGAAGTTGTATATAAAGGTGATAATTTCTCGCACATTGGAAGCCCTCATATAGTGTACTAGAATTAACCGTTCAGCTGTTGCTATTTCGACACTCTTTTTTTAGACCTTAACTGTTTTCAATCTTCATGTCTATTTAGGCAACAGGACGGTGTAAGAAAGTTATAACCAATCGGTGGATTCGTAAGCATCGGGATTTTCTCACTTCTCATGAGATTTGATTGAAGACAATAACGCTAGAACGATATGTAGCCAACCGTGCAAACACTAGATTTGTCACATTCTTCCTACTGAATTCGAGGTTACTATTGTCCATCAGGCTTAAGTTTGTCAGCAGCATGGTTTTGACGGATGGGTATGTGGAAGAGCAAAAAAGAAGTTTCAGGTGGGCAAAAGAGCTTCTGAGCGTGCCACGCTTCTATTTACAACATATTATGGTCATAATCCAGTAAATTTTTTGACCCAGGATATTCATTCTATGGACCTGATCGATCCATTTGACTGTGACTGCCAAAAGCAGTGTTGGAGTTAGATGTTGCCCTTTTCAACCTCGGTTTTTTTGTAAACCTGATGAACAATTAACCCTCGTGCTTTTGTACAGTTTGTAAGCTGGAGTTAGATGTTCTTGCCCTTTGCAACTCGGCTGTGACTGTCATATTTTCTTTGAAGCAAGGCAAATGGCTTGCCAGTCGTTTAATTTAGAGTGAAATACTGTAACAACTAACAAATCCCAACCAGTTATTTATACTAGTTTTAGCGACGGATCTGGGTAACAACGGGGCTGTGGCCCGTCTAGCCAGGGTTTTATCTATGTTTATCACATCATGAGCCCAGTTGTGTTTTTTTCTTGCTGAAAATGGCTAGCCTAGTTCTATTTTTTTAAAAGAAATACCCAAACGAGGCCTACTTGCTTTATCAGCCTCTTTGGTGCAAATCTTTCAAGACGAGGAGAGTTTCATTCAGTTTGCCCGAAAATGGATGTACATTTTAAAACACATCAAACCGGAATTAGTTTCAATTTTTTTCATTACAAGATTTTAAATTCCATTGATTTTTATGCGTGGAAAATTATTTGGGTTTTGTATTTATATAAATTATTTTTCAAAATAGTTTGAATGTGAATCGATATTTCAGGATTAAAAACAGTTGACCACACCAAAATATGCGCAAAAATCGTATACTTTTTAACCGTGGCCACAATATGGGGTCTAATGCTAACAAAAATAAGATGGGCTCCAAAAAAATCTGAAGAATTAGCAAATGGGCTATACATTATTAGAAATAATGCACACGAGAGCAGTGACTGTTGGATGTCCATCCAACGGCTGTCGTGCTTCTTCAATCTCTGCTTTTCCTGCTCCAGCCGCTCAAACAAGCGCCGACGGGACTGTCTGCTCCCTCCTCCCGTGGCCGGCTATGCTGCCGCGCAGGCCTCACCGCCCCACCGTACTCCCATCGCTGGCCTAGCCATCCCTCTACTCACCCACGCCTGTTGTTGTTCTCCGGGGACGGCAGACGAGTCTTCCCTGGCTCTGTGTCGTTCCCTTCCTAGGCCTCGCCGTCGTCCACCGCCCTGGTGCTCTCGGCGCGGCCTGGTCAACGTGGTCAATGAACGACATCCATCGGAGGCGGACTGTACGTGGAGAGGCTGACAGCTGGGTCCATGGCCGCACGCAAGGAAATACCTCCTTATTACGCGCAAAATAATGATTCCTCCACCTGACAGCCAAGACCTACGGGAAGGGCTTCTATATTTCATGAAAAAAAATGTTCCCCCCGTTGACAGGTCAGACCCACCAGCTATATCTTCGCACGCAAGGAAGTGCCTCCTTATGACGCACAAAAACATGAATACCCCCCTGCTAGCTGGGACCCACCATGGTGGGTGGCTGACTTGTGGGCCTACTAAGTTGACGGGGACAGAGGGCTTTGTCAACTTAGTGAATATGAACGATTCTAGCTCCAGTGACCATACGATGTCCATCAAACGGCCATAGTGCTTCTTCAACCTCTGGTCTTCTCTCCAGTCGCCCAAAGCAGCGCCGGTCGTGCCGCCTGCTCCTGCCTCCCGTGGCTGGCTGTGCTGCCGCGGAGGCCTCACCGCCCCCATACTACTCCCGCCGCTGGCCAGGCCATCCCTCCACTCACCCACACCCCCTGTTATTCTGCGGCGATGGTAGCCTCACACCGTAGCCGAACCAGTGAACCCTCATACTCTTCTCCGTGTGGGCATCCACTGCGCGTCTTCCCCGGCTCTGCATCGTCCCCTTCCTAGGCCTCGCCGTCGTCCACCGCCTTGGTGCTCTCGGCGCGGCGTGGTCAATGTGGTCAACGACAAACTTCCATCAGAAGAGTACTGTACGTGGAGAGGCTGACAGCTGGGTCCACGGCCACAGCCCAGTTTTTTTGTGATTTGCCAAGTAAATCGCTTTGTCAGGCCTGTTGGGCTGCAAATCTTTCAAGAGGAGGAGAGCTTCATTCGATTGGCCGAGAAAATGGCCTATCAGTAATGAGAAATGGGTTGTACATTTTTAAAACACATCAAACCGGCAATTAGTTTCAAATTTATTTTTTTCATTTCAAGATTTTAAATTGCATTGATTTTTATGCATGGAAAATTTGTTGGATTTTACATTGATATACATGTATTTTTAAAATCAGTTTTAATGTGACTCGAAATTTCGGTATTAAAAACAGTTCAGACCGCACCGAAATATGCAAAATTTCGTATAATTTATTAACCGTGGCCACAATATGGGTTGTAATGCTAACAAAAAGAATATGGGCTCCAGAAAAGCCCTTAATAATTAGCAAATGGGCTGTAAATTATTGAAAATAATTGCAGATGGGTTGTATAATGTTTTCCACAGATTTGAGGCTTTCCTAAAAAAAGGTTGACGCACAAGCAGTGACTATTGGATGTCCATACAACGGCCGTCGTGCTTCTTCAATCTCTGCTCTTCCTGCTCCAGCCGCTCAAACAAGCACAGGCGGGACTGCCTACTCCCTCCTCCCCGCGGCCGGCTGTGCTGCCGCGCAGGCCTCACCGCCCCACCGTACTCCCATCGCTGGCCTAGCCATCCCTCTACTCACCCACACCTGCTGTTATTCTCCAAAGCAATGGCGCATTTAATCAAGAAACCTCGTATAGTCGTACTCCGCTCCACGTGGGAAACAATCTGCGAGTCTTCCCGGCTCCGTGTTGTTCCTTCCTAGGCCTCGCCGTCGTCCACCGCCTCGGTGCTCTCGGCGCTGCCTGGTCAACGTGGTCAACGATCGACATGCATCTAAAGTGGATCAGACGTGGAGATGCTTGACAGCTGGGTCCATGGCCGCACGCAAGGAAATGCCTCCTTATTACGTGCAAAATAATGATTCCTCCACCTGGCATCTGGGACCCACCGAAAGGGCCTCAGATTTCGCGAAAAACGTTACCGCCAACGACAGCTTGGACCCACCAGCTATATCTTTGCACACAAGGAAGTGCCTCCTTATTACGCACAAAATGAATACTCCCCGCTAGCTGGGACCCAAGATGATGGCAGGCTGACTTGTGGGCCTACTAAGTTGGCGGGGATGGAGGGCTTTGTCAACTTAGTCAATATGCACGATTCTAGCTCCAGTGACCGTACGATGTCCATCCAACGGCCGTAGTGCTTCTTTAACCTCTGGTCTTCTTGCTCCAGCCGCCCAAAGGAGCGCCGGTCGTGCCTCGTGCTCCTGCCTCCCGTGGCCGGCTACGATGCGGCGGTGGCCTCACCACCCCTACTACTCCCACCGCTGGCGAGGCCATCCCTCTACTCACCCACACCCCCTGTTATTCTATGGCGACGGCAGCCTCACACCGCAGCGAACCAGTGAACCCTCATACTCCTCTACGCGTGGGCATCCACTGCCGCGTCTTCCCTGGCTCCGCGTCGTCCCCTTCCTAGGCCTCGCCATCGTCCACTGCCCTGGTGTTCTCGGCGCGGCGTGGTCAACATGGTCAAGGAACGACTTCCATCGAACATGGACTGTACGTGGAGAGGCTGACAGCTGGGTCCACGGCCGCAGCAAGGAAGTGCCTCCTTATTACGCGCAAAATAATTATTCCACCACTTGACTGCGGGGACCCACCGGACGGGCCACCGTATTTTGCAAAAAAAAATATTTCCCCCTGACTGCTGGGATACACCAGCTACATCTTCGCACGCAAGGAAGTGCCTGACAGTCGGACCCACCTGGTCGAAGCGTACGTAGCGTTGTCATTCTGGTCGCGAATGTGTACGTACATACTGGTCGATGTAGAGGCGCGCACATGTCGTAGTAGAGGCCCGCACGTAGCATGTACACGTACGTACAACGGCCAAGGTGCAAGAAAGTAAATACAGCCACGTACGTACATACGGGGGTCCTCGAACGCCTACTCTCGCGTATGTACGGCCAGGGCTCGTCTACATTGCTGGGTGGGAACGGAGAAACATCGTCATCGTCGTGTTCATGGGGAGCCAACGGAATGCGTCGTGTTCATCGGGATGAAACGGAACGCGTGGGAGCCAACTGGCTTGGACGGAACAGCCGATGGAAACGAGGCCTGGCGTACCGCAGAATGGAGGAGACGGTCTTGTGTTCGACCGGCCACGTTCGAAACGGGATCCTGTTGATCGGGAGGGGTCTGGCATACCGCAAAACGGAGGAAGCGGACCTCCTACGGTCGAAACAGGGGTCATGTTGATCGGGAGGGGTGTGGCGTACCGCAAAACGGGACTCCACGAGATACTGTTCATCTCAACCGTCGACTCCCTCTAGCCTCCACGGGCTACTCTTCATCCACCGTCGACCTCCTCCAGCCTCCACCTGTGACTGTTCATCCAGGGGATCCTGTTCATCCAGCCTCCACCGCGCGCTACTCCACCGGCTACTGTTCAACAAGCCCTCTCCACGGGCTCCTGTTCAACCACCCTCCACGGTCTCATCGCTCATCCCGCCTCCACCATCTACTGCTCATCCTGCCCTCCACGGGTCCTGTTCATCCAGCCCCAACCGCTCGTCGATCGGGCGGTACTGTTCATCCAGAGGCAACACCACGGGTCCTGTTCATCCACCCCACCGAACTGTTCATCCACCCCACCCCCCGCAACGCCACTGCTCATCCAGAGGCAGCATCGACCGGCTTCGCTAGCGCAGAGCGAAGAATCGCCGATCGGGTTCGATTAACAGCCATCGATCGATCGCTCGGGTTCGATACGCGTCGTCTGCGCAGGTAATCGCCGGGTTCGTTAGAGCCCAACGCCTCGCTCGGGTTCACTTAGAGCCCAATGCCTCGCACACACGCACATACGTACGAGAGAAGCGCGCATCGCTCGGCCCCCGACCACCCACCGTAACCGGGGACTCCCCGATATTTTCGTAGAGCCGAAAGGCTGTTTGGGTTCCGGCAGGAACTAGTTCTGGACGGCGAAGCTCTGCCGAATAGATGACACCGTATGTGTGCAACTATGTAGAGAGATTGTAGTTTCTGTCTTAGTTCGAGAGTGCCTCACGAAGGGCTGTCCGTGTGAATGTTCGAGTCTCAAAGGTCCTCCCGAAGGGCTGTTCAAGTGACCGTCTGAGTTTAGAAGGTCCTCCCGAAGGGCTGTCCGCGACACCGTACGGGGGACTATCCGACCACCTCCCGAAGGGCTGTCCGAGGGGCAGATGAGGGTATACATCCTCGCGGTTGGGAGGTTGCAAATCCTAGCTGCGGGGATCTGCACCGCCGATCGTCATCGACTCTACTTCCCGCTGCACTATGAGTCGGTAACGAAAAGATCAAACCTTGTATGCAGTCTCCATAGTGGTCCTGGGCTGGTGCGTAAGTTGAATTTTTTTCGTTTTTTGCCGCGTTACCCTACATACAGTAGGAATTGTGTGAGAACAATTATGAATCTTATCTTGACAGTACCAAAGTGAATGATTTTCTCTTTATCATACAAACCCATCTCACGAAGTTCCGTAAACTTTTGTGTGATTGAAGTTTTCATGTTTTGGGTGAGATATCAATACGAGGAGAATAAGGAGTGGAAAGACCCTAAGCTTGGGGATGCCCAAGGCACCGCAAGGTAATATTCTAGAAAGACTCAAGCACCTAAGCTTGGGGATGCCCCGGAAGGCATCCCCTCTTTCATCTTCAAAATCATAGGTATACCTTACTAAGAGCTATATTTTTATTCGTCACATGATATGTGTTTTGCTTGGTGCGTATTTTCATTTTACTCGCTATTTGAATAAAATCATTGGATCTGAAATCTTGAATGAGAGAGAGTCCTCCCATGGCTATTTAACTATTTGATTACTCATTGATCTTCACTTATATCTTTCTGGAGTAGTTTTGTCATTTACTCTCGTGCTTCACTTTTATCCTCTGAGTAAATGGTTGAATGAATTTAATATCATAAATCTGAAATTATATATGCTTCTTATGCTTATCCCGTGGGTAGTAATGAATTCACATATAAGAAGTATAGGTGGTAAAATTTACTGAAAGTTAGCAAACACAACATTGGTCACTTGAACAATTCATGAAAGAATATTGAAGGAAGAGAGGTTTCACATATAAATATACTATCTTGGACATCTTCTATGATTGTGAGCCCCATTAATTATTTTCAAACTTGAGCAAATTGGTTGGAGTTGGACAAGGAAGGTAACATAATGAGTTGTGTTTGGGTATATTTGTATAGAAGTTATATTGTTATGAATCCTCCAACATGTGGCGCTTGCTTAGGATCTTTTGCAAGACAAAAATTTGTGCTAAGTAGAGATACTAGTTGTGCATGCAAAAAGCCTTAAACCCCATTTCATGGCATGAGTGTCCACCATATCTACCTATGGATTTGATAAGATCCTTCAAGTAAGTTGTCATCGGTGTAAAAAGCAATAAAAATTGCTCCTAAATATGTATGATCTTTTATTGTAAGGGAAAATAAGCGTTGTACGAACTTGTGATGGTAAAGAAATAAAAGCGACCGACTGCATAATAAAGGCTGCTATCAAAAAGCGCAATACAATGTGACGTTCCTTTGCAATAAGGGTTTGCACATCAAAAATTAAAAAGCGCATGACAACCTCTGCTTCCCTCTGCGAAGGGCCTATCTTTTACTTTCATGTATTTACTTTTATGCAAGAGTCAGTAGTATTCCTTCTTAGTTCAACCTCATTTATTCTTTGGTTGGCATGCATCATGTGGTGGGGAAAGATTGAAGCATATATTGCCATTCAAGTATACTTGATCATGAATTATTATTGTTGACAATTATCTATATGATAAGTAAGTTTGGAGGGAAAAATTAAGCCCCTATCTTTCTCTGTGTTTGATGTATGCCATTTTTCCTAAAAATATGCTTTGAGTGTTAGAAATCATGGAAGACTATATGATAGTTGTCGTGGATCTGTCACGGCAGATGTCCTCATGAAAGGACTTAGTCGTGGAGCCATCGCTACGGGTTAGCTTAAAGGGGTTAAAGCAGACACAAGGACGCAAGAGAGTTTATACTAGTTCAGCCCCTTCGATGAAGGTAAAAGCCTACGTCTAGTTGTGATGGAATTGATGGGGGTTTCGATGACTAGGGAGCAAACAAGCTTTGCCTAAGTCTCGAGTTGTTGTCTGTTGTCCTGAATCGCCGCCGGGTCGTCCCCTTATATACATGGGTGACACCCGTTGGTTTGAAGAGTCCCGAGACCGGCTCATAGACGTGTCCGGTTCGATCTCTAGTATTTCTAACTTACAACACAAGTTACATACTAAGGCCGGTTTACGGCTACAACCCTTAAACCGGTCCTGGGCCTCGTGCCCTTATTGAATATCCTCACAGGCCTCAAGCATACTTGGCTACTGATGAAGTTAACCCGGCCTCTCCTGGCCGGTTTACGCCCAGTAGTAATATCCCCAACATTAGGCCCCAGATTGATTTGAACAGGTTCATGTCAATCCTTATTAAAAAACTTCGTCTTCAATCATCTTCTTAATTGAACCGCCGTGACGTCATCTTCTCAGATTGTGATGAACCGGCTTGACGACATCTGTCATAAAGGATTAAATCTAACATCTTTGTTTAATAGACCTGCGACAATCGAGGCGACAGCTCCGTTTCCAAACTCGCGGCTCCTTGATTCTCGCGCCTAACACATGTCCTTTGCCTTTATAAGTAGACCGAAGGGTCATTTCCTTTTTTCCCTTCGTGCCCCTATGCTTCGTCTTCCTCGCGCTGCCCAGCTTCGGAGCTCCGCGCCGCCGTCAACCTCTGCACCAACGTTGGCCGCTGCATCACCCTGAGCGCACCAGAACACCGCGGCGACCTTCCGCTTCTTCCTCCGCTCCTGTAAATCTTCTATCCTTTCACCGTAGATCTGTTCTTAGGGTTTCCATGTTCTTCGGTGTTCATCGTTTATTTCTTGCTTATATGATAACTGTCAGTTAAATCTGTGAATCCTTGTTCTGCGTAGCAGTAGTTATTTAGCATCCACTGTTACCTGCGCATCTCAAGGTCTTAGATCTCCCTGCGTCTTTGCTCGTTGATTCAGTACTGCTCCGAGTTATACCTTGAATATTTATTCCTTTTCTGAATATGCTCCAGATCCAAAGCTGTAACAAGTTTTTGTGAAACCTATTTTCGCACCTCCACACTTGATTCATCCATGTTTCAGACCAGGCGGTTTAACATTGTAGAAAAACTGACAACTCGGCATATACCATTAGTCCCCTTGTTGAACTGCCAAAGTTTTTCCGGTTTATATATTGTCACTTTGCAGAACGCCGGTTTAACAATGAACGCACCAATCTATAGCCTTCCAATATGTTCTTGAACCGGTATTACTGTCTTGCAGATTGCATTATGGCTAAGGAAGTGTATGAGTGTAACTGGGTCCCTTCTCGAGTGACTAAAACCCAACTGGAGAACTTAGTTCGCACCGGCGCTTTAGGCCAGAAAAATGTCATTCACTGGAGGGTCCCTGGTCCGGAGAGTTCTCCAGAACCTAAGGATGGAGAAGTTGTCGTTTTTGCTGACCACCTAGCCCGGGGTTTCAGTCCGCCCGGTTCAAAGTTTTATCGAGATGTCTTGGCCAACTTCCAACTGCGTCCACAAGATATTGGCCCCAACTCCATAACCAATATCTGTCATTTTCAAGTGCTCTCGAGGGTGTTCTTTCAGAGGAGCCCTCGGTTGAACTGTTCGAGATCGCTTCCATCTAAACCGCCGCACTGAATTTTCTGACGGTCCCAACACCGAATTGGGTGGTGTGGCGATTCAAAAACGGAAATAGGTCACTTACCCTCACGCCAAACTGCACAGCCATCCCAAAGAGTGGAACTCAACATGGTTTTACTGCAAAGATACCTCTCCTGAAGGAGAAAATCCTTTACCGGGTTACCGTCCGAAACGGCTAAGCAATACACACCCTCTCCCTCACAGACTGACTGCTAGGGAAAGAAGCATTTATGCACCCCAACTATCCAAGCTCCGGGCCTTCATGGCCAACGGGTTGACAGGAATCGATCTTGCTCGATGCTGGATATCTTGGAGTATACTGCCCCTGAGCCTGCGCTCCGGTTTGATGTGCAAATACACAGAAGATGTAAAAGATCCTCTCCGTCATATTGGGATCCAACTGACAGACGATGAAGTCACGGAAGCTGTTAAGAGGATTTTGAACGAACCGGAAGCTGCTTGCGCACAAACCGGCCTGGCTCCCTTTTCTGCCATTAATAAACCGCCAGTAGTAAGATTCATAACTTATTCATTTATAAAATTTGATTATGTTCAAATACTCATTGCTGATGTTTAACATCTTTCCAACAGGGTGATGATCCATTTTGGAGCAGGAAGACTCCACAAGAGAAACCGGTGGCCATAGCCCGGCCCAAGACCAAAGTTGTGAAGAAACCAGCTTATAGAAAGAAAACCACTGCCTCCTCCGATCCACCAGCTGACGATGATGTGGGTAATCCAGACCTTGTGGTAGAACTTGACTCACTTTGTCTATTTTTTACACACCTTATTGATAATGATTATTGCCAGGATGATGCTGAAGCTAGTCATGCTGATGTTGTAGAGGTAATCGCTCTTTCTTCCGGTTCAAACCCTTTACCTTCAGTACAAATCCGTCGGGCAAACCGGAAAGTTAAATTTTCTCATCCTCTTGCTTACTTGGATCGAAACTTTCTTATGAAGACACAACAGCATGAAGCTCGTCGCGCAACCCGGCACAGCGGCCAGGTAGTCACATCCACCGGTTTACCGAACAGTCCGGTTCGGAAACGCCGTTCAGAGGTCTCTAACTGTTTCATCAATGCTTATCCTAAAGCGGGCTGCTTTCGTCAACCTCTTAATCCATCTGACTCCGATTATCAGGTGACTTCTCATTCTTCTTCTGGCGAGTCAACAGGCACCCAACTCCCACCGCTGAAGACAGTGCTTGGGTAAGCCATATTCCTAATAATGCTGTTTGATATATCACTTTCAATATTCATTGGACTGATCCATCTTTTTCCTTTCAGAGCCAAGCCCAGGCCATGCAAGAAAGCTCACCTGGATAAAGCGGCAGAAGACGAAGCTCCTGAACCGGCCGAAACACCAAACCTGGAGGAACACATTCAGGAGGATATACTGACTGATCCACCATTGCAAGGTCACGATGTTACTGCTGAAGAAGCATATGTTGATACCACCGGTCCTCCAAGTCAACCCACAAGTCCTGCCCAAGCTGACAAGGCAGCGAGTCCACCAAGGCAGAAGGATAAACCGGCGACCCCAGTGCAAACCGGCGAAGCCAAGGATGATGATGTTATGATTACTGGCTTTGGCCATTCCGAGCCAGGTAATCCAGTCGCCTTATCCAAGCATACTGCCAAGGAGGAATTTACTGCCTTTGGTAAAGGCAAGTGGAATGCCGATTTGGCAACCTACGCCGCTTTGAATCCACAAGAGCTTCATTCCGGCTACTTGAACCGGTTATATACCAGCCATGACTATGAAGCTGGTTTGGTAAACATGATGAAGGATAAATATGAGGTAAACTCCATAACTCTGTGCTTGTATATTGCAAACTGTCAACTCTGATAGCCCCCAAGGGCCGGTTCAACTTAATGTAGTTAAACCGGGACTTGAATAACATAAGAATTCTAGCATCATTTAATGATAGAGCCAATATGCATTAGCCCCCAAGTGCCAAGTTGAATACTTGTATTGAGCTTGGGACTTTGTATATAAATTGTAGGATGTAAAGAAAATATGCATTAGCCCCCAAGTACCAAGGGCATAACTTGTTGTGGGGTTGGTACTTCAACTCTGCATCTCAATCCTTAAATGATTTTCTGTATGTAGGCTGATGTGAACAAGAAAGATAGTCAAATTGCTGATCTTCAAGAAAACCTGAAATCCCAGCAAGATGAAACTTCCAAAGCAAAGGACAAATTAACCAGCGCTTTAAGCGTCATGGAAAATCTTAAGGAGGGCTTCAACAAGGAACGGGCAGACTGGGCTACTGAAAAGGCTGCTTTAACTCAGCAGGTAGAACATGCTGAGGCTGCCCTTAAACCGGTGGTGGATGAACTGACCAGCGTAAAGCGGCAAGTACATGCCATGACTGCTGTTGTCTTTGGTAAGTCCTTTTTGATTTATGCTGTAATAAAGCCTTCTCATAAAATTTCTGGTTTAATAATCCTTTGAATGACACAGGGACGCGCATTGGCCACTTGGGATCAGATGTGCGGAAAAAGTTGAAAGCTTCTTATACATTGATAGAGCAACTTTATACCGGTGTGCAACGGATCGTCAGTACCGCTTCTCACAACAACCCGGCCCCGACCTTGATCCAGGACACCCTTAAAATGTTGTCAATGCTTCCAGCCCGGTTTGAAGAATTAAAGAAATCTGCTGCTAGAACCGGCACGATAAATGCTTTAATCCGGTCCAAAGCATGGGTGCCAGATTTTGATCCTGTTGAAGCGGCCCAAGGCTTCCCAAGTTTGAAGACGGAATTCAACGAAGAAGATCTTCGAACCATAAACCGGGAGGTGCACCCTTTAGCCTGTCAGCTGGTTGAAGAACCAAACCTGTCTCACTATCAGGCCCAGTATGATGGAGAAAACAAACGAGTGTCTGCCCCAATTCCTAAAGCGGAGAACCTTATACCGCCAATCCGTAAGCATACCTACGCTCCTGATATTGAACCGTCGTTGCTGATCAACGATGAAGCTGTATTCCAAGCATTAATGGGAATCGACTGGAAAACTATTGATTTCCAGCCGCTGGGTAGAGAATCAGAAGTTGAAGCAGCGCAGGATGACCCGCAACCATCAGGCCAAGCTGGCGATCAAGTATAAACCGGAGTTCGGTTTACATTACTGCTTCATGCTATTTAAAACAATTATTATTCTGGGCACTGTGTTGCCTTGTAATAAACTAGCTGCCACACTTTGTGTTGATATGCCTTCATGCATATTCACTGCAACTTATGCTTTTGTTGAATTATCAACTTCAAATTGTTATCTGCAGCCAAAAAATCTTAAACCGCCATAGTGGTTGTACCACCAGACGGGTCATCATACCCATGTATATGAAACTAAAGATAGTACTTTAGATCAAACATATAATAAAATATAGGAATATATGATACCTGCCATCATAGGGCATGAAGTTTGGCCGTGCCAATCTTGAAGCGGAATCATAAAAAACCCGCTCTGCTGAAGGAGAAGACAGCTCCTGCATATATAAGGTCGGTTTACTAGGTAGACCGTTCCGGGTGAAGATGAACACCGGTGTTACTCCATAATAGGATGTTTATTAAAAATCAAACCAGACAAAATTGTCTCCGGATGAGAAACAAACCGTATCTCATCAACTGACAGTCGAAACAGTTTAACATTTTGTCGGTTCAAGAACGCAACAAAAGAAAAGTGCAAAAAGACAAATAAATTGCAAGCAAAGGCAAAGACAAAATCTGTTGCGAACAGAGGCTGCTTGAACCGATCAAGTGGCATTACCATGGTCGAACATGACCAAGCCCCCAATATGTGTAGCTATGGTTCATGTTAGCCAGGTCCCCAAATGATGCAGTGGCATTACGCCGATCAAGAGGTGTAGCAATGGTTCGGGTTCGACCAAGCCCCCAAGTGATTCTATGGCCTTAGGCCGACCAAAAGGCGTGACTGGTTCAGACGTGACCAAGTCCCCAAGTGATCTTGTGGCTTTCGCCTATCAAAAGGTGTTGCATTGGTTCGGACACGACCAAGCCGCCAAGTGACATAATATAAAGCTTTGTTAAAAAGCTAACTCAAGGGGTAAACTGGAGACCGCTTTATGACAAAACTCTGTGTAACCACTCATGATGTAAAAAATAACAGAGACCCCGCTTTAGCTAAGGCTCCGATTTATTGTATTGATCATAATATATACATTGTCATAATATGTACATAAGTATAGCCTATGGCTTAAGTATAGTAGGGCCGAAGATGAGCTATGTTCCACGGCCTGTTGGTCTCCTCCTCTGATGTACGTGAGCCTTTATGCTCTCGAATATCAATCAGATAGTACGACCCATTGTGCAGATTCTTGCTGACCACGAACGGTCCTTCCCAAGGTGGGGATAGCTTGTGCATATCAGTCTGGTCTTGTATGAGCCTGAGCACCAAATCTCCTTCTTGAAAGGTTCTGGTCTAACTCGGTGACTGTGATAGCGACGAAGATGCTGCTGGTAAATTGCCGAACGGGCAGCTGCAATGTCACGCTCCTCATCCAACAGGTCCAAAGCGTCTTGCCGAGCTACCTCGTTGTCCGCTTCAACATAAGCTGCTACACGAGGTGAGTCATGACGGATATCGCTGGGGAGGACCGCCTCCGCTCCGTAGACCATGAAGAACGGCGTGTATCCTGTCGATCTGTTGGGTGTAGTGTTGATGCTCCATAACATAGATGGTAACTCCTTAACCCAACAACCCGGCATCTGTCGCAAAGGAACCATAAGCCGGGGTTTGATGCTACGTAACATCTCCTGGTTAGCTCTCTCTGCTTGGCCGTTGGACTGTGGGTGAGCTACTGATGAAACATCAAGACGGATGTGCTCACGTTCACAGAACTCCTTCATAGCACCCTTAGATAGATTGGTACCATTATAAGTAATGATACTGTGTGGAAAGCCGAACCGGAAAATCACCTTTTTAATGAATTGAACCGCTGTGGCTGCATCACACTTGCTAACGGGCTCCGCTTCTACCCACTTTGCAAATTTATCAACTGCCACCAAAAGGTGGTCTTCTTGTCCTTGGACCTTTTGAAAGTTCCGACCATATCTAGCCCCCAAGTGGCAAACGACCAAGTAATTGGAATCATCCTCAATTCTTGAGCCGGCACATGAGCGTGTCTTGAGAACTTCTGACAACCGTCACATCGCATAACCAGGTCCTCCGCATCAGCATGAGCAGTCAACCAATAAAAACCGTGATGAAACGCCTTAGCCACCAGAGATTTTGAACCGGCGTGGCGACCACAATCTCCTTCATGGACTTTGCGCAAGATCTCACAACCTTCCTCTGGCGATAAACAACGTTGAAATGCTCCTGATACAGTGCATTGATGCAACTCGCCATTGACAATAGTCATGGACTTGGATCGCCGGATTATCTGTCTGGCCAGCGTCTCATCCTCTGGTAACTCGCCCCGGTTCAAGTACGCAAGGTAAGGAACCGTCCAGTCCGGAATGACATGCAGTGCTGCCACCAACTGAGCCTCCGGATCAGGAATAGCCAAATCCTCTTCACTAGGGAGCTTGACCGACGGGTTATGCAAGACATCTAAGAAGACATTAGGCGGGACCGGTTTACGCTGAGAGCCTAGCTGGCTTAAAGCGTCCGCCTCTTCGTTCTTCCGTCTGTCCACATGATCCACCTGATATCCCTTGAAGTGGCCTGCAATAACATCCTGCTCACGGCGATAAGCTGCCATGAGCGGGTCCTTAGAATCCCAATAACCAGACACTTGTTGGGCCACCAGGTCCGAGTCACCGAAGCATTTGACTCGGCTGAGATTCATCTCCTTAGCCATCCGGAGACCATGGAGTAAATCTTCGTACTCAGCTACATTGTTAGTACAAGGGAACATTAAGCGAAGAACGTAACAGAACTTATCACCTCGTGGGGAAGTTAATACGACTCCAGCCCCCGAGCCCTCCAATTGCCTAGACCCATCGAAATGAATAGTCTAGTAGGTGTGATCCGGTTTTTCTTCAGGTGCTTGCAGTTCCGTCCAATCATTGATGAAATCCACAAGTGCTTGAGATTTGATCGCCGTCTGAGGCACATATTTCGAATCGTGCGGCCCAAGCTCTATAGCCCACTTGGCAATCCGGCCAGTTGCCTCCCTGTTTTGAATTATATCTCCCAAAGGAGCAGAACTGACCACTGTGATGGGATGCCCCTGGAAGTATTGCTTGAGCTTCCGGCTTGCCATGAAAACTCCATACACCAACTTCTACCAATGCGGGTACCTTTGCTTGGACTCAATAAGCACCTCGCTTATACAGTTAACCGGACGCTGAACCGGATATTCCTTGCCCGCCTCCTTGCGCTCTACCACAATAGCTACGCTAACTGCACGAGCATTAGCTGCCACATATAGTAGCAATGGCTCTTTGTCAACCGGAGCAGCAAGAACAGGCGGGTTGGCTAGCTGCCGCTTCAGATCCTCCAAAGCTTTATCAGCAACCGGACTCCAAACAAAGGGATCCGCTTTTTTCAGCATCTGATACAAAGGTATTGCTTTCTCACCCAGGCGATTGATAGACCGACTTAACGCGGCAATCTGGCCTGCCAAACGCTGGACATCATTGATACACTTCGGTTTAGCCAGAGAAGTGATAGCTGTGATCTTCTCCGGATTAGCCTCAATTCCCCCGTTGGACACTAGAAAACCCAATAACTTCCTTCCGGTACACCAAAAACACATTTAGCCGGATTGAGCATCATCTTGTATGTCTGTAGGTTATCAAAGGTTTCCTTCAAGTCATCAACCAGAGTTTCCTTCTCTCTTGAATTAACCACAATATCATCCACATACGCATGCACATTACGGCTGATCTGCTTATGAAGGCAGTTCTGTACACACCGTTGATAAGTGGCTGGGCACTCTTGAGCCCAAAGGGCATAGAGACATAGCAGAAGGCTCCAAAAGGAGTTATGAACGCCGTCTTTTCCTGGTCCTTAACTGCCATCTTGATCTGCGATAACCGAATATGCATCCGTAAAACTCAACGCCACAACCCGCCGTAGCATCAATAATCTGATCAATGCGGGGGAGGGCAAAAGGATCTGCTGGACAAGCCTTATTAAGATCTGTGTAATCCACACACATGCGCCAGCTGCCATTCTTCTTAAGGACCAGCACCAGATTAGCCAGCCATTCAGGATGGAACACTTCAACAATAAAACCAGCTGCTAAGAGCCTGGCTACTTCCTCTCCAATAGCTTTGCACCCTTCTTCGTTGAACCGGTGGAGAAACTAATTCACCAGTTTATACTTAGGATCAACATTAAGAGTGTGCTCAACGAGTTCCCTCGATACACCTGGCATGTCAGAAGGCTTCCATGCAAACATGTCCCGGTTCTCACGGATGAACTCGATGAGCGCGCTTTCCTATTTCGGATCCAAGTTGGCACTGATACTAAACTGCTTGGACGAATTGCCAGGTACGAAGTCAACAAGCTTCGTCTCAGCTGCCGATTTGAACTTTAGAGCCGGATCATGTTCTGTGGTTGGCTTTTTCAACGGAGTCATGTCAGCCGGATCAACATTATCCTTATAATACTTCAATTCCTCCGTGGCACAAACCGACTCTGCATAGGCCGCATCACCTTCTTCGCACTCCAAGGCAATCTTGCGACTTCCATGAACGGTTATGGTCCCCTTGTGACCCGGCATCTTGAGCTGTAGATAGATATAACATGGCCGTGCCATAAACTTGGCATAAGCCGGCGGCCCAAATAAAGCGTGGTACGGGCTCCGGATCTTAACCACCTCAAAAACCAATGTTTCTGATCTGGAATGATGTTCATCTCCAAAGGCTACCTCCAGAGCTATCTTGCCAACAGGATATGCTGACTTGCCTGGTACCACACCATGGAACACCATATTAGACGGTTTAAGATTCTTGTCTGTCAGCCCCATATGACGGAAGGTCTCGTAATACAAGATATTAATGTTGCTTCCTCCATCCATGAGCACCTTGGTGAACTTATAACCTCCCACCTGAGGTGCCACCACAAACGCTAGCTGACCCGGATTGTCAACCCGGGGCGGGTGATCCTCTCTGCTCCATATGATTGGCTGTTCGGACCAGCCTAAATAACGAGGCATGGCCGGTTCAATTGAATTCACTGCTCGCTTGTGAAGCTTCTGATCCCGCTTATCCAAGCTAGTGGTGAATACATGATATTGCCCACTATTCAACTGTTTCGGATGGCTCTGATAACCCGACTGCTGCTGCTACTGGTAGTAACCACCCTGGCTATTCTGATTATTTGGGTTGTTATGTCCACCCTGGTCTCCATTGAAGCCTGAACCGGTGTTTCCTCCACCGTGACCCGGCCCATGGAATCCGGATCCTGAGCCACCACCTAATCCATGATCATACCGGAAAGCATTAGAATTTTTAAACCACTGCATAATATAACAATCCTTCCAAAGGTGGGTGGCTGGTGCTTCCTTCGTCCCGTGCTTCGGACAGGGCTGGTTTAATAGATAAGTCAGGCGGTCCGGATTGGGACTTGGAGCTCCACCACGATTTGGCGGTTTACCCTTCCGTCGCTGACCCATGTCCTGTGCGTTGGTATTAGCCACAAAATCCATGTTACCATCCGCTTTACGCTTGCCTCCGTTACCATGACTTGCCGTGTTGTGTTGCTGCCCCTTGGAGTTGCCGTTCTTCTTTCCCTTCCCTGTCTTGCCATCATCAGACTCGGGATCCTTGGTACCATCAGAATCGGCATACTTCACTAACGCAGTCATGAGGGTTCCCATATCTTTGCAATGGCGCTTCATCCTTCCTAATTTCAACTTCAGAGGTTTAAACCGGCAGTTGATTTCCAAAGTTATAACCGCGGAGTCGGCGTTAATGCGGTCTGAGGAGTGCAAAATTTTCGAGACTCGGCGTACCCAGTGGGTTGTTGACTCTCCTTCCTCCTGGACACAGGCCGCTAAGTCCACTATCGACATTGGCTGCTTACATGTATCCTTAAAATTATGGATAAACCGGTCTCGCAACTGGGCCCATGAACTGATAGAATTGGCTGGCAAGCTCTTTAACCAAATACGGGCTGTCCTTCCAAAGATCATGGTAAAATACTTCGACATGCCACTTCATCTACATCAAGCATCTCCATGGCCATCTCATAGCTCTCTATCCATGCTTCCGGAGACAAATCGGCCGTGTAATTCGGTACCTTGCGCGGACCCTTGAAATCCTTGGGCAGGCGCACATTGCGTAAAGCGGGGACAAGACAAGGTACTCCCAAAGAACTAGAAGTAACCCCTGGCTCCGTTGTGGTGGTTGGACGAACCGGCGTAAGTTGACGAGCCTCATGCTGCGCTGCTAACTCGGCGTCCCTGCGTGCTCGGGCCCGGTCCACTACTTCCTGGGCATCTCCTGCCGGGTTACGGCCATGGGGCGCTTCACGATTCCGTGCATTATTGGATACGGCTGGTTCATCCATCCGCCTACTATAACTCCGGCTTGGGCGGGGAGTGGAATGAATTTGGTCACGGCTATATGAATATGCTTCCTGCGGAACCAAAGCTGTTCGAAGAAGTTCCTTGACCCGGCGTGTCTCCACCGCTTGCAGAGAATCTCCTTCAATTGGGATGGCCTCCAGCCGTGAAGCGGCGGCAATAAGATTGTCCATCGGATTGGAATAATGACCTGGAGGCGTCTGGATAGGCTGAGGCATGATGCTATTCTGTCGAGGAGGCTCCATCAGGCGAGGTTGAACCGGCGCTCCCGTCCCCGGTGCCTCTGCCCGGTTTAACCACAGCGGGTTACTAGTCCCTGCTCCTGGGGTGTTAAAGAGGTTACTGCCATCAAAGACTGTTGGCAGGCGAGATCGATGCTTCCTTTTCAGGACTTCATGCGACGCGGTCTGGTCTACCATAAGCCTATAGGCCTACACATCCAAAGCGGCCCGCTCCACGGCCATCTTGTTGTTCTCGGCTGCCAAATCGGCCTTGGCCTGAGTGATCTATTCCCTCACCTTTGCAATCTCCGCATTGTGGGCGTCCTGATCCGCCGGGTTAGCTTCTGCCATAAGCACAGCCAACGCATCAAACAAATCACATAAAACTTGAGCCGGCGGGCGCATAGAGCCTCCTTCCCCGGCCGCCGCCGCCACTGCTGATCCGGAGAACATTGCTGCTGCAGTTGAAGAGTGGACCACCGCTTGTGTACCGGCCATGAATATCCCAACCCGATTGGGCAGATCAGAGGGGTCCGGAATACTGTCGCCATCGGAACAGCCCCCAATCCGGCCGTCCTACAGCTGATACAATGATTCGGTTTCTCCGGTCGAGGACTCGTCGCCAGAGTAAACAACGGTCTCGCTACCAGATGCCGATCCACCTTCATACTCTCCTCCGTGGATGACTCCCACGAAGGCACGCTTCATAGCCGGTTTAACCTGGGCAGATCTCGCACGCTGAGCCATTTCGACGAGGTCGGTGCAAATGTCCGGCTCAGGGCCCGGTTCACCGATCTTGCCAATGAAGACGTGTATGCCACCAAAGGGGACCCGGTACTCGTACTCAATCCAGCCGGCCTCGGGGCCCCAGCCTGAATCGTCGATTTAGAGCTTGCCGCGACGACTCTTGGTCTTCCGGCCCACAGCGTAACCCTTGAGTCCTTCGAATCTTCCCTCTAAGAACTTGAAACCATCGTGCGATAGCCCCACGGTGGGCGCCAACTGTCGTGGTTTTGTCACGGCAGATGTCCTCATGAAAGGACTTAGTCATGGAGCCATCGCTACGGGTTGGCTTAAAGGGGTTAAAGCGGACACAAGGACGCAAGAGAGTTTATACTAGTTCGGCCTCTTTGATGAAGGTAAAAGCCTATGTCTAGTTATGATGGAATTGATGGGGGTTTCGATGACTAGGGAGCAAACAAGCTTCGCCTAAGTCTCGAGTTGTTGTCTGTTGTCCTGATCGCAGCCGGGTCATCCCCTTATATACATGGGTGACACCCGTCGGTTTGCAGAGTCCCGAGACCGGCTCATAGACGTGTCCGGTTCGGTCTCTAGTATTTCTAACTTAAAACACAAGTTACATACTAAGGCCGGTTTACGACTACAACCCTTAAACCGGTCCTGGGCCTTGGGCCCTTATTGAATATCCTCAAGGGCCTCAAGCATACTTGGCTACTGATGAAGTTAACCCGGCCTCTCCTGGCCGGTTTACGCCCAGTAGTAATATCCCCAACAATAGTTGAGTATGTGGAATTTGCTAAATCAAAGCTCTTACATAGACCCTTCCAGAAAATAAGATGAATTGCAATTGTTTGGTGACTGAAAGCAGAGTTTGATAGTTTTCAAGAAACTTTATGGTCTATACTCTAACATGTGAATAGCTTGTTACTTGATCACGAGAAGTCTCATGAGATGAGCTACTGTTTATGATATATAATGATGCTACAAAAAGTGTTTGGGACTATCATTGATCAAACGTATGCACTATGCTAGTATTCACACTTCATAAATTATTTTGTTTATCATTTACCTACTCGAGGACGAGCAGGAATTAAGCTTGGGGATGTTGATACGTCTCCAACATATCTACAATTTATGAAGTATTCATGCCATGTTTACAACAATTTTATATGATTTTGGTATGATTTGATTAGAACTAACCCAGACTGACGCTGTTTTCAGCAGAACTACCGTGGCATCGTCTTTTGTGCAGAAATAAAAGTTCTCGGAATGGGCTGAAAATTTACGGTGATTTTTTATGGACCAAAAGAGACCCCTGAGGCATCAGAGTTGGGCCAGAAGAGTCCCGAGGAGATGAAAAGGTAGGAGGGGCGCCCTACCCCCCTGGGAGGGTTGTCCTGTCTTGACGCTGCCTTGTGGACCCCCTTGATGTGAGACCGACGCCAAAAATTCCTATAAATACCAAAATCCCTGAAAAGAAACCTAAATCGGAAGTTCCCCCGCCGCAAGCCTCTCTAGCCACAAAAAATCAATCTAGGTCCTCTCCGGCACCCTGCCGGAGGGGGCCATCATCACCATGGAGGCCAAGGACCAGAGGGAGAACCTCTCCCCATCCAGGGGGAGGCCATGGAGGAGGAAGCACAAGGGAAGACTCTCTCCCCCTCTCTCTTGGTGGAGCCACAGTGCCACCGGGGAACCATCGCCGCGGTGATCATCTTCATCAACATCACCATCTTCATCACCTTCCTCATCTCTTTTACACGTTCCACTCTCCCGCACCCCGCTGTAATTCCCTACTTGAACATGGTGCTTTATGCCACATATTATGATCCAGTGATGTGTTGTCATTCTATGATGTTTTGAGTACTTTCTTTTGTCTTTTGGGTTGATTGATGATCTAGATTGGTTTGGGTTGTATGTTTTATTTTTGTGTTTTCCTATGGTGCCTCCCGTGCCCCGCACACGTAAAGGATTCCCGCTATAGGGTGTTGCAATACGTTCATGATTCGCTTATAGTGGGTTTCTAGAGTGACAGATGCTTAAACCTGAGTAAGGGGGTTGTTGCGTATGGGATAAAGGGGACTTGATACTTTAATGCTATGGTTGGGTATTACCTTAATGATCTTTAGTATTTGCGGATTCTTGCTTGAGTTCCAATCATAAGTGCATATGATCCAAGTAGAGAAAGTATGTTAGCTTATGCCTCTCCCTCGTATGAAATTGCAATAATGATTACCGATCTTGTTAACAATTGCCTGGGAGAATTCCGCACACCGACCCATCATTATTCCACACTCACAATTTGTAATATATAGTAATATATTCTAACTTTATGTTAACATCACCTATTTTTATATTTTAGTTCTCCGATATCATGCAAAGCTATGCTCTTCATACCCACCACGTAGTTTTATTTCACGTTTCTAGATGGAAGCAAACGTTCGTTGTACGTAGAGTCGTATCAGTGGCAGATAGGACTTGAGAGAATATTGATCTTATGTTTAGCTCCTTGTGGGTTCGACACTCCGTAATTATCACTTCCACCTTTGGAAATTGCTACAATGATTCCTTGCACTTGGGGATTATCAAAGTTATTCATCTTATTCCTATAAATAAAATTCTGAAAAGTTTAGTCCACAAAATTTTTGTCAACAAAATTTCACAAGATTGATAGCAACTACTCATATGGATGTCTAGAGGCTATATCAATCATTCAAACTACTTAGAACTCTAAGAATTCAACATGCAAGCCCATATACATCAAAAGCAAGAGTATATAATTATTCAAAATATAAACCACCTAAGCAAAAACTAATTGGAGCAATGGAGGAGTCACATACCAAGTAGGAATCCCCCAAAACAGTTTCAGAAAAGGAGCTTCAAGCAAAGAGATCGAAATCCACGAGTTTGAGAGCAAGAACATGAGAGAGAGAGAGAGAGCTATGGTGATTTTTTTCTAGAGGTAGGAGATGACATGTGCTAAAGAGATAAGTGAGGGGACCTGTCGGTGTCAAAACCGGCGGATCTCGGGTAGGGGGTCCCGAACTGTGCGTCTAGGCGGATGGTAACAGGAGACAAGGGACACGATGTTTACCCAGGTTCGGGCCCTCTTGATGGAGGTAAAACCCTACGTCCTGCTCGATTGATATTGATATTGTGGATGTTTACAAGAGTGGATCTACCACGAGATCAAGGAGGCTAAACCCTAGAAGCTAGCCTATGGTATGATTGTAAGGGTTGTTGTGATTGTAGTCCTACGGACTAAAGCCATCCGGTTTATATAGACACCGAGAGGGCTAGGGTTACATAGAGTCGGTTACAATGGTAGGAGATCTACATATCCGTATCGCCAAGCTTGCCTTCCACGCCAAGGAAAGTCCCATCCGGACACGGGTGAAGTCTTCAATCTTGTATCTTCATAGTCTTGGAGTCCGGTTGATGATGATAGTCCGGCCGATGATAGTCCGCCGATGATGGTAGTCCGCAATCCGACACCCCTAATCCGGGACTCCTCGGTAGCCCCTGAACCAGGCTTCAATGACGATAAGTCCGCGTGTATATTGCTTGGCATTGCAAGGCGGGTTCCTCCTCAAATGATAGAAGATTGTGAACACCAGGATAGTGTCCGCTCGCAAAATAAATTCCACATTCCACCGTAGAGAATAATAATATATGCACGAGTTCAATCTGCTTGACGTTTTCCGTGGCATGACGTCACACCACTACCAAGCCATTGCTCAAATTGTTTTTACTTTACCACCTTAGCGCATTTAGCGAAGCGGTTTCCTTGGCACGCCTTGTCGAGCAGAGATCGTGTTTCCCTTAATCCGGATTCTCATCAATACGGGCGTGGTAACCCAACCGTCATTGATGGTGACGCTTGGGAGATAAGCGAGTTTTACCAGGCGGTGGGGGCGCGTAAGACTTCGCCCGCCCATATAAGGGATAAGGATTCACCTTCTCACCCACGCCTTCTTCCTCCTTTGCTTATCCATCTCCGCAAGACTCGAGCTCCAGCGCCCAAGTTCACAAGATCTCGTCTCAACCTTCTCCGACCATGTATGGAGCGGGAGGTAAATGGTTGGCCTCCACCGATAAGGAGGAGCAATCGCCAAACTTCGCGGGCGCCGGATACCTCTCCGGCGGCATCACAGACCGGCTGCCCGACGAGGGGCAGCTCATCCCCACCCCTGTGCCCCATGAGAGGTTGTCTTTCTTTCCCACTTCCTCCATGGACTGGGCTTTCCACTTCACCCCTTTGTCCGGGGCTCATGTTCTACTACGGCCTGGATTTCCATGATCTAGCGCCAACTTCATCCTCAATATCTCGGCGTTTATCGTCGTGTGCAAAACCTTCCTCTGCATCCAGCCCCACTTCGACAGGCTCAAGACCTTCAATGTCAAGCGAAGGTAGTGAAGGGCATTCAAGCGGAGTCGGAGGCGCCATGTTGGGCAAGATGCCCAACGTTCTTTAATTCAAGGGCCTTCGTGGAATCCGTCAAGGGGTGGCAATCGGGTGGTTATACATCACCGAGCAGCGTGACTCTAAATGGGCGGCGGCCCCGAGTTTAGATCTGGTATCCCCACGCAGCTCACCTCCCGGAAAGAGAAGGGCTTGCTTTGTGGGGCAGTTTGAAGGAGCCGACGGACTCCAAACCTATATCAAGAAGCTGGTGAAGAAGCTCAGGCTGGTTAACGTGGTCCAAGTCATGCTCGTCGCGGATTCTCCCATGCCAAGAGCGGGCATTCAATCTATGGGAGTTCGATCCAGAACAGCACCAGGCGCTGAACAAGCTCTTCGACACAACGTACGAAGGCGCCTAGAAGGTGCTGTTCAAGGGCGCCGGTTTCGCATCCGCGATCAAGATCGCGGATTTCGCCGCAGCGCCAGGTGACGAGGTAAGTGATTCTACCCTTTACGGGACACTCGTTTTCCATAGTTTGACTCTATGCGGGTTTTAATTTCCCTTTTCCTTTGACAGACTGGTTGAAAAGGCGGAGCAGATTACTGTCCGGCTCCTATGCCGAAAATCCAGAGACGCCGTCTAGCGAGGCTGCTGGTTCCGCACCGCACGTGGTGCCGGAGAAGAAGGCCAAGAAGGAGGCCACGGGTGCTCGAAGAGTACCCGCTTTGAGTGTCCGACGACTCGGGCTGACTCCTCCCGAAAATGAGGAGGAGGAAGAGGACTCTCTCCGAGGAGGGAGAGAGGAAGAGGAAGGCTTCCCCAGGGGAGGCCGAAGGGTCCAAGAGGGGAAGGACTATTCCCCCGGACAGCTCCGCCAACATCAACGTTGGCGAGGAAGAATGGCCTTCAAGGGCCAGGCCTCCGGCAAGATCGTAAGTATCCGGATTCCTGAATGATTTATAATTTCTTTTTCTGCGTCACATAGTGTCATTCTAATGCCGCATGCTGCCTGTAGTCCGCCGGTGATGATCTCCCCGCTTCATCGAAGGGTCGTTGGCTTCGTCGGATGTAGACTCCATCCCGACCGCCTCCACCCTCGCGACACCGAGGACGCCGAGGTGGGATCCCGAAGGGCCCATCAGGGGGAGGCGCCACAAGGCGTCCTCCGGACTTTGCGCCGACTCCACAATGAACCCGCAGTGGTTCCGGAGTCCGCCAGCGCCCTTCGAACGAAGGGCAAGACCCTAACGCCGGCGGCTTCCGTCCAACCGGGCGCCGGTAATTTGTTGGGCGCTGCAGGCGCTTCCATCGAGGAAGAACACCGCACTATTATGAGTGCGGTGATTCGAAGGTGTAGCTTCGCCAAAGGCGGGCTGACCGAGCTCGCAATAGCCTTCTATCAGGCTTTGAGGTAAGAAGTTAAAAATATGCAATGTAATACCGCATAGACAGTAGCCCCTGATGCTCGGTTCGGTGTTCGGAAAGAAAAGCCGGACTGAGGATCTGAAACAAGATATACGCAGGGTTGCTAAAACAATTATGTCAATATGGGTTGCAGGCTGCGCTGCTGACCTCTGCCGCACTGACTGCGGAGGTCGGTGCGTTGAAGCAGGAGCTCGAGCGGTCCGGGCAAGAGCGGTCCAGGAAGCAGCTCCAAGACAAAGAAGGTGAGTAACACCACTTTGAATTTGTACCTTACAGAAAAGGATTTAGGTTGCGACAAAAAATAACAAGGATAACATCGGTACTGCAGGGGCCACGAACGAGGTGGCGGCCCTGAAGGAGGCCGTGTCCGCGGCCGAACGCAATGCGACACGGAACGGGGGGGCGCGAAAAGCAGGAGGCGCGGGTGGTGGTGGTTCAGCAAGAGCTCCAGGCTCTCATGGAAAAGCATGAGAGTTTGGAGCGTGACTCAAAGACTCGAGAGTCCGAGCTTGCCTCGGCTCTCGAAAGTGCCAAAACCGCCAAGGCCGAGGCCCATAAGTCCCTTCAGGAGGTTGAATTGATGAAGAAGATAGCGGCGGGTAAGGCTTTTTTCATGCAAAGCAAGCATGTGAATGTAAATTACGTGTTACTTACCCGGATTCGGAGCTCTCCAGGGGCGTTTGCAGATTTGCCTCGCAGCGTGTCTGATGCCGCCGCATTCTACCGAGCCGAGGAGGGGAGCTCAACGGAGAAGGTCTTCTGGTCTCAGTATGTTGAGGTCGGACATCCGGTGTTTTCCCTAGCGACCAGTGAAGCAGCTGGTCGAACTTCAAGGTGGCCGAGCAGGCCATGAAGGTCCTCATAGTCCGGTGTGGCACGGAGAGGCCATGCCTAGGAGCTACTTCGCCTCGTGTGACGGCTGGTGGATCGTGCCCTGGGTGGAGGTTATCAAGCGCTCCGCCTATATTGAAGGTGCTCGTCGGGCCCTTGCCCGCGCAAAGGTGCATTGGGGCAAGCTGGATGCGGAGAAGCTAATCACTGACGCGCCACCAGCGGGCAAGGAGCATCGTACGCCCAAATTTACTATAAGGCTGTCTGAAGGGTGCCCGCAAGATTGCGGATGAGTGCCCCAGGGATGTAATTTTGAGTGAATTCACAATGTGTTATCCTGTGTGCTGAAAACTTTGTTCATATCGCTAAGCAACGCTTGTTTAATTTAAAATATTACCTTCATGCGGCCGCTTATTAAATCTGAGAGATGGCAAGTCGTCGGCTTCGCCCCCATGCCACGAGTGCTGGGGTGTTCGGATAAACTTGAGCACTCTTGTTCCCATTTTGGGTCCATCTAGGAGGCGCTCAACACAACGAACAAGGCAACCGGACTTATAGTGCTTGAACACTCTCACTTAGCCATAGAATTCTATAATTTTAAATTTCGGCGAAGCCCCTAGTATTCGGAAGACCGAATTGGGGCGCTATCCACGCCTTCATCGGACATAATCCGGAACTTCGCTCGAAGCGGCGTAGGTCTTTAAGGACCCGAAAGAACCTCTCGAACAGCGACCAGTCTCACGCCTTATCATGCCGGTCAGTTTTAGCTTTCTCCACTGAGGCGTTAACCCGGCTCAACCAGGGCGCAATCGCATTGGTTCTCCCAGTGCTACCTTAGCCGATAGAACGGAACGTAAGGTGCCAAACATGGGAGCCGGGCAAACCCAATTATTGACCCAAGAAATGATTCGGAGCTGATTCATATAATGCTATAAGTTCGGGGTGCCGCACTTGTGAAAGTGTGCGGACTTTATCACACCATAAAGCGGAGGACATAAGCCCCTGGTGTATTTGTCCATACAAGATGCACGGGTGCAACATGTTGTAAATGAACATATATATATATAAAGTGATGCAATTATAGGCAAAAATGCTACATTTTATTCGAGAAGATATGCTATCAGTGCGGAATGATACAAATAGTGCGGAAAGCAAGGGATTGGACGAATTAAGGCGTCTCCCTCCAGGGGTAGGCCGCGGAATGTTGTATTTAACAAATTTAATGCTCGTGATGGAGACCACCTGAGTGTTCGTCGCAGCCTTTGTCCTTCCCTGGCTGTTGCATCATGGGTTCGGCAGGTTCGCCTCCGGACTGAGTTCTGTAAAAAAAAGAGAAAAATAAAAGAAAAAAGAGCGACACACTTGGGAGCCCCTGGTGTGGTCGAACCGCACTCTGGGTCTGTTGTGGTTGTGCCCTTCCCCCTATGCCCATGGTATTTCCAGGGCGTAATTATGTACGCGGAGAGTTTGTCTTACAATTTTGCGAGGGCTGGGGTTGGGGCCGCATTGCTACGTGTGCACGGAACGTGCCAGGTGGTCTTGGTTGATTTTGCTCCGGGCGCGTTTGGTTGTGTCCGGTTGTTTAACGGCCGGACTCGATAATTGCCTTAAAAGGCTGCTCAGACTTCTGCCGCGAGAGCTTGTATGTTCCTCCGTTCGGAGGAGCGTTCCGTGTTTCCATTGACCGTGATGACTCCACGAGGGCTGGCATCTTGAGCTTAAGGTATGCATAATGCGGCACGCGTTGAATTTTGCAAGCGAGGTTCGTCCGAGCAGAGCGTGATAGCCGCTACGGAACGGGACTATGTCGAAGATTAACTCCTCGCTTCGGAAATTATCCGGAGATCCGAAGACCACTTCCAGTGTAACTGAGCCTGTGCAATTGCCATCGACACCTGGTATGACGCCTTTGAAGGTCGTCGTTGTAGGTTTAATCCTTGAAGGGTCTATGCCCATTTTCCACACTGTATCCGATAAAGCGGGTTCAGCTACGCCGCCGTCCCATCGGACTCTCGTGAGTGAAATCCATCAACGATTGGGTCTAAAACCAATGCGGCGAATCCGCCATGGCGGATACTGGTCGGATGGTCTCTTCGATCGAAAGTGATCGGGCAAGAGGACCATGGGTTGAATTTTGGGGCAACTGGCTCCATCGTGTATACGTCCCTTAGTGCATGCTTCTGCTCCCTCTTGGGAATATGCGTTGCGTATATCATGTTTACCGTCCGAACTTGAGGGGGAATCCCTTTTGTCCTCTGTTGTTCGGCGGCCGAGTCTCTTCCTCTTCATCGCTGTGTAGCCCCTTGTCACTGTTTTCGGCGATTAATTTGCCTGCCTGCTTGAATACCCAACAATCTCTGTTGGTATGGTTAGCTGGCTTTTCGGGGGTTCCATGTATTTGACAAGAGCGGTCGAGTATTCGGTCCAAATTGGACGGGCCCGGCGTGGTTCTTTTGAATGGCTTCTTCCGTTGACCGGGTTTGGAGCCTCGGAATCCGGCGTTGACTGCCGTATCCTCATTGCTGTCGCCGTTAATGCGGCATTTGTTTTTGTTTCGACGCAACCTGCCATTGCGGTCCTTGGTATCCGGACTGCCAGCGTTTTTGCTGAGGTTGTTACTGCGAGCGAGCCAGCTATCCTCTCCCGCACAGAAGCGGGTCATGAGGGATGTGAGGGCTGCCATGGATTTCGGCTTCTCCTGTCCTAGGTGCCGGGCCAGCCACTCGTCGCGGATGTTATGTTTGAAGGCAGCGAGTGCCTCTGCATCCGGACAGTCGACGATTTTATTTTTCTTTGTTAAGAACCGTGTCCAGAATTGCCTGGCCGATTCGTCTGGCTGCTGGATTATGTGGCTTAGGTCATCTGGTCCGTGGTCGCACATACGTGCCACGAAGTTGTCGAGGAATGCGGCTTCCGGTTTTCCCAACATCAATTGACTCTGCGGGCAGGCTGTTAAGCCAATGCCGAGCTGGTCCTTTAAGCTTGAGCGGAGATATTTGATGGCGTGAAGATTGCCGCCATGGGCCATGTGTATATGGAGGAGATAATCCTCAATCTAGACCGCGGGTCTGTTGTGCCATCGTGATTCGATATTAACGGGTTTGAACCCTTGAGGATTTGATGATCCATTACTTCGTCGGTGAAGCATAGTGGGTGTCGGCGCCTCAGATTGAGCAATATCACGGCGTAGCTCGAGAGAGCGTTATCTGCTGTGTTCGCCCGGCCGAGTAGTTGTATCCGGTGCGACGGTATTAAATCGCGTGGGTCGGGGGCGTCCACGTGATCCATAGATAGATCTGGATTGTCTTGCCTTGTCCTCCAATATATCTCGCAAGTCTGGCGCGTTCCCCCGTGGCTTCCTGCTTTTAGAGCGATGCCGGGGTACGGTATTGGTGGAGGGCTTGCACGCCTCTCTATCACGGCCACGAGGTGGTCGGTCTGCCGTATTGTGCGCTGGTGGTGCTACCTCCTCTAATCGGGGGAGCAACTTGCGTTTTGGGTAACCTTTGGAGGGGCGTTCGAGTTCATACTCTTCGGACGCGAGGACCTCGGTCCATCTGTCGGCCAGTAGGTCTTGATCAGCTTGAAGCCGTTGTTGCTTTTTCTTTAGGATGTTTGCCGTGGCCATTAGCCTGCGTCTGAAACGCTCTTGTTCGACGGGATCCTCGTGCACGACGATTAAATCGTCGCCGAGGCTTGCCTCGCCTCCGGAGGGAGGTAAGTAATTGTCAGCCTCGACCTCTTAAATGCCGCCGCCTCCCGAGGGCTTGCTTCCCCCTCCTGCGCTGGATCGTCTTTGGAGGGAGTTGTCTTCGCACTTTCTAGGGTGTTATTATCTCCTGTGCGGAATCTCCATTCTTGCCGTGGCGGATTTAGAGCGGCGCCACCGACGCCGGGCGCTTGGGCTGTTTCTTTAAGGAATCGGCCTCCGCTGCTTCTTCGCCGTCCCCATCTTTTGGGGTGTCCACCATGTATATGTCGATGACGAGGTGGTCTTCCAAAGGTCCTGTAGGCACCGGTTCTTGGTAGTCTCGCATCGCCGTCCATACCGTCGATGTCTTGAGTCGTGTCGAGTACGCCGGTTAAATCGCCGACGGTGGCTACGAAGTGGGTGGTGGGTGGGATCTGAATTTCTTCGTCCGTCTGCGTCCCACCCGTCCTGGCCGTAGTTCGCCAGGCTCTCCGGATAGCGAGAGATGCTTCATGAATTTATGATATCGCCAAGGGCGAAGTGCTGAAAGATGTCCGCAGCGGAGGATTCGACCGGCAGGGCGCAGGAGGTTGGAGTCCGCAGGAGTCCGCACCTCGAGTCATGGGCTTTATGTGGGACAAGGTAAGTGTTCGCTCCATCGCCAGAGAAATTGCGGCTCCCGGGCGGTGTCCAGCCATCTGTCCCTGATTCGAGCGATCGGCTCCGGACTATGGGTCGGGCGGATCCGGTGCGACCTCAAGGTGTTGTCCGCGGCGAGTTAGGTCATGCCCATCGTGACAGCGCGGCACTCTCGTCGTGGCTCAGATCCATCAAGATCAAGTCCCGCGGATGTCGGCCGTGAAGTTTAGGCTTCCAAACCTGACACGACGGCCGGGCGTAGCTTCGATCTGCTCCAGATGGCCAAGGAGTTGCCCGCGAGGTGAAGCCGCCAATACGAAGATCTGTCCGGGAGAAAGGTCTCGCCTAGGACTGCGTCGTTGTTGATTGAAGAGGCCATCAAGCCTATCGGTGGCGACACGAGGAACTCTCAATGAAAGCACCAATGTCGGTGTCAAAACCGCGGATCTCGGTAGGGGGTCCCGAATCGTGCGTCTAGGCGGATGGTAACAGGAGACAAGGGACACGATGTTTACCTGTGTTCGGGCCCTCTTGATGGAGGTAAAACCCTACGTCCTGCTCGATTGATATTGATATTGTGGATGTTTACAAGAGTGGATCTACCACGAGATCAAGGAGGCTAAACCCTAGAAGCTAGCCTATGGTATGATTGTAAGGGTTGTTGTGATTGTAGTCCTACGGACTAAAGCCATCTGGTTTATATAGACACCGGAGAAGGCTAGGGTTACATAGAGTCGGTTACAATGGTAGGAGATCTACATATCCGTATCGCCAAGCTTGCCTTCCACGCCAAGGAAAGTCCCATCCGGACACGGGGTGAAGTCTTCAATCTTGTATCTTCATAGTCTTGGAGTCCGGTTGATGATGATAGTCCGGCCGATGATAGTCCGGCCAATGAAGGTAGTCCGGCAATCCGGACACCCCCTAATCCGGGACTCCCTCAGGACCCATGTGGGGCCAACAACTCACCAAGGCGCGCCTGTGGTTGCTGGCGCGCCCTGGTATCTTGTGGACACCAGGGGCACCCCCCCTCTCGTGTTATTTGTACCAGAAATTCAGAAATATTTAGAAAAAAATCTTCCTGAAATTTCAGATCATTCTGAGAACTTTTATTTTTAGGTCATTTTTTATTGCATGGAAAATTCAGAAAACAGTATAAACATGACATTTTATATTATTTAACTAAGAAAAACAAAAAACAAAAGGTATGGCCAGAAAGTTGTGCTGAGTAAATTCATCGACTTCATACCTCTCAAAAATGATCCATTAATAAAGTTGATCAAGCCTTATTAACAACCACTTTTGGTTAGCATGAAACCGAAGAACTTTTGTAAAAACACTAAGTTATCTCAACCGGGATATGCATGTCTCCAAGAATAAGTATGTCATATTTATTTTCAGCGGTAGGTAGAGGGACTTGAAAACTTCCAATAGTAATTGTCAGAAATTTTTCAATAACATTAACACCATTCACTTGAAGTTGTCTCTTCGGAGGGTGCACCGTATGCTCATTACCATTGATATGAAAAGTAACTTTGCTTTTATTGCAATCAATAACAGCCCCTGTAGTATTCAAAAAGGGTCTAGCACGGATAATCGACATGTTGTCATCCTTGGGCATCTCAAGTATAACAAAGTCTGTTAAGATAGTAACATTTGCAACAACAACGGGCACATCCTCACAAATACCAAAAGGTATGGCAGTTGATTTTTCAGCCATTTGTAAAGATATTTTGGTAGGTGTGAGTTTATTAAATTCTAGTCTTTTATATAAAGAGAAAGGCATAACTCTAACACCAGCTTCTAAATCACACAAAGCAGTTTTGACATAATTTCTTTTAATAGAGTATGGTATAGTTGGTATTCCGGATCTCCAAGTTTTTTAGGTACTCCATCCTTTCAAAAAATTAGCAGCCATGATGGATATTTCAGCTTCAGGTATTTTTCTTTTATTAGTAACAATTTCTTTCATGTATTTTGCATAAGGGGCCATCTTTAAAATATCAATCAAGCGAGTACACAAAAAAACTGGCCTAAGCATTTCAGCAAAGCGTTCAAATTCTTCATCATCTTTTTTCTTAGATGGTTTAGGTGGAAAGGGCATGGGTTTCTAAACCCATGGTTCTCTTTCTTTTCCATATTTTCTAGCAACAAAGTCTCTTTTATCATATCTTTTATTTTTAGGTTGTGGGTTATCAAGATCAACAGCAGGTTCTATCTCTCAACATCATTATCTGGTTCTTTATCATTTTCTGGTTCAGTATCTTCATGAACATCATAATAATCATTTTCATTATCACTAGATGAATGTTCATTACTAGATTGAGTTTCAGCATCTGAAATAGAGACATCATTATTGTTTTCATGAGGTTTTTCTTTTTCAGGTTCACTAGAGGTATGCAAAGTCCTATCATTTTTCTTTTTCTTTTTCTTTATAGAAGGACTAGGTGCATCAGTATTAATTCTTTGAGAGTCGTGTTCAATTCTTTTAGGGTTTCCTTCAGGATAAAGTGGTTCCTGAGTCATTTTACCTCCTCTAGTTGCTACTCTAACAGCATAATCATTTATATTATAGTTCATTTCACTAAACAATTCTCTTTGAGATTTAGCAACTTGTTCTAGATGGGTTTGAACCATAGAGGCATGTTTTCCTACACCTCTAACATCATTAGTAATTCTAAATTACAAGTCACTCAAATGAGCAATCATATCAGAGTTGCATTTTAATTGATTCATAACATTTGCGTTGAGTGATCTTGTTTTCAAATGTAATTATCAAATTCATATAGTCATTGTATGGGATGTTCATTGTAAGGGATGTCACCTTCATCAAACTATAATAAACAATTTACCTCTGCCATCCTGGTGGTTTTGTGTCAAGTCTGTGTATTTCTTCAATAGGCGGTAAATTCGTATCATCTTCAGCTTTAATACATCTTTTCCTTCATACACTTCTTTGCCTCTTGCATATCTTCAGGACTGTGAAATAAGATACCCCTCTTCTTCGGAGTAGGTTTAGGCAGTGGTTCAGGAAGAGTCCAATCATCATAATTTTTCAATATATTATTCAATAGTTTCTGAGCTTGTTCAATAGTTCGTTCCCTAAAAACAGAACCAGCACAACTAATCTAGGAAGTCCTTAGAAGCATCGGTTATTCCAGCATAGAAGATATCAAGTATTTGATTTTTCTTAAGAGGATGATCAGGCAAAGCATTAAACAATTGGAGAAGCCTCCCCCAAGCTTGTGGGAGACTCTCTTCTTCAATTTGCACAAAGTTAAGTATTCACTACTGCAAGATGCTGCTAACGCGACACTACGATCAGAGACCCTACGACGAAAATGTGTGCGATGCAATAATCACAAATGATGGTGTAAAAAACCATCAAAAAGGCGCAAAAAGTTTGCGATGACGGATGCATCAAACACGGTTCAGATTTTAGTTGTGTGTGTGATTCAGGGCATACGGTTCAGTTCAATTAACCGTTTTTGATGAGTAGGAACGAAAGAAACGGGCAGCCAGATGAAGGTGTGTGCGATGTACAGCATACGATTCACTCAGATGAACTGTTTGTGATTAGGCAACACAAAATATACGGTCAGCCAGATCAAGGTGTGTGTGATGTACAGCATACAGTTCACTCGGATGAACTATTTGTGATTAGGCAACACAAAAGAAACGGTCAGTCAGATCAAGGTGTGTGCGATGTACGACATGCGGTTCACCCGGATGAACTGTTTGCGTTGAGATAAGAGAACGGAAATGGTTCAATATAACAAATACCATAAATATTGCAAGGTTCAAATTCAAAGATTACAACGCCCAAATTCATACATTGCATGCTGCATCATTTCTGAAAAGGTATCAGCCGCTGACAAGTCATGTATGGGTTTGACACAATAACTTTCAATTGCTTTGCCATATGATCTTCCAATATGAAGTTTGGCATTTTTGGAGGCACTTCCATTCGAGAGTACCAGCCGGCTCTGCTAATCATACCATTGATCTTTCCTAATTAAATGCGTGTTCAACTTCAGTACACTCAGCACCTTTGCTCTGGCAAGAAAGAACCTGGCGAGTGTAATCTCCGGTGGGGTCCCTCGGTAGGAGTTCAAAGTAATATTCGAGAGATGCAGATCCAGGCATTCGATGTGATTGTCGTTATAAACATCATCCACCTCCGGGCCTAATATGCACTGCAAAAGAAGAGAACGAATGTGTTAGTGCCTACATGCAGTTTTGAACACTGCTACACGCCCATTTGGTTTGCAAGGTTTGTAAAATGCACCAACGTGCCATCTTCTATCTGGCATGATTAACATGGGCATTTGATTACAATCTAGAAACATGTAGCCTTCTTCACAAGAGGTTGGATTGGCTGAAAAATTCCCTAAGAAAACTAGTACAGATGAATCCAAAGGAGAAATGCTTATGGACGATTGTAACCATATGAATGAAGCAACCAATATGGGGTGGGGGTGTATGTCCTAAAATCCTCCAAAATTCCTTCAGAAATCGTAGTACATTGTCATTGTAAACTTGGGAAAAGGTGCAAAAAATTGAACTCCCTTATGGTTAACATTTAACAGGAAAGGAACATCACCTCGATATATTGCGTCTTCAGGCACAGAAAGCATCTCAGGCAACTGACAACTTGGTCCAGGTTGGGGACGACAGATTCTAGTGCCAAGACCATCACTATGCCCAGAGTCTGGTTGAAGCTTCGCTGGATGACATACGAACATACATCTTCGAAACAGAAATAACATTGATATCAAGAAGGAGAGGTATATAAGGCGACTGTTGTACCTGAAAGTTGTAGTATTTGACAAACGAGTAGCCCATCACTTTCCATTTCGGCGCATAAATGACATTGATTCTTGTTGGACCTTGTTGATCAACCACAAGTAATCTCTCAAGTGAAGGTGTGCCCTGGATGACCATATTGTGGTCCACCTTTTGTGATCTCTCGTTATAGCACCAGCAACACACATAAATAGTGCGGAGAGTCCTAGAGGTGATGTGCAAGGTACTCGACCAATTCATCGCCAAAAGACGAAGGAACTCGAGTGCAGTACAGCCGCGGAGCAGGTGCTCCATGTCATCCTTTGGGATGCGGATGGCGCCGATCTCGAGGTGCTTCAGTCGTGGTAGAAAAAGAGCGGGCGCGTCATTAAAGGGGGGTTGGCAGTTCATGAACTTGGCGAGGCGCAGCGTGGGCATGAAGCGGAGCGCGGACGTTGGCAGCAAGCGCATATGCCCAGCATTATAACTTAGCTTCGAGAGCTGATCTATGGCGCGGGATCGGAACCACTCGTCAAGCTGATCTATGGTCCTTGCCATTGGAACGGAACTTGCCCGCGATAAGGCCTTTGATTGGGCCATGGTGACTGCCGAGGATCTGGGAGAACGCATCCAAGCTTTGGCGATAGCCATGGCAAAGCTTGTGGGCGTGGAGGAGGTCAAGAGGGGTGCAGAGCCATAGGGCGCGCCACCACCGGGAAAGGGCGGCTGTCCTCGCCCGATATTTGATTGGGAGGAGGGATATGATGACTATCAACATATCATCGGGGAGGTTGTTGATGAAGTCTAGGCCTGCTGGAGTCGCTTGCGGTTCTTTTGATACGTCTCCATCGTATCTACTTCTCCAAACACTTTTTCCCTTGTTTTGGACTCTAACTTGCATGATTTGAATGGAACTAACCCGGACTGACACAGTTTTTAGCAGAATTGCCATGTGTTATTTTTGTGCAGAAAGAAAAGTTCTCGGAATGACCTAAAACTTCACAAAGAATATTTTTGGAATTAATAAAAAATACTGGTGCAAGAATCAAGGCCAGGGGGCCCACACCCTGTCCACGAGGGTGGGGGCGCGCCCCCTGCCTTGTGGGCCCCCTGGTGCTCCACCGACCTCAACTCCAACTCTATATATTCACGTTCGGGGAGAAAAAAATCTGAGAGAAGGATTCATCGCGTTTTACGATACGGAGCCGCCGCCAAGCCCTAAACTCTCTCGGGAGGGCTGATCTGGAGTCCGTTCGGGGCTCCGGAGAGGGGAGTCCATCGCCATCGTCATCATCAACCATCCTCCATCACCAATTTCATGATGCTCACCGCCGTGCGTGAGTAATTCCATCGTAGGCTTGCTGGACGGTGATGGGTTGGATGAGATTTATCATGTAATCAAGTTAGCTTTGTTAGGGTTTGACCCCTAGCATCCACATTTTTAATTTAAGAAACTAGTGTTTTTTTTTGAGGGCATAAGCTCCTATCTATATCTACTTTCCTTGAGCATAATATAGGGTTTTTCATTTGATTCTAAATTCCAAGATAACTCATTAGAATTATTAATAAGATGGTCCAATATGTTAGCAATATTTAGATTGCCCCCTCTTTTTATTCACTTTATTACTTCTATTCTAGACCCTATCCCTATGGTTTATTCTTATGAAATATCATATAAAATAGAAGGTATAAGAAGTGGATATAATGAAATTCTTGATTCGATCTTACGACCTAATTTATTTGATTAATGGATCAACAACCAAACCACCCATCTTATGAAAAAGAAGGAGCATGGTCTTATTCAAATTCAAAGCGCTTTGTAATCTTCAACCAGTTATGTGCTTCAATATAATTTCCGAGTAAGCGCTATAGCTTGTTTCCAATATTCAGCAGCTTGATCAAACCAAGCTTCCGCAATTTCGAATCACCACAGAGAATGGCCTGTTCTCCTCGGTCGGAATAGGAAGTTCCTTCCTTAGAACCGCATTTGAGAGTTTCCTACCTCATACGGCTCAGAAATTGCTATCTGAATTTCCCTATCTTAACTGAATTCGATTTATCAAAATTGATCCAATTTGTTCTTGGGTTCAGCGAAGAAATTAATTACCTAAGTTTCAAACCCTAATTTTATCAATAATCAGTTTGATCTTTTTTCCCACCTTCGTAAGAATGAAGCATAGATAGATATAGAGCCTTCGCTCAAATTTTCTCGAAGGTAACTATCCCGTTTCATATATGAAATCTATATAGAATCCTTGAAAAAGACTTTTTTCCATAAGAAAGAAAAAAGAACTTACTATCTTTGGGATCTGATACTACACCGCTACTTAATCCCTTAGTGGATCGGCTCTTTACATAAGCGGATTCCTAAATTTTGCCCCATATCATGGGATAAGTAAGCATTTTTTTAGTTGTATCGACCCAGTCGCTCACTAATTGATCTTTACGGTGCTTTCTCTATCAATTTGAGAAACTTTATCCATAGAGTAGTAGTATAGGCCATACTTTCTTTGTTTTTTGATTCTCGTGAAGTGTCCTTCCTTCCTACAGCTGATAGGGAAAAATCATTGTTTTTACGATCCCTATGTAGAAAGCCCTTTTTTCTAGTATTTACTAGAAAATTTGATCCTCTTTTTTTTTCTTTCTATAGTGGAGATAGTCGCACGTAATGACAGATCACGGCCATATTATTAAAAGCTTGCGATAAGAAGGGGTTTCATTCTAGTGCCCGGAAATAATATTCCAAAGCATTTGTATGCTCTCCATTGCTTGTGTGTATAAGGCCTATGTTATAGAGTATATAACTTCGATCATAGGGATCGATTTCTAGTCGCGTTGTTCTGAGATGGATGTTGCTATGACTTTGCTATGCTTAATGCTTGTCACTAGGGCCCGAGTGCCATGATTTTAGGTCTGAACCTATTATGTTTTCATGAATATATGTGAGTTCTTGATCCTATATTGCAAGTCATTAGTCACCTACTATGTGTTATGGTCCGGCAACCCCGAAGTGACAATAATCGGGACCACTCCCGGTGATGACCGTAGTTTGAGGAGTTCATATATTCACTATGTGTTAATGCTTTGGTCTGGTACTCTATTAAAAGGAGGCTTAATATCCCTTAGTTTCCAATAGGACCCCGCTGCCACGGGAGGGTAGGACAAAAGATGTCTGCTACCTCTTGAGCACTGCGTTGGTTTTCCCTTGAAGAGGAAAGGGTGATGCAGTAAAGTAGCGTAAGTATTTCCCTCGGTTTTTGAGAACCAAGGTATCAATCCAACAGGAGGCCACGGTCAAGTCCCACGCACCTACACAAACAAATAAGAACCTTGCAACCAACGCGATAAAGGGGTTGTCAATCCCTTCACGGCCACTTGCAAAAGTGAGATCTGATAGAGATGATAAGATAATATTTTTTGTATTTTTATGATAAAGACTAAAAGTAAAGAAAGCAAAATAAACAGCGAAAGAAATAGCTTGTTGACGGGAGATTAATATGATGGAAAATAGACCCGGGGCCATAGGTTTCACTAGTGGCTTATCTCAAGATAGCATAAGTATTATGGTGGGTAAACGAATTACTGTCCAGCAATTGATAGAACTGAGCATAGTTATGAGAATATCTAGGTATGATCATGTATATAGGCATCACGTCCGTGACAAGTAGACCGACTCCTGCCTGCATCTACTACTATTACTCCACACATCGACCGCTATCCAGCATGCATCAAGAGTATTAAGTTTATAATAACGGAGTAACGCTTTAAGCAAGATGACATGATGTAGAGGGATAAACTCATGCAATATGATATAAACCCCATCTTTTTATCCTCGATGGCAACAATACAATACGTGTCGTTTCCCCTACTGTCACTGGGATTGAGCACCGCAAGATCGAACCCAAATCTAAGCACTTCTCCCATTGCAAGAAATATCAATCTAGTAGGCCAAACCAAACTGATAAATTCGAAGAGACTTGCAAAGATAACCAATCATACATAAAAGAATTCAGAGGAGATTTAAATATTGTTCATAGATAATCTTGATCATAAACCCACAATTCATTGGATCTCGACAAACACACCGCAAAAGAAGAGTTACATCAAATAGATCTCCAAGAGAATTGAGGCGAACTTTGTATTGAGATCCAAAGAGAGAGAAGAAGCCATCTTGCTAATAACTATGGACCCGAAGGTCTGAGGTAAACTACTCACACATCATTGGAGAGGCTATGGTGTTGATGTAGAAGCCCTCCGTGATCAATGCCCCCTCCGGCAGAGCGCCGGAAAAGGCCCCAAGATGGGATCTCACGGGTACAGAAGGTTGCGGCGGTGCAAATAGGGTTTTGGCTCCGTATATGATGTTTCCAGGGTATATGAGTATATATAGGCGAAGGAGGTCGGTCAGGAGAGCTACGAGGGGCCCACGAGGGTGGAGGGCGCAACCAGGCGGTAAGCGCGCCCCTGCCTCGTGGCCTCCTCGTTGATTGCTTGACGTCTACTCCAAGTCCTCTGGATCACATTTGTTCCGAAAATCATGTTCCCGAAGGTTTCATTCTGTTTGGACTCCGTTTGATATTCTTTTCCTTCGAAACACTGAAATAGGCAAAAAACAGCAATTTGGGCTGGGCCTCCGGTTAATAGGTTAGTCCCAAAAATAATATAAAAGTGTATAATAAAGCCCATTAAACATCCAAAACGTAATATATAATAGCATGGAACAATCAAAAATTATAGATACGTTGGAGACGTATCAATGTCATGCAAGTTCTTTCCCATAAGCACGTATGACTGTATTCGGAATACATGCCTAAATTACATTGATGAATTGGAGCTAGTTCTGTGTCACTCTATGTTATAACTGTTGCATGAATAATCGCATCCGACATAATTATCCATCACCGATCCAATGCCTACGAGCTTTTCACATATTGATCTTTGCTTAGTTACTTTACCGTTGCCACTGTTACAATTACTACAAAACTGCTACTGTTACTTTTGCCACTGTTACTGTTAATTCCATACTACTTTGCTACTAAATACTTTGGTGCAGATATTAAATTATCCAGGTGTGGTTGAATTGACAACTCAAAAGCTAACACTTGAGAATATTCTTTGGCTCCCCTTGTGTCGAATCAATAAATTTGGGTTGAATACTCTACCCTCGAAAACTGTTGCGATCCCCTATACTTGTGGGTTATCATCTTTCTCGACCCGCCTGCGCTTGTTGGCAACCTCGTTCTCCACCTCATCAGCGAGGATGGAAACCTCTGTCTCCATATTCACGCCGTGCTCCGGTGCTTCAGCAGCCCCGGTGTCGCCACTCCCTCCGAATTGGCGCTTCGGCGGCATCCTCGTACACTGACGGCTTTGAGGACTCAGAGCGGCGTCGAGTATGCGGGCAGAGAGAGAGGAATTGTGTGTGTGCCGAGGATGGGGGGTGCGGCCTCTCGGCGACGCCATTAATATAGACCAGTGGGAGCGAGGCGGGCGGCGGTCCAAGGCTATCTCGCTTCCCGGTGAGAACGACTACTTAATCTCTAGTATGAATGAAATCTATGCTTAATTACTGAATTTTAGTAGCAAAAAATAGCTAGTGCTATTGCTTTTTAGCGGCATATTTTGACAAATCATAGTGTCTCTTGGCTTAGCGCCGAAGTCTGGCTTTAATTTTCATACTGTAATCTGAACCGTTTGCGTAGAAGAGATGCACAGATCCTGCGTTGAACAGCTTGTACGCTTCCCAGTGAGCATGCACACCGGACTGCACTCGCACGCCTCCCGTTCAGTCAAGCAGCTGTCCACACGGCACCTCCTATAGCCATTAAAACCAAGACATGTGGCGTCACGTGAATGGTTAACCGAACGCACACGGGTTGAATTATACAAAAGTTTGAGATATTAAAATGGCAGCTATTTTTTTCAAAATGCCTTTCTTGGCTGTCATTATTCAAATGCGCCTTCTCTCAAAATGGACATGAAAAATACCACAGCATGTCAGGTGCCCTTCCATGATAGCATGCCATGTTTCATGAATTTCAGATCGATTTTAGATTTACCAGAATTTAAAAACAAAGTATCTCAACGTTTTGTAGGCAATCAACGGTGCACTGGTGTTTGAAATTCACTCTCATTTCTTGCATGCACGCAAGGACACAGATTTGGATTTTCAACAAATTTATATGCACTGGAGCATGTGATGTAGTTCAAATTTGAATTATGCACATAAATGCATTGAAAACTCAGTTAATGCATAAAATGTCCAAACGAACCCCTAAAAATCACAAAAATTGAGACAACACTCCTCTTGTTCTATCTTGACACGAGAAATTTTATGAAAGCAATAAGAGGCAATGGATATCGTTTCGTCCCCAAAGGTGCGACGTTCCCTTCCGAAACCATCATGCTTGTTGTGAGAAGCTCTGGTTTGTGAGAAGCATATACCCGAACCTGCCCCGAATGGGACAATTTTTTTACCACGGCATGTTGATGCCGCTCCATGATAGCATGCCAAGTTTCATGAATTTCAGACGAGTTTTGGATTTACTAGAATATAAAAACCAGGCATCTCAACGTTTTGCTGGCAATCAACAGTGCCCTGGTGTTTGAATTTCATTCTCATCTCTTGCATGGGACCTAGAAATTCACCCAAGGACACATATTAGATTTTTCAACCAACTTTAGTGCATTGGAGCATGTGCTTGTAGTTCAAATTTGAATTATGCACATAAAATCAGTTAATGCATAAAAATGTCCAAACGAACCCCAAAAAGTCACGAAAATTGACACAACACTCATGTTGTTCTATGTTGACACTAGAATTTTTTTAAAGCAATTAGAGGCAACTAGTCATCAACCCGTGCATCTGCACGGGCTAGAAGTATATATAGAATTATACTTCATAAATGTTCATAATAACATTTTTTTCTACTTGCATTTTTAGTTGGCTGGAAAATATGTATGGATAAAGTGTCCTCAGAATTGTTAATATCATGTAATAGTCATCATCATATTTAGGATTCTATCAATCCTTCATAATGTGGTGATAATCCATAATAAGGTGATAAATTGCAGGCAACACATTTTTTTGAAGTATATTGTGTTCTTTAAGTGTTGTGATGTGGCTATCCGTAATCTTCTGTGAAAATTAAGAATGAAATTATGTAAAAGTGGGTCAAACTAATATGAAAATGAAGTAATGCAGATGAGGAAAATGGCAGCATGACACTCCACCACAATGTTAATCGATGATTAGTTACGTTATATTTCCTAATAGCTGGAATGTTTATACTGGTCTAATAAGCTTGTTCGTGTGGAATCACACATGTATGGAGAAATATAATAGACGCAGTGTGATAACCAATGGTGTATATTTATTGGGTATGTCTATGGCACATCTAGATGTGTCATAGTCATCGCACATCTAAGTGACTCAATCGAATACAAAAAGTCAACGTAAAAAAATACCCACATGAATATCTGCGTAAAGTAAATTCCTGTGTCGATGAACAATTTTGATGATTTTCCCTGGAAAAAGAAAATCAAGAATTACAATGGTGTTGTTCCATGATAAAAAAATTGTTTAAGCACTGGATTACCTATTGATGCTTTGGGTCAAACTTAATTGGTCGAATTTGATATGGTAGTTAGTTATAGTTTTTTCTGAAGCTGAACAAAAGTTTGTGCAAACAGCTAATATACCAACAAAAATTCCATATCAAGTACACGGTCATGAAAAACTTTATTCTGTAATCCCATTTGTATTACGCCGGTGTATTAGTTCACCATTTGCAATGTAAAATACATTTGGCATTGCCTTGTAAGTTCTCCTTGTTACATCATGTAATCTCGTTGCATAGTTTGTTTGTTTAAGAAAAAATAATATAAATATAAATATAAAATTGACCATTAGATGAACATTATTGTATGTTTGCTTGACATGTCCCAACTACACATCAGTGAATAAAGCTGACTTCTTCGCCAAAAGCAACAAATTCTGTTCTAATATGTCAGGATGAGCACTATTCAGAAAGTATCTGGCGAAAAATGCACGTATTGCAAATAAATTAGAACAGATCCACATGCATTTTCTTACCTATGTGGCAGCATATCTCCCAGTAATTATTTTGGATCATATTGTAAATACCTATCACATGCAGTTATAAATGTATACATGGTATTGGAAGCAACACAAATAAATCTCTTCATAGGACAGTGAGAAAAGAAAAACTGTACACTGATTTTTGCACGGCTGCTCAACAATCATACCCGGTTTGGAACCCAGCTTCTGGTCCATCTGGCGGTGCTGGCCAACGCTGGTGTGCGGACATCTCGTCCTCCGGCATGTTAGCACTGGCGTTTACCTGTTGGACAAAAGCATTAGCGAAGATGATTAAGGAAATCAATTATCTGTAGTTCGGTAGTTGTAGTATATGCATGTTTTTCCGACCAAGCAATCTGGTGTAGCTAGCTAGCCTTGACTGGAAAAGGTTCAGCAACATGGTTCCAAAAATCCAGCTCGTGTACTTGTAAGTACGCGGCCGACTCAAGCATAGAGTACACATGCCGGCCCTGGTGCAGCTGCCGTCCAATCTGAAGCCTGCGTCGTCTAGCCATGCGTGCTTATGGGGGAGGTCGGCGTGCAATGCCATGTGATGTCTGTCTAGTCCAGGTTTCCCGTCCGCCTCAAGGGCGTCTAGTTTGAGGCGCGGCCTTCTAGTCTGAGGCAGACGTCCTCCGCCTCAAGGCCATCTAGTCCCGGGTGGACACCCCCTCTTGATGAGACTTCAAACTTGAGGACGGCAAGGAGAAGAACGACCCTAGGGATCGCCTGAGAAAATTTCGACGGGCGAACAAATCTTGGAACAGATATATTTTTTTCCTATAACACACATGAAGCAGTTTGGGGAAACTGCACGTAGGTGTACGACAACAGGCGAGGATGCCCTTATTTTTTCATGTTTTTTTTTCACGGTGGTGCTGCTCATTTTTTTTCAGATGGTGCTGTTCATTTTTAAGATAACGTATGACCTTTTTATGAGATATAGTGTTCCTAAAATTTCTTGGACTCTTCATCACGTCTAGAAGAGATAAGAGTGCTTAAAACTTTTTGGACTATAAAAGATGGTTGCAGACTTGTCTTTTCTTTTCAGGAAACGGATGTATGCACTTTGTTTTTCTTTGTTGCACAAACATTGGACGTGTCATATGCCTTTTTTCCGGCACGTCCCGACCATCTATGTTACGTTTGTTTTCCTTTAATCCTGGCCGTAAATTTTATAATCCAACGGTGTAATTATTGTTAATGATGTGGATCAATGAGAAGACTTGAAAGGTGCCTCCAATTAGTAAATATAAGATGGATATCATTTCGTCCCCAAAGGTGGGGCGTTCCCTATCAAAACCATCATACTTGTTGTGAGAAGCTCTATTTTCTGAGAAGCTTATACCCGAACCTGCGCCAAATGGGATAAAAAATTTACCATGGCATGTTGATGCCGCTCCATGATAGCATGCCAAGTTTCATGAATTTCAGATGAGTTTTGGATTTACTAGAATTTAAAAACTAGGCATCTCAACGTTTTGCCGGCAATCAATAGTGCCCTGGTGTTTGAATTTTATTCCCATCTATTGCATGGGACCTAGAAAATCACCCAAGGACACACATGTGATTTTTCAACCAACTTTGGTGCATTGGAGCATGTGCTTGTAGTTGAAATTTGAATTATGCACATAAAATGCCTAGAAAACCCAGTTAATGTATAAAAAAGGTCAAACGAACCCCAAAAATTCCAAGATTAAACACAACACTCATGTTGTTCTATGTTGACACTAGAACTTTTTTGAAAGCAATAAGAGGCAACGGATATTGCCCCATCCCCAAAGGTGGTACATTCCCCATCGAAACCATCATGCTTGTTGTGAGAAGCTCTGGTTTGTGAGAAGCTTATACCCAAACCTGCACCAAATGGGACAAATTTTGTACCACGGCATGTTGATGCCGCTCCATGATAGCATGCCAAGTTTCTGAATTTCAGCCGAGTTTAGGATTCACTAGAATTTAAAAACCACGCATCTCAACGTTTTGCCGGCAATCAAAAGTGCCCTGGTATTTGAATTTCATTACCATCTCTTGCATGGGACCTAGAAATTCACCCAAGGACACACATGTGAAATTTCAACCAACTTTGGTGTATTGGAGCATGTGCTTGTAGTTCAAATTTGAATTATGCACATAAAATGCCTTGAAAACCCAATTAATGTATAAAAAAGGCCAAACGAACCCTGAAAAATTCCAAGATTAAACACAACACTCCTGTTGCTATATGTTGACACTAGAAATTTTTTTGAAAGCAATAAGAGGCAACGGATATCGTCCCGTCCCCAAAGGTGGTACGTTCCCTATCGAAACCATCATGCTTGTTGTGAGAAGCTCTGGTTTGTGAGAAGCTTATACCCAAACCTGTCCCAAATGGGACAAAATTTTCACCACGGCATGTTGATGCCGCTCCATGATAGCATGCCAAGTTTCATGAATTTTAGACGAGTTTTGGATTTACCAAAATTTAAAAACCAGGTATCTCAACATTTTGCCGGCAATCAAGAGTGCCCTGGTGTTTGAAATTCATTTTCGTCTTTTGCATGGGATCTAAGCATGCACCCAAGGACACACATGTGATTTTTAACCAATTTATATGCACTGGAGCATGTGCATGTAGTTCAAATGTGAATTATGCACATAAAATGCCTAGAAAACTCAATTAATGCATAAAAATGTCCAAACGACCCCGAAAAATCCCAAAAATTGACACAACACTCCTGTTGTTCTATGTTGACTCGAGAAAAAATTGAAAGCAATAAGAGGCAATGGATATCGTTTCGTCCCCAAAGGTGGGACGTTCCCTATCGAAACCATCATGCTTGTTGTGAGAAGCTCTGGTTTGTGAGAAGTTTATACCCGAACCTGCCCCAAATGGGACAATTTTTTTACCACGGAATGTTGATGCCGCTCCATGATAGCATGCCAACTTTCATGAATTTCAGACGAGTTTTGGATTTACTAGAATTTAAAAATAAGGCATCTCAACGTTTTGCCGGCAATCAACAGTGCCATGGTGTTTGAATTTCATTCCCAACTATTGCATGGGACCTAGAAAATCACCCAAGGACACACATGTGATTTTTCAACCAACTTTGGTGCATTGGAGCATGTGCTTGTAGTTCAATTTTTGAATTATGGACATAAAATGCCTAGAAACCCCAGTTAATGTATAAAAAAGGCCAAATGAACCCTGAAAAATTCCAAGATTAAACACAACACTCCTGTTGTTCTATGTTGACACTAGAACTTTTTTGAAAGCAATAAGAGGCAATGGATATCGTCCCGTCCCCAAAGGTGGTACGTTCCCTATCGAAACCATCATGCTTGTTGTGAGAAGCTCTAGTTTGTGAGAAGCTTATACCCGAACCTGCTCCAAATGGGACAAAATTTTCACCACGGCATGATGATGCCGCTCCATGATAGCATGCCAAGTTTCATGAATTTCAGACGAGTTTTGGATTTACTAGAATTTAAAAACTAGGTATCTCAACGTTTTGCCGGCAATCAACAGTGCCATGGTGTTTGAAATTCATTCCCATCTCTTGCATGGGACCTAGAAATTCACCCAAGGACACACACGTGATTTTTCAACCAACTTTGGTGCATTGGAGCATGTGCATGTAGTTTAATTTTGAATTGTGCATGTGAAATGGCTAGAAAACCAGTTTAATGTATAAAATGTCCCAACGAACCCTGAATACTTCCAATTCTTTTACGACACACAAATAGTTGCATGTTCACTAGAGATAAAAGGTCAGCAATTCAAACAGCGTCCATTGCCGCTGTGACCGCATTTTTAATTCATATCAAGTAGATCCCACATAGTTTATTATCACCAACCGTGTGACATGCAGCACAAAATATCTTGGAGCACCATTGGTGTATAGTACGCCTATGGCTTACGCGAGAAGGTGCGTCGGCTACAGTCCACAGCCGGCGTGTCAAGCACACTAGCTCACTCCCCAAAAACTCCCGCCTCTGCATCCCTCGCAATCTCGAAAATATCTAGCGCAAGGAAGGTATTAATGTTTGATTGCATACGATTAGTATGTGCGGACCGTGTGCGATGTCTATTACTCCTGCTCTGCTTCAGTCCCTTGATTCAAATTTTCAGTAGCCCCGGCATTTTACTCCCACCTCTACATCCGTCGCAATCTCAAAAATATTGCTCGCCCTTGATCCAAATTTTCACTAGCCCTGCCTTGTTACTCCCGCCTAGTAAAATTTTCAGTTGCCGCAGTATTTCCTCAAACGCAACCTTGCCCCCCCTCCACACACACCCCAAAACCTCTGCTCACACAGACACACAGAACCCTCGAAACCATTGGTAGCTCGCTGCCATCGCCGGCGCCTCCATCCTCAACCTCTGCCCGTGTGCCGGGGAGCTCGAGGAGCCAATGGCCAAAAAGAGGTTTATCGCGGTCTTTTCGCCCGACGCCGGCGAGGTGGCCACCGAGGTGTCCCCGTCGTCCTCCGCGGGCCCGATCCGCCGTCGTCGGTCCCCTGATCCGCACGCTGCCGTGCCCCCACGCCGGTTCGAGGACTTCCCCGTCCTCCCTCGGACCCGGCAGCCGACGAAGTCCTACATCGAGGTCCGGCAGCGGTGGTGGGGGACGTGGGTTGCTGAGATTACAGATCGAGAGACCCACACCCGCCGGTGGCTCGGTAGCTTCCACACGGTCGACAAGGCCTACATGCAAGAGCTCCGCTGGCAGCACCCGGAGCTCGTGGTGGCGGAGCGGGCGATCTTTGCCAGCATGGAGGGCGGCGAGGTTATCATGCTCTCCTCCGATGACGAGGTCGAAGGCGGCGAGGACGGCGGCACGGAGGGCGGCGAGGTTATCGCGCTCTCCTCTGATGACAAGGTAATCTTGAGTGAACTGCTTCTCTTTTTATTAAAAACTCTGCAGCCTTCTCTTTTTACTGCCCATAATGAGTTGTTAGACAACAATGTCTGAATCTTTTTGGTTCCCAGTGGTTCCCAAAGCAGTTCACTCAAGATTACCTCACAAAGTACATGATTGGTGGACACACAATGAAAGTTAAAGTATTTCATCCAGACTACAATGAGCATCGAGAAGTCCTAATGAAGACAGTGAAGGATGGACGGGCAACCATCACAAGGGGTTGGCTTAGAGTCTTGCGCGCATTACGCATGGAGGAGGGCACAATATGGGCATTCCGCTTCACCTTCTCCTGGAACCAGGATGTCTTTCACCTCTCTCTTTACAGTCTTTAGTACAACTGTGGTTCATCATTCTTTACTTGGTGCTTCTATAGTTCTTTAGTACATGTACCTGGGCATCGAACTATGGATTCATGGTTGAACCTATATTTGTAATATACATGGTTGGATATGAAATAAGCGATTGCCTACTTTCAAATTTAAAACATGTGATTTTTAAATTAGGGATTACACTGCACACGGTTTGCGAAAGCGAAACATCTGCGATATACGTGGAGCTCAGAAACGTTTCTAGGATCCACTACGTGTGCGATCAATCTCCACTGCACACACGACTTTCTCATGAAAACTGTTTGCGTTAGGCCACCTTGTGCAAACATTTACCACATAAAAAGTGTGTGTGATGGACAGCCTTTGCCACACAGTTTCTTCTACGCACCATGTGTGATGCATTCAATAACGCAAACGATAAAATTATTAATATCGTGTGCAACGGCAACGCTATCACAAACGATTTGACTGGAAAAATTGTGTGTGATGTACCTGTGAACGAAAATGTTTTCCTTGGAGCGACTGTGGACTGACTGTGTGGGATGTACTTGCGACCGAAACAATTTTGCCGTACAATTGTATTTTTTTAGCTCTACTGTACATATTTCCATATATGAGCGCTCGCCGGTCGCACACAACCTCATTTTGCCGAGCGTGTGTGCCAGGAGGGCATATCCCTGACGGTTTCTGGGTCGTGTGGGAAGGACCCCCCTATCGCCCACACTCACTTGGCGACGGTTCCAAATGCCATCGCGTAAAGGGGTTTTAAACCGTTTGTTTAGGACCGACGCGCACCAGTGATTTCCTGTAAGGCAGCTTGTTTCTTATGAGCAGGAAAATATTTCTCAGAAAAGTAATAAAATTATATCCTGGGGACTACACACACAACCAGGAGCAAGAGTATTATACCATATCTTAGCATCACCCTTTAATGAGAACGGAAATAACTTGAGAATATAATAGTAGCAATTTTTCTCATCATGAGCAAAAAGGGTGGCTATATCTTTCAGTTTAGTAAGATGTGCCACAACAGTTTCAGTTTCATGGACATGGAAAGGATCATATTCAACCAAAGTAATTAACTCTGGGTCGACAGAGAATTCATAATCCTTATCACTAACAAAGATAGGTGAAGTAGCAAACTTAGGATCACATTTCATTCTAGCATTCAAAGATTTTTCTTTCATTTTGCATAATAATTTCTTAAGATCTTCCCTATCATTGCAAGCAAGAAAGTCTCTAGCTATTTCCTCACCCATAACATAACCCTCAGGTATTTTAGGAATTCCAAATCTAGGAGAGCTAGGTCTATAGGTGTTTCAAGATTTTCAGTTTCAAGAACTTGATCAGTTTCAGCATTCCCAATATCTTTAGCTCTAGCAAGTTGTTCATCAATAAATTCACCTAGTGGAACATTATCATCAAGCAAGGTACTAGCATCCTCATAAGAATCATCCATAGAATAAGCATCATCATTTATAACTTGCAACATATCAGGCTTAATAGCATGTGGTGGTGTTGCAAGTTTAGTCAAAACGGAAGGTGAATCAAGTGCAGAGTGTGATGGCAGTTCCTTACCTCCCCTCGTCCTAGAGGGAACGATATTGGTTTTAGTATCCTTCAGATTATTCACAGTGATAAATAGATAAAATCCCAAGTAACTCAACAAATAGAGCTATGTTCCCCGACAACGGCGCTAGTAAAAGGCCTTGATAACCCACAAGTATAGGGGATCGCAATAGTTTTCGAGAGTAGAGTATTCAAGCCAAATTTATTGATTCGACACGAGGGGAGCCAAAGAATATTTGTAAATATTAACAGTTGATTTGTCAATTCAACCACACCTGGAGATTAAATATCTGCGGCAAGGTGATCAGTAGCACAGTAATATGATAGTTTTGATAGCAGTGGTAACAATAGCAATAGTAACAGTTTTGTAGCAGTTGTAATAGTAGCAATAGCAATAGTAACTTAGCGAGAACAATATGTGGGAAACTCGTAGGCATTGGATCAGTGAATTCGTTGGATAATATTCATCATATAATAGTCATAACCTAGGGCGACGTAGAACTAGCTCCAGTTCATAAATATAATGTAGGCATGTATTCAGTAAATAGTCATACGTGCTTATTGAAAAGAACTTGCATGACATCTTTTGTCCTACCCTCCCGTGGCAGTGGGGTCCATAAGGAAACTAAGGGATATTGAGGCCTCATTTTAATAGAGAAATGGAACAAAGCATTAACACATAGTGAATACATGAACTCCTCAAACTACGGTCATCACCGGAAAGTATCCCAAATACTCTCGCCCTGGGGTTTACAGATCATAACACGTAGCAGGTGCCTATGACTTGCAAGATTGGATCTAGAACATAGATATAATGGTGAAAACATAAACGGTTCAAATCTGAAATCATGGCATTCGGGCCCTAGTGACAAGCATTAAGCATAGCAAACTCATAGCAACATCAATCTCAAAACATAGTGGATGCTAGGGATCAAGCCCTAACAAAACGAACTTGATTACATGATGAATTTCATCCAACTCCTCACCGACCAGTGAGCCTATGAAGGAATTACCCACTCCCGGTGGGGAGCATCATGGAACTGGTTACGAAGGAGGGTTGGTGATGACGAAGAACGAAGATTCCCCTCTCTGGAGCCCCGAATGGGCTCCAGATCTGGCCTCCCAATAAAGAACAGGAGGTGGCGGCGGCTCTGTATTGTGAAATGCAATGAAACTTCCTGTCCTATATTTTCTCCAAATATAGGATTTTATAGAGTCAGGATTAGGTTCAGCGGAGCCCCGAGGGCCCCACAACCCACTAGGGCGCGCGAGATGGGGTGGGCGTGCCCTGGTGTCTTGTGGGCACCTGCCCCCCTCCAGTGGGTCTTGGCTTCATAATTTATTATAAATTCTGAAATAATTCGCCAAAAAGTTTCGTCCAAATCCGAGAACTTCTATTTTTGCACAAAAAACAACACCATGGTAGTTCTGGTGAAAACAACGTCAGTCCAGGTTAGTTTCATTCAAATCATGCAAATTAGAGTCCAAAAGAAGAGCAAAAAGTTATGAAAAGTATATACGATGGAGACATATCAGTGGCTGCGGTCGTGGTAGTTTCAGCTCAAATTCGAGCAGCCTGGCGGTTCTCTTCGTCGGGAGGCAGAGGGGTTTGAGAGGCGATGCGCCAAGGATTAAATAGAGGGGATCACGGCTCTGGGCGTGCATCGAGATTCAAGAGCAATGTCCGCATCACGGGAATGCCCAGCGGTTGCAGGGATCTTGGAGCATGCGGGAAGTTAGGGGTGGACCTGACTAGTGGGGTCCACTAGTCAGTAGGAGAGAGGGGAGGGAGACGGAGATCGTGCACTAGCTGGGCTGTGGCTAAGCGTGCGTCGGTTGGGCCGGCCCGGCTAGCAGGGCCACGTAGTTAGGTCTTTTTCTTTTTCCTTTTCTATTTCTCTATTTCCTTCTAATATTTCCATTTTATTTTGAATTTTATTTTTCTTCAAATTACAAAATTGCCCTATATTCCTTTCTGAATATTTGTGACTGTAAGGACATTTTATTAGAGCACTTTGGTCAAATGTTTTTTGTACTTTTAATATAGGCTTTTTTGTATTTCTTTGATGATATTCTATTTTCCAAAATATTTTTCTTCTGTATTTCTTTAACTTGAATCTCTCTTGACCCATCTTCACTGCAGTTTGAATACTTATTTATTTATTTATTTCCTTTTGGCATTTATTTTGTGTTTAACTCCTTAGGGTTTTGTTTAGCTTCTCGTTTTCTTTAGCTTGGGTTTGTTCTAGAGGTCTTCGTTTCCAACCTAATGTTGTAGGGACTTCAACCTTACTAGACAAACATTCTATCAACAAATCAAACAATCAAATAGTTCCTATGCTCAATTTGAGCTACAGGAAAACAAGCATAAGGTTTAATAGAATTTTTTTATTTTCCTATGAAAATTATAACATAACAAATTTGTTAAAAATCTAGGATGTGACAATTTTGAGAACTACGAGGCCCACAAGTTGTTCAAAAGCTTTGTCACATTGCAATCAGTTGTGGTTGAAGTTTTGAAAGACAAAGTAGGAAATAAATACAACATGCCACACTTGCACAAGGACCGCCGTCAGAATGATGGAAGGGAAATATTTGGAGTATCTTGCAGGACTCAGCTAGTTGCTGAGACCAAGGCCATTAAACAAGAAGTGCAATAGGACAAGGAAAGGGAAGGGAAGAAGTAGCTAAAGAGAGGAAAAGAAAGAAAAGGAAAGGGAATGGAAGTGTATGTCTTGTGTATGCCTTGTGTGTGTCTTGTGTATTGAATTATTGGATATTTTTGCCATAATCATTTGAATTATTTTCATTTTTTTAATTATTTGATTTATTGAATTTATCCTAATTAGTTGGAACTATTTGAAATTATTGGAATTATTTGACTTTATGAATTATTTAGATTTATTGAATTTATTTGAATATTTGGATTAATTTGGTTTATTGGAATTATTTTGGTTAAGTTGAATAATTTGAATACATTCTTATTAGTTTGTTTCAATTCAGTGCTGGAAATACTCCTCTTGTTTTGTTTAATTATTTGTTTGTTTCAATACTCTTATTTAAATGATCCAATAAGATGCCATGGCAAAGTATAAAGGATCCGATAAAATTATTGGTTTGTTTCAATACTCATCTTGACGAAGAGACTAGGACAACTCTTGATTTGAATTACTTGGATCTTAGTCTCATCAATAGTACAATTCTAAGTATGAAAATTAAAATTACTCCACAAATTGTAAAAATGAGCACAAGATGATGATCTAGAAGACTTAGTCCAATAATCATCTCCTTAGTTGAAAGCATTTATTCACATGGCCCTAAAATTTCTACACACTGTTTGGACAAGCAATATTCCTAAAACTTATGTATACTAGTTGCAATCAGGAATTTACTTCATGAGTTGATGACTTGAGCTCCACTGGGCTTTGACTAATGCCACTCTAGCGTACTCCCTCTGGTACATGAAATATGCATATAAGAACAGGTGCAAACAAAATAAAGACACAATTTAGAGAGCAAAAAAAGTGAACATTTCATGATATTCTTTTACATGTTCAGTGGAGTATTACTTTTAGCTTGATCTTTTCATTATCTATGAATTCGTAAATAGAGTCTAGTGTACTGCAAACATTTGAGATAGATGCAACACTATCAAAATCCATAATGGTTTCAGTGAATGGAATATGTAGCTTAGCTCTATATTCTCACCAATATCAAGGACAACAATGGAACAAGATGAAGAACACGAGCAATACAAACCATAAGAAAGCTTGAGTATGTTCAGTTCAGTTTTGACAGTAGTAACAATATTCAAAACCTGTGTAAGAGTTTCAACCATAAGAACATGTGCAATAACATCTCGACAACAGTAGCATTCCTGGATGTTCAACTAATGTTTTAGCTCAAAAAGCTCACAACATACAACTCTGTCAACCTAGTTTTTTTAGATGTTCAAAGAACCTTTGGACATCCAAAGAAACCAAGTTTTGATAGCTGAAACAACTCACATCTCCATATTGTGTTATCGACGTTCAGTTTATCAACGCAATTGCATAGATGGAGCAGAGATAGAACATTAAGAGATTGATCATAGATGGAGTAACCAATGATAGCTTCAGGCTGGAGCATGAGTGGAGCGACGTCCTCCATGGGGGGCACAGGGCGGAGCAGGCTGTCCCAGCGGGCGAGCGAGCTGTAGTGCTTCATGGTGGATCTGCGAGGGAGAGAGGATGGGGTGAGGAATATAGGATGGGATGTGGCAGAGTGGAAGGACTTACCGGAGCCTTATTGGAGCCGACGAACACCGTAGAAGGCCACCGAGGAAGAAGAATGGATTTTTAGGGTGGAAGCGGGCTTGCAGGAGGCAGGGGAGGTTTGCGAGGTAGGAGGGAGCGGCAGAGGAGGTAGATGCGGCGGCGGAGGAGGACACACGGGAGAGCAGGGAAGCTGCCCGACGGAGCTCTGGCGTCCACGCGGCTGTGTCGAGAGCACAGGGTGACGACTTGAGATGACGACGAATGCGGGTTGTGTCGGGAGTTTGGGGAGGTTTTTTTGTTGTTGTTGCTGCAGAAACGTCGTTACGTCAAGAATTAGAAGTAGATGGAGTATTTAAGATGGGACCGGTCACTGTCGACAAGCATATGAGGGGGTCAGATTTGCTGCATCCAGTTGTTAAATGCCCTTAGTGAATTTAGAAAACTTCCTAGGGGACAGAACCGTCAACCCGCACTTTAGCCAACCCCTACGCCCAAGCCGATCAGTCATCCAGCAGCTGATCTATTTTCTATATTTTTTTAGAAAAGGAGGCTAAGACTCCCAACCTCTACATCAATGGATTCATACAACCATTTTTATTGATTTTTCAACAAAGGTCTGACAAGGACGTACATCGAACCACCGGAAGCCACCACTCACACCTACAAACTCGATACTGTGGAGTGCTCCGACTCTCCATATCTAAAATCGGTGTCGTCATTCAAGATGGCAATAGGGACGGGGATCATCGGGGGCCACGCCACCGTCCCCGCCCAGATCCCCACTAATGCACGTACCCACTAGCCCCGCCAACCTTCGCGGGGGGGGGGGGGCAGTCCCCATCCCCGCTAACAACGGGTACCCGATCCCATGGGGATCTCCATGGAGACCAACAATAGCCAAACAATAATAAATTAGCAGCAGAAACCATAATAATTTTTGGTAAATTCAATCATCCATTACAGCATCAAAACAACAGTACATTGGTAGCACAAACCACAATAATTTTGACACCAATTATCCATTACAGAAGCAAAATAATAGTAAATTACCAGCACAAACCACAATAATTTTGACAGATTCAATCGTTTCAAGTCTGAACACAATAGTTTTAACAGATTCAATCATCTCAACTCAAGTCTGACCACATAATTGATAAACTAAAAGTACGGTTGGCACAAACGACAATACTTAATACGATCACAAGCTGAAAGTTCTAATTCTTAGCACAAGCATGGTAAGCACAATAAAGGAACTGAAGACTTCAAGAGCCCATCCCAGTAGCTTCTTGGTCCTCCATTTTCTTCACATTCTTGACTCCATGGAGGCAAGCAGCAAGCCTAATAGTTATTGCAAGTGGAGAGTTCCTCATCATGATTATGGAAATAGTACAAGATGGTTTAGAAAGATGCAAATGAAATTAAGATATAAGATGAGAGTTGAGAATATCAAGTTACCATTGGTTCGTCCTCATCGTCAAGACAAGTTTGAAAACCATGTAAATTTAGATGGCAGTAGTGTAACTGATTTAGGTACATATTCTAGTAAATTATCTAAGCACAGAAAAGTAGTGTAGCAACAACAAACCAGCAGTAAAATAGGAGCAAAAGAGTAGCATTTGAATTGTATTACCTAGCATGTCAGCATTAGACCAAGCTTGCATACACATTATAGCTTCAACCATCTTTGGTGCAAGCCTACTGCGGTGAGGGCTAAGGATTCTACCACTTGTAGAGAACACAGATTCTGATGCTACCATTTTGACCAGAATAGGCAAGATGTCATGAGAAATAAGCTGTAGAGTGGGATATTTATCCCTCCAAACTTCCACCAATTGATGATATCAAAGTCAGGTGTTCTTGGCAAAGTTGCCTCTTCTAAATACATGTCTAGCTCTTTATGAACCAACAAATATGAAGTTGTAGGTTGGGAAGACATGTACCGTTCAAATATGTCAAAAACTTCATCCTGTGAAGCTGAAGCAGTGGGCTGTGAAGCACTAGCAGCACTTGATGTTCCCGCAGAAGACGCATCTTGGTATTCAACCAACAATTCTCGGAGCAATTGCTTCACACGCGCAACCTCCTGAATTGCAGCCTCAGGTCCATAGAGAGGGTCATACAAAGCCTGCACCATATGGAGTTTGTATCTAGGGTCAAGAACAGTGGTAATAGCCATCAGACCATGGATATCCGCCCAATACTTCTGAAACTTTTTTTTCATCTCCTCGGACATTTGTTGCATCAGTTCATACTTCTTTTTCATCTTATTAGACATATCTTGCAACAGCCCATAATCAGGTGTAGTCCATTTGCGAATTGCCAACTGAATACCACAAACCTTAGAGAAGAACATATTTGCTGTAACATAACTAGTTCCTGACCATAAGGTGGTGACATCATAGAATAATTTGAGCCTATCAATCATCTCTTTGGCAAAATCCCAATCAGCGGTTGTTGGACAGCAAGTAAAAAGCCTTTCACGCAGACTAAAACGATCAAAAACATCCCTATACAACACAACAATACTAAGCATTATGTATGTGGAGTTCCACCTAGTTTTGCAATCAAGGTTCAGCCTCTTAGAGTACTCAATGTTCATCAAGTGACAAGTTTTTTCGAACTTCTCATGTATTTTTGGAGTTGCTGACCAAAACCCCACACTATCCCTCACCCTCTCAATACCATCCCCCAAAACAACAAGCCCATCTTTCACAATCAGATTTAGCATGTGAGCACAACACCGCATATGCAACAGTTTACCACCTAGCATGAGAGAGGAGGAGTCTAACTTATCTAGGAGATCTTCCGCTGCCTTGTCATTGGTTGTGCAATTATCAAGAGTAATGGTTGATATCTTTCTCTCAAGATGATACTCCACCAGAACTTCATGTAGAACATCACAAAGCACTTCAGCTGTATGTGGTGCTGGTACATATACGAACCTGCAAAATTATAAATTATTGTGTTAGTAAGCATGAATAATAAACCCATATTCAGCCGTGTAGTAAGATAGGAGCAACAATATTGTACCTCAAAAGGAATGAATTTAGATTCCAAGAGGCGACAATGTAATGACCTGTTACAGCCATGTATCCTCTCTTTTGATGACCAGCAGTCCACATATCTGAAGTCATGGCAACTCTGTTCTTAAAGTTTGCAAAGTACTTGATCAACTTATCTATTTGTCCTTCATGCATTTCTAGAATATCTTTCCGGATGGTATTCCTACACACAACCTTGAACATAGGCTGCAACATCGCACAAAACTTCCTAAAACCTACATGATCTACCATAGCAAGTGGGTACTCATGACATGATATCATCAGAGCAAGTTCTTTCGTACATAGTTCTTGATCAAATATGTAATTCTCCACATTCACTTTCCCATCCTCCCCCTTGGTCAGTTTCAGCTTGGCTTGCTTCCTGGCTTTTGTGGTCTGCCTAGCAGGGCATGTTGCCAAATGCGCGTGAAGATGTGATGTTCCATACTTTCTTTCTCCTCCCAGCTTATTATGGCACCACTGACATTCTGCCTTCCTTTTTCCACTGAAAAAGCCCTCTCAAATTCATCCCTTACCTTAGACTTGAGCTTTCTCTTCACACCAGCCAACTTGTGTGCATCCTGCGGTTCAGCTGCTCTTGTTGTTAGAGATGGCACCTCCAAGTCAACCGATTCAGCTGGCGTTGTATTGGCACTAGAAGTTGGCGTTGGAGTGGGAGTTGCACTTGAGGCTGGTGTATCTCCATTCGCAGCCGCTGCACTTGCATCTGATTGTGTTGGACTTGATGCCATTGTTGATCCAAACAAGCAATCCTAAAATAAAGGCACACAACAACATTTTTAGAGAAGTTTGACATAGATAAGCAACACAATAATCAGGAATAAAAAGGATATGTCGATTGCTGGAATAAATATAAAAGCATCACAATAATCAGGAAGCATTACAATATTTAGATAAGTTTGTCATATAATTGATAAGCATCAAGTTTCAACAATCATCACAATAACCAGGAAGCAATACAATATATAGATAAGTTTGTTATATAATTGATAAACATCAAGTTTCAAAAATAATCACAATAACCAGGAAGCAATACAATATTCAGATAAGTTTGTCATATAATTGATAAACATCAAGTTTTAGCAATAATCACAATAATCAGGAAGCATAACAATATTTAGATAAGTTTTTCATATAATTGATAAACATCAAGTTTCAGCAAATGGATCACAGGACTGAAAGTTCCTATCCTTAACACTTAACAAAAGCAAGCATGGCAAACATAACAAAGCGCACACATCCCACAACATCAAATATCTAAGACTTCTATTCTTCATTCTTCACTGCTCCGTGCAGGCATGTAGTAAGTCGACAGTTCCTCAACCTGAACATTAGACAAGTGGAAACATTAGTAAGTTACCATTGGCAAGTGGAAACATTACTTAAGGTTAAAGAATAAGATGATGGCTGAGGATGGCAAGTTACCATTGGCCTGCCTAGAAGCACATCTTGCTAAATGAGCATGCAGATGTGAGGTTCCATACTTTGGATCTCCACAAAATAGCCCGTGACACCATACACATTCAGCCTTCCATTTTTCCTCAACAAGAACCCTATTGAACTCATTCCAAACCACAGATGTGGTCTTTCTCTTAACACGAGGTGGCTTATCTTGCTCAACATATTCAGCTGAACCTGACGCCATTGCAAATCTACCACACTACCAAATGATATTCAGCAAATGATTTAGTGATTTACAATATATGGAAGCCATTAATCTATGGTCAAGGCACATTAGGAACAAAGTAGGCCTGCAGGAGGTACTTGGCAGCATGGAAACAACCCAGTTTGTGTCTCTGTAGTACTAGCAACATGGTGGATATGTAGGTATTCCGGAAGCATAAAATGAAACAAACAACTACAAGAACACATTCAACAGATCTCGGGTCGATGGGGATGTCGCCGGTGAGCTGCTCACCTTGATGGTCTCGGGTCGATGCAGATTTGCTTGAGGTGGAGGAAGAGGATGCGAGTTGCCGGTCATCGTCGTCGCCATTATCGCCGTCGCGGTCAGCTTCTTGCCCAGCCGTCGCTCGCCGTCGTCGCCGTCGTGGAATCCCGGTCACCTTGCCTGGGCGCCTGCCTTGAGGGGGAAGAGGAGGAGACGAGGTCGCGAGGCGTAGCGAGGCGAGGTCACGAGGAGGGCGACGGGACCAGAGGCACCGCGACAGAAGGGGCAAAGGGGTGGCTGGATGAGTCACCGCGCCGGCCGGTGCCGCCCGCCACCGGTGGTGGTCGATCTGGGGATGAATCTAGGGATGGATCGGGGGAATGGGGAGAGGCCAGAGGAGGCGGCTGCGAGTTGGGAGAGGAAGCGACTGCGACTGGAGAGGTGGAGCGGCCGAGCGGGTTTAGGGTTTGTTGTGTATATACTTGGTGGTCTGTTTCACTGACAGGTGGGGTCCCGGGTATCCATGGAGGCTCCATGGAGCCAGTTTGCCTCCCATCCCTGCCCCGGTTGCTTCTTGGGTACCCGCCACGTTATACCCATGGGGGGATTTTGACCCCCATCACCGCTTCTTAGCGGGTAAATCCCCGCGGATACCCGTCTCCACGGGAAAAATGTCATACGTATCGGAACCAACAACCGGTGCAGCAGACCTAAAGCGTATACCAGATGCACACGTTTTAGAAGTCGCCATCATCATCCAACCGCTGACCCGTCTTTAAGAGAGAGATCCGCATCATCCTTGTCAGTCCGGCCGTCTGTCGATGCCACCACGACGCCCAACGACGCCACCGCCCTGCGCTAGCCCATTCAGACGCTAAGACTCTGGAAGATCTGTCGTGCGTAGCACCTAGCAGAAGATCCAGCAGCTGATCTTGATTTGTGAGTTGTGATTAACAAGCCATGTGGACATGATAAATCAGTCATGCCCGAGTACGCAGCAAATTCAAAAGCGGATCTCTGAATTCTCCACCTCATAATAGATTTGAGACCTTGTGCGCAGCTGGTTTGCTTGCTTGGTTGCTGCGGCGCAAGTGGTGGCCATGATTTCGGGGGGAGAAAAACGTATGCACCTGAATCATACTACTGTATCCTTGGCCGCACGGCCGGATCTTCCCCTTGTCGCTACGCCACGCCCACATCTTTTCTTCTCCCTCCCTCCCTCCCTCATGAGACGAGTAAACAAGTCGCTTGCTCTGCGCGATCCCCGGCCGGGTAGGCCATGTCAGGGTTGACCGGTCAATGTCGCCATTGTCCTGGCATGGCATGGCATGGTGGCATTGCGCTGCCGCTGCCTGCCACGTAGTACGTTCGGAGGTGCAGCTGCAGTGCACAGATGCAGCGAGCGACGACGCCCCGTGAGGCGACTGCCAGGTGGGCCCCGCGTGTCATCAAGGTTGGAAGAGGATGATCAGATGATGCGTCACGGGGACGGGGGGTGGGCAAAAGAAGGCGCAGACGACAGAGCGCCGGCAGATCTTCGGCAGGCTGATGCGTGAAGATCACACGTCCGTCACCGACGACCGAGATGCTCAAGTGACGAGCACACAAGGGGATTGGATTTTGTTTCCCCTCTTGTCCTCTTTGACTGGGATTTTTTATGGCCGTCATACGTGATACTACGAGGAAAAGAGCTTTTCTTTGCGGGGTAGGAGGGAAAGTGCTTTTATTTATTCAATTGGGAAGTGGTAAATGAATGAGGTGCCATGGTAATATCGCACGCAATGCATAGCTGACCTATTGCTGGCATGGCATACAAAAATTAGGGAAAGAACCTTAAAGGCATCTCCAACGGCAACCCGCAAAAAATCTTCCGCATCCATCCGAGGACTCGGGGACCAGTCCGCGGACACGGATGCGGGAGGCAGGCATTCAACCGTAGCTGCATACATTTTCACAACAACTTGAACCAACTGGATGAAATTCGATCAAACATAACGAATTTGATATAAACACGGCGGATTTCATTGAAAGTAGGATAATTTATACATAAAACCGGACGATATTTTGCCCACTGAACTAAAAACCTATAACTAAAACCCTAAACTATCATATCTTATACTTCACCGTGACCTCGTAGGCCATGCCGGGATGGCCGGCGGCTCCTCCTCCGTTATCGTTGGCCGACCCACCGTTGGAGTCGTCGGAGTCGGGTTTGGGGCGGCGGAAGGTGGTGGCATCACGGAAGGGTTCCCGGTGGCCGCCTGACGCTCGCGAATGATCCTCTCCGCCTCCTCCTGCACCGTGCGCAGTGCAGCCGCAGCCATCAAGGATGTGGGCTGGGGGAGAGGGCGGCGGTCGTTAGAGGCGTCGTCGTTGGCGGCGGCGGCGATCTCGGCAAGGGACCATTCCTCACCGTACCTGGCCATCTCCCTATCGAGGCGGCGGAGACGGCGCTTGGCTGTTTCCGACGTCGTGACGGAGTGGTCCAGGGCCCAGGCGTACGCCAGCTCCAAGTCCGCCATGATGTGTGGTGGGGGCACGTCGGAGTTCGCAAACTGGGATCGGCGCGCGGCGTTGCGCCAGTCCCACCGGTGCTGCTCCCGGTCGGCGTAATCTTGCGCCATCATGGCGCTTCGGGACGACAACGAGGAGCCACCGCTGCGGATGTAGTGCCCAAGACGCCCGCGCGCCTTGGGCAGGGGCGGCGGCGAGCGGCGCTCCTCCTTGACGAAGCGCCGGGGCGGTGGTGAGCGACACTCCTCCTTAACGCGCCGGGGCGACGACTGCGGTGGTGAGAGCCGCTCCTCCTTGATGCACCGGGGCGGCGGCGAGCGGCGCTCCTCCTTGACGAAGCGCCGGGGCGGTGGCGAGCGACACTCCTCCTTAACGCGCCGGGGCGACGGCTGCGGTGGTGAGAGCCGCTCCTCCTTGACGCACCGGGGCGGCGGCAAGGGACACTCTTCCTTGACGTAGAGTCCGATTTGGACGCCGAGGCTGCGCCGCGATGGAGAGCGTGATGGGGATGTCGGCTCCGTCTTCACGGGGAGGAGCACCCCGGTGGCGGTGCTGGGTCATTGGTCTGGACAACAGAGTGACGGAGCATCAGCTCCACCTGTTCCTCGAACTCCGTGTTGGTGCCGATGTAGACCTGGCCCGGCACCGCTCGCGCGGACTACGGAGCCGGCTGTTGGTCCTCCTCGTCGTCGGAGGAGATGAAGATCTCCACCCGCATAGAGTCGTCGCCAGCCGACGAGGAGGACGAACCCGGAGTTCTCAGGCGGCGTCTCCACGAGCCACCGGATCCCTCCCGAGAACCGCCTGCCGGCGCCCACGTCCAGGACTAGCCCATCGCCAAAGATGTGGAGGGAGATGGGCGAGGAGGAGGAGGATGCGATGTGGATGGCGCTGGAGCGCGGCTTAAATAGCCACAGCCAGGCCATGCGAAGGGCCGGTCAACTGCTTCAATGTGGCGCAGTGGCCGGAGTTGGTTCCTTGGGAACCTGCGTCTGCATTGAAGCGGCGGCTGCCGAGAGGTCGCGTCGGTTAGTGCCGCCATCCCTCCCTTCGGTCACATTGCGGCATCTATGTCGGCCTCCGTGTGCTCTGGGCCGGCATGAATGTGGCGCGGTAAGCGGCGCGTGCATCGGTAGAAAAACGCGGGAGGGGCAGGTGGCGGGTTTTTGGTGGGCCAGGGTGGTCAGAACCGGGCTTGGGTGCGGCCCAGACTCCCACAAACCTCCACCACTTTTGTCTCCGGATTGCAGGAGAAATCGCGTTCGGACCGCCCAGCGGACCGATACAGGTCAGCGTTAGATGGCTTCCATGGTCTGGACAGCGCGTTCCGAATGATTGCAGGAGGTTTGTGAGTCGGCCTTGGAGATGCCCCGATGTATATATGTCATGACATTGTCAGTTTGAAGGTTTTTTCCTCTGAAGAAATTTTTGATCTATTCGTAATTAATCATGACAGTACAGAGAGAACCCGAGGTAACAAAATTTACAACCAATGGACCACCTAGGGACTACAAGCGCTGAAGCCAGTCAAAGACGCACCACCCGTCATTTGCTCTTCCTTAATGGAGCTGGGCAAACCTTGTTGTGGTAAACAGACATAGTTGTTATGGTAAGGCCTCTTGGACCAGCGCATCAGATCGGCTATCAACGCTGATGAAGAGAGTCGTAGATTGAAAGGATCAGAGATATAAACAACCAAACGAAGACCGGGTCCAAACAGATCCATTCCAGGCCAGCACCGACCAAATCCCATGATATCGACGGAGACATGCCTAGGTTGTGAGCGGAGAAGGATCAGTAGGAGCGGGGTGAGGGGAGTGGAAATGATAACGTGAAGAAGGGCATTGTGTAGACATGAGAATGATGGCGGAGACGGTGACCCAGTAAACTCTTGAGAGGAGAGGGATCGACGCGTTGTCACTAAAAGTCAAGATCAAGGGCGGCGATGCACTAGGGTAAGCAGGGGCGGAGCTACAGGGTGTCCAGGGTGGGCTGCGGCCCACCCTGGGATTTTGGACCAGGCTATACCTCTATGTATTAGAATGGGCAAGAGAAAAATAAAAGGCCCAATTTGACCCATATGTGGCTAGCCCAGGAAGAAACGCACACAGCTGCTCGGTCCACTGCTCGTCCTTTGACCTCACTCCTATTCCTCCTCAATCGTCTCGCTGCCACGGCTCGCTTCCTGCCTCGCGGGCTCGCTGACCTCGCCGGGTTTCTTCCTCGCCGTCCCTCCTCGCGGTCCCAGGAGTGGAGGAGCTGATTTCTTCTCCGTCTGCCCCGTCCAATTCTGAGCCTGCGCGCTTCCGCGGCTCCCACCGCCCTGCCCAGGTGCGGCAAGCCAGTAGCCAGCAGGGCCCACTGCCTGGCGGGCGGTGGCTGGTACCCTTGCAAGCCAGAGCCGCCAGACTAATCCGCAATTTGCCAGTCTACTAATTTTCGATCTGAGGTACTGCCCATTCCCCAATTTTTTATTTAGGGCTTCTAATTGTTATCCATTCTAGTGCAGTACATATGTAGATGAACTGATGAACACACGTTTGCACATAGTCTGTTCCATTATGTCATTATGATTGATAGAAACAAAATTATTATTGCAGAAGTACTGAAGAATGAAGAGGACGTGAAACATTGTTTCTCTTTTTTCACATGCTATGAACTACTCAAGGTATGTGGTATGGAGCTTGTTGGCTGAAAGATACTTTGCGTAATCCTTTTATATAAAACTGATACTTAATTGAGAATTCTAGTATGTTTATAAGACCATATTGATCTATTTGTATCTGGTAATTAGTTAGAAAGTTCACGTCATATTTGTTGTCAAATTTTTTTGGACCACCCTACTTTCAAATCCTAGCTCCGCCACTAAGGGTAAGGGCAATTTACGACCATGATAGGAGGAGAGGTCAGAGAGAGAGAGAGAGAGAGAGAGAGAGAGAGAGAGAGAGAGAGAGAGAGAGAGAGAGAGAGAGAGAGAGAGAGAGGAGGTTCTCACGAGCTTCATTACACTAGACCATCGCGTGGGAAACTGGTCCAGTGAACCATATATGACCGAATTTTCTGTGAGAGTAGCATCCTTTAGGACTCGCGGTCTAGTTAGCGAGAAGTGTAGCACCTTGATCACACGGCCAAGAAAACTACAAACACACAATATGACGGTTAATATCACTAGTGGCATAAGAGGCTTGAGATTAGGTTCAGTTTTACTATCCTCAATTGGGCTTAAGACAAAGCATATTTTCTAGAGCTCTGTAATTTGTTACTAGAGTTACTTGTAGTTAACCGACGCATGAAACTCCCATGTAGCCGGGCAAAGGGATGAGGCATACACGGTTGTGGTCACTCCAAACGCCATTTTCAGTCACTGACAGAGCGAAAGTCGTCAATACCCTCAGTATGGTAGCGAACGTGGTGGAAAGTATCAGAACGGAGCCCGCACACATAGTTTACCCGGGTTCGGACCTTCGGTAAGAAATACCCTATGTCATGCTTTGTGTTTGTATTCTTGGTGGATGTACCTCGTGCGAGGGATTACAATGTGGGAAGTATTGCGACCGAGAGTCTAGGTCTACGAAAATCGATGGGATTGAGAGCCTCGTAGCTGCCCACCTATACGTACAGTGAGATCTAGGGTTTTAGAAGAGGTAGATCAGTCGCAGTCATGATGACTTGGGGGCCAAGATGATCGATAGACATCTATCCGATCCTCCAAGCTCCCTTCTGTCGCTAGCTCCTTGGTGGCCTTCTCAGCCCCTTGGGAGGCCTGCTGTCAGGCTCCCAGTGGAGAAGTCATCCCTGGTGTGTTACACCCTCAGTCACCGCAGACACCACCTCTTGTTCTTCCACCATCTCCGGACATCCCTCGAACCAAATTGTGCAATGCCACCTTTAACCATAATCCTAACATCATTAACCTACGTCCTCATATCATACATCGACTCCATGTCGCAGCCGCCTCAGGCTAAGCCAAGGCTAGTCTCCGATGGCCTTAGGTGTGGGTAGATTGGCCAAATGGCTCAAACCCAAAGTCCACGGTTGGGCTCTAGCTCTACATTTGGGCCCAAAGGCCTTGCCCAAAGGCTTTCACAACCTGAAATACCTAATAACAATATTTTTAATAGAAATTTGGTATGATACATGAAAACGTATGAGTTGCATGATCAAAGGAACAGATCGCAATAAAAAATTTGCGGAAAGGCCTAAATATATTAAATATCATGGGTCTTTGAAAACACACATTTACAAAAGAAGAAAATTACATTCAAAATTTTGGCGATGTCGAAGTCATCTTCCTCCTGCATCACTGGCAACGCACCGTGAGCATAGCTCGTTGTTGTTTCTGGGCCTCCACCCCGGCGGAGCAAACTTTTTTAAACCCAGGAGCTTGTAGAAGTGGCAGCCGAAAAGTCACTCATGCAAACCAGGAGACGCCAGTGGTAGCGATCAGCCAAACAAATCACCTTCTCCGAGAAAAAGACATTGATAAGGCTCTGTAGAAGCTCCTATGACCACAAAAGCCGCCCGAATCCAGACTGATCCATCGCAAACCTAAATCGACCCAATGTAGGAAGACCCCTCGAAGACATGAGTCCACACGCCCTCCTCCAGTGCAAAGCATGCCAACAGAACGGGATTAGGTGGGAGAACATTATTCCTACCATGGGGCAACATGGCTGCCTTGCTACTCCAAATCAAACACGAAAACTCGCTAAAAAAACAAAAAAATAACACCCGTGTTGTTGTACGATAGATCAGAGCCTAGTATCGAGCCTGCTGCCATCCAGAATCATGCACTGAGGCCCTTTTCTCGGATGATCTAGCCAGGCCGCGCCATCGATGAAGAGCAGCGTGCTAGATTCATCTGACTGCTGTACAATTTACCAACGCCGCGGTAGCGCACTGCCTGACAAAGACCACCGCTCAAGCACCCATCTCCTTTGCCATTGGAAAACAAACCTCCAACGCCTCCACACCAGTCCGCTTTGATCAGAACCTCCCTCCTCTCTCCCCTCCTAGCAACGGCGAGAGGGGTAAGCGACATGTGGCGGCTAGGGTTTCGTGGTCGCCCGTGTGGCCCCCTCTCTAGAGAAAAAAACAATTTTAATAAATAGTTGGTGATATAATAAATGAATCCTATATCTCTAAATAGTCGATCCCCACTATTTTGATTCTCTTCACATGTACATATGCCATCTCACCACCCCACTAACTATTTCTCTTACATGCATGAAAATTGCAATTTAGGAGTATATTCTATCTCAACAAGCACACATCCTAACCTAAATCATTCTAATTATATTTCTCCCAACATGCATGAGAAATACTACTTATATTCTATATATATTTACAACAATATATAATCAAATGCAATTTATATATTTATTTTTATTTTCATTTGAATTTCATCAAAAAGTATTCCAACCAATTCCCCAAAGCAACATCTAGTTTATATATTCGTATGCGCCAGAAATTCCTCATTTCATCGGCCGTGCTTTTTAAAAAACTAATCTGCAGGAGTTTCTACAAGTGGCAACGTCTATAATTGATATCCTCATTTAGGTGCATATATAAAATCTATTGATCGGTCTTAAAGCGGCTTTGTGTGGGTTATATTCTCTCTCGTGGACGGTGGACCATTTGTTAACCGTACGTCGGCAAAAGCTAAAAAATTAGCTTCGCAATGAATAGTCTCCACGAATAATCTAATCACTGTAGTTCTGTCGGATTCAGACCAAAGCAGCTGTATGATTAATTATTAACACCAAACGGGTCACATCAACACATATTATATGTGTGCCTAAAAAACCATGTGAATATATGTGATGCGGTTGGATCCATCTAACTTTGGGCACTATATTTTTTGCTAGCTTCAAAAGAAGTGCTTCCTGTGTCGCTATCACCAAAGAGGAACGGGTGTATGTACCATATACGCATTGAAATTTTGGTTCGTAATGCATGATTAGTCCAACGCAAAGGTATCTATAGGCTTAGCTTAGCATATGTCTAACCTATCCTATATACATCGACAAAGAGGAATGGGTGTACTATCCATCTGACACCCATCAAATATTTTGAATACCGAGTTCATAATGCATGGATGTGTTCTTAAATTAACCTGTTATTAAAGAATGTGACCTAGATTAACTTAGCGCACAATAACCCTATAAGTACAAACCTAGTGTGTTATAGGAGTATATTTTTATTCAATGAAATGAAGGCATGAATGGAAATATTTTGGAAAAAAGGTGTCGCAATCATTTTGATGTGACAAGGGTAGGTATAGTCCAAACTAAGTTTCTCTTTTGTCAATGTTGTTGTTTGTTGTCCTTCTCAGAAAGTATATATCATTTTAGTTCTTATTTTTCATGGCTTGATATCATTACCAATTTACAGATTTGTTGAAAGCACAGAAGCATATAAAGAAAAACTGAAGCATATTAGTTAGAAGGTAGAGGTACGAATCAAGATAAAATTGTGAAATTAATATTTTTGTGTGTATTTAACATTTTAAATATCATTATATCGTTAACACACACACACACACACACACACACACACACACACACACACACACACACACACACACACACACACACACGCACACACACACACACACACACACACACACACACACACACACACACACACACACACACACACACACACACACACACACACACACACACACACATCATTACCATTTTACAAAATTAGATAAGTATTATCTAGTTGATATATATTATTTCTATTCATATCAACCAATATATCGCCACACTTCTATGGCATATTGAACACATGGTATCATCCAAATAGCATGCTTTATAATAATTTGAAATATTGCTATTTTGCCAAACACCTGCCCACACAAGCACCAAATCCTCTTCTTTTCCAAAGAAGTTTGTGTTGGCTATGTAAATCATATGTTCCTAACAATGCATAGACCAGGTGTGTGTGCTCATTTGTGTTTTATCCCATGGATGCTTCATTTTGAGTTACATAAATCCACCTTTTGTGAAAAAAAATAAGTTTGTACTGTTTTATTTATTTTAGTGATATTATTTGACTTCCCACTAGAGGTGGTTTGCCTCTTCTTAAAACATCAGCTCTATTTTAATTTACAAAATAGTATGCCCACTCCCAAGTTCCAAAAATTTCCATGATTTTTCTTGTTTCCCTTCTATTGTCCATATGTAACTTTTACTTAAAATTTAGATTATATGGTGACTCAGCTGCTATTTTATATCTTAGAGTGAACCTGGATAATTAATCAGGGTAGTCTGTAGTAATGTTTATGTCTGTAAGAAATATATACCATGGTTATATTCTCTATTTATTAATTTGTGATGTTGTTCTTACATTAGCTTAAATACAAAACTATTGTACTTAGCTTTGCAACAAATTAATTGGGAATGATTTGGGACTTGAGTTTATTTAGTCCCAAAAAGCTGTTCCATCATTTGGATAATTTTCTTTGTTGACGCGTGAAGACTCGCTGAACAAAGCCAAATTTCTATATAAGCATTCTTTCTTTTGGCGAAAGTACATCTCATTTATATGTTTTGATATGCAAATCAAGAAAGTGATGACTTGATGACTCTTGCATGGTTAATTTAGACATGTCATATCAGGAATCTTTCTTCGATTACTATGCAGGCCAATCTCTTCTCAGTGTCATATCCAACACCGGCCACTTTGGCAATCATTAGCATCACTATAACATAATAGCGGCCAGGGCGACGGCGCAATGTCCTCGCGTCTCAATGACGAGTGATTATGAAAACTATATTGAAGTTGTCATCGATCTGAACAGAAACTTAAAGCACAATGGTATTTAGGTGAGTGAATAGGAATAACATTAGGTGAACTGTTGGATCGATGGATATTATATACTCCCTCCTTCCCAAAATATAAGGCGCGATTGACTTTTTACGGTCTTTGATGCACAACTTTGACCACTAATATATATCAAAGTATATGGATTGAACATGTATAAATGACATCGCTGTATTTGTCTTGCAAAGCAATTTTATTTCATATATATGTATAATAACTTTATAGACATATAATACATAAAAAATATAGTCAAAGTTGTGCAACGAAGACCAGAAAAGTCAAACCGTGCCTTATATTTTGGAAAGGAGGGAGTACTTAGTATCTTTTGGTTGATGTGGTGGTTAAGCGGTTAATTGTTAGTGCTAGTAGTAGTTAAACAATGGGAAACGGCCGTTGTTAGGTCATGCATGCATACATAGCTTGCCTCTTTTGACGCCGCAAGTGTCTTAGCAGTGTCCTACACTTGTCCGATGCATTAGTTCTTTAAGTCACCCATCAACTTTTGGTCAAGAATTGCTTAGAAAAACATCGTTGAAGAACTCCAACGTTGTCTGCTAAGTATCTAAGGAGGTGTTGTTAGGTGCAAACCCATAGATATGGGAAGATAATAATGATGTGTTCACTAATCAGTCAATATATCCCATTCCTTTAATCTTTGGGAGCTAGCTAGATTCCCATGCAGGTCTAGGTTTGGATGGATGGAGCAGGTATGTGGGTCCATCAAAGGATGCTCCATCACCAAGTTGAGATCATGCATATGCACCGCCGTTCCAATCGACTTTAGGCGTCGTTTGTGAACAAATCCATATTCGATCAACAACTAACAATGACGACGGATGTGACGGCTGAATCTGATAGATGTTGATTTTGCAAGCCTACCGACAAAGCATATATGTGTGGTAGCGACTGGCCCAGTAATTAATTTCGATTTTATTGGAGGCTACCTTTTTCACAATACCCTGGCCCATCGATCGGCTACAATTAATGATTTTCAAGGGATGAAGACAAACTATTAACTATGTATTCCTACTTTATACCACTGAAAAGATGATGTTATTACTAACTTTTAGTAAAGTAAAACACTTTTTTGGTGCGTCAAGTTGGTAATTAAGTCATGCACAACCTCATCTAAAAAAGTCATACACAACTCAATTATCACAATACATACAGTAGCACACTTTGTAGCTACTCCTTCTCTAGCTAGACGGGAATATTTACCTGCCGTAGCAGACCCGACACGCATGTATGGGCGGCCACCATGTGGGCGACTTGACTTATCTACCCATAATCTTTTTTTTAGGGGGACCCATAATCTTTTAAGTTACGTGGCCGGTGTTGATTAATCTATCTACATCACCATAAGAACATAAACCCTAATGACCACGAGGTAGCTATCCCATTAGCGGCGCCTCAGACAGTACGTGGCTACCAGCTAGAAATAGAAACTTCTTGGCCGGTGCCACCTTTTCCCTGCCCTTTATTGACCTTGGAGTGCAAGCTTATTTGTAGTAGGAGCTTTTGGTTGCTTTCATGAGTTGGATTGGAGAGATCGATCACAAAAAATATCGAGTTAGTTAAGAACACAAGGTAAGCTAGCTATGAAGTAGTAAAAGGATTCGTTGCGTGATCTCCTCTCCTTTAGTTGTGATGACGTGTAGGCCCCTTGACTACTTACTTACTTAACCAAAGCATCCGTCGATACATTTCTTTTTGTAGGAGTGCAAGAGCGGCGGGGAAAGGTGACGAAGGATTTGCCACTGTTTGTTTGTAGTTGTGTCATTGTTTGTTTGTAGTTGTGTACCCACTATCTTTGGTATGGGCCGCATGCACCCAGGTGCCCCTTTTTTGGCCGTCAGAGATGCCCATTTCGGGAGTGCATCGATCAGTGTAGAGGCGGCCAGGAATATTTTAAGGGGCTGTAAAGGAGGAACCGAGTGCTGATTCCAAAGTGAAACGGGTGATGAGTAAAATCTATGCATATTCTCTCACTTATTTGCTCACTTTAAAAGTTGCAAATCATTTTTCAAACGCTTGTCCAGATATGAAACGGGGTACGTGTAAAACCTTATTATACTTAGGGTCAGTTTGCTTGTACTGCATGGTCTATAATTCATGCTACTTCAAATTCATATCCATAACGCAGTTTACCGAATATGTTTGTTAACTGGCTGCGGGATATTTACATGAAACTTTGAAATTAATCTGCGTGGGAAGCAGCACTTTTATAATCACAGGTTCAGAGGGTTTTTTTTGTGTGTGTGCATTTCATGGGTCCAGAGTGGTCAAATCGGTCAAAATGTTTGCCAGCTTACTCGGCGAAATTCACCGTAAAAAGGGAATAGCTTACCGGCCCAAATTGGTTGTTCAGCTCAGTATCTTCTAACCTTTAGCAGCCCATTGTGCTTTTGCCCTGGCTTCGTCGGGAAGAAACCACGTGATTCCTCGCAGCTCCTATTTAGCGTGTAGGTCGCTGCGAAGTGACGTACTCCCTCCGTCCGTGAATAAGTGTACATCTAGCTTTTACTTTAAATCAAAGTTTTAAAATTTTGACCAACTTTATAAAAAATAATAGTTACATATATGACATCAAATTTGTATATTATGAAAGTACATTTTGAAATGGATTTACTGTTACTAATTTGGTACCATAAATGCTTCTACTTTTCCTTATAAAGGTGGTCAAATTTTAAAACTTTGACTTAAGATAAAAGCTAGACGTACACTTATTCGTGGACAGAGGAAGTAGCGGATACCCCCTTTGTGCTCTGTTGTTTGAATGGGCCTGCCCATTCCGGGGTTTCACCCCCAACCGGTTTTGGGAAGGTTCCAGGACCTTCCCTGAACTGGGTTTGTCTGGTTTTCTTTGATTTTCTTTTTTTCCTTTTTCTGTTTTTTCTCTTTTTCTGTCTTCTTTTTTATTTTTTTAATTTGCAAAAATATTTTAATGTTCTGTATTACTTTTTTTTCTCCTTTCCCAGTTCTTCTTTTTCGGCCATGTTTCAAATTTGCGAACATTTCTTCTAAAATTGTGAACATTTTTCAACTTGCCGAACATTTTTTACAAATCCGTGAACATTTTTTTGAATTAATATACATCTTTATAAATTCCTGAACATTTTCGGAAAGGTGAACATCTTTTCAAAATAATGAACATTTCTTGAAATCGTGAACATTTTTAAATTGTTTGCATTTTCGGAACAATATTTCAAATTTGTGAACATTTTTTGAATTGATGAAGATATTTAGCATGGGAAAACAGGCTTCATATTCGTAAAAGAATTCATGAACATGTTTTATTTTTTCCATAATTTGAATTTGTCAAAATATTAAATTTTGAACTTTTTGTTTTTCCAAAAATAGTTAATATTTTTAACCCAGTGACATTTTTCTAATTTATTAAGATTTTCTCATATCCGAGAATTTCTCAAAATTTTGTGAACATTTTCTGAATTTAGATATTTTTTAATTCGATTTATTTTTTGGTAAACAAGAACATCTTTTAAAGAATGATTAAAAAAGAAAGAAAAAGAATAGCAGAAAGAAAAAACAAAAAAGGGGAATCACGCCACGCACATGGGCTGACCCAAAAGCGTGCGTAGGGGAACGGGGGTGCGCATCACGCGGCATTGTATGCCCCGCACATCCGCTCGGTTTTTTTCTGCTGGTTTTTTTGTTAAAAAAAGTTCATCAAAACCTATTAACGTGGGATCAAGTTTCAAAGATCTCGACGAGATAAATCCAACAATGAAAATGGTTCGAAATATAGATGCACGATTTAAGAAACATAATGTTTTTAATAAACGAATCTATGATAGAAAAAGGAAAACTCCGAAGATGGGATAAGAGGCGCACATGTACTTCGCCAATTGTCAACACCTGAGAAGTTGGGACTTACATTTGCAAGGGGTACCCCTTAAATAGTGATTTCACTTTTACATAGGGATGCCCCATGGTTCATCGGCTAGAAACCACACCGCTTAGCGCAAGAGATAGCAGGCGCCCCTATGTCCCTCTTGTAGTGAGATGTAGGGAAGTCTCACGTCTGGGGAGCGCCAGATAGCACGACCCAGGCATGCAAGGGCATGGCCTCGTTTTCTTTTGTTATCACGGTTTTTTACTTCCGTTTATACTTGCAAATATTCAAGATAAATATATTAGAAAAACATTTTAAATATTTTTTAAAATGTTAACTAAGCATTAAAATTTCTCTAAATGTGTATTGACAAAATATTTCTCGTGTATTTAATAAATATAAAATACGTACAAAAATATACAATGTGTGTAGAAAAAATGACCATGTATTTAAATTTTTGATCAGGCATTTGAAAAATATTAAACGAGTATTTGTAAATGTTAGTAAATTATATAAAATTTTAAACGTTTATAAAAATGCTGATAATGTATTCATAGAATATCAATCTTGTATTGTATTGGAAAAATGTTAAACTTGTATATGAAAAATGTTAATCAAGCATTGGAAACATGTTAAATGTGTATGAAAATAATGTTGATCATGTATTAAAAAGTAATATTGCACTCCAAAAACGTTAATAAAGTATTTGACAAATGTTAAATGTGTATAGAATTTTTTGAACCTGAACTAAAAATGTAAACCTTGTATTTCAAAACTGTTAATCGAGTATTTCAAAATGATTAAAATGTGTATAGAAAAATCTTGACCATGTATTAAAAATGTTAATCTTTTCTTGAAAATGTAAATCAAGCATTTGAAAATGTTTAAAATTTGTGTAGAAAAATATTGACCATGTATTCAAAACGTGTTAATCTTGTATATGAAGAATATTAATTAAGCATTTGAAAATGTTTAAAATAAGTATAGATATTTTTTCATTGTATTGAAATGTTTTTAAACTTGTATTTCAAAAATATTAAATGTATATCAAAAATGTCTAAACCTGTACAAAAATGGAGACTGAAAACGAAAGGAAACAAAGAAATATAACAATAACGTGATGAAAACCAAAGAAACAAACAAAGAAAACTAAGAAAAAAAAGAATAAAAATCAAAACCGAGAAGGGAATAAATAAAAACCAAGAAACACCAAAACCAGTTAACACAAACGAAGAAAGTAGAAGAAAAACAAAAAAAACTGAAGAAAAAACAAAGAAAAACCGATAAAGGGTGAAAAAGCAATGGATGCAGAAAAATCCATATAATTTTGTGAGCAATTTTTCAAATTTAGATAACTTTTTCAAATTTGTTTTTTTATCTTTAACATCTTTTAAAGAAGTAAAAACCTAAAACAACAAAGAAAAAAAGAATAGATGAATGAAAAAACAAAAAAAGGGGCAGCACGTCAGGCACATGGGCGGACCCAAAAGTGCGCGTTTAGGAGCGGGATCACCCAAATTCGTATGCCTCGCACAACGGCTCCGTTTTTTTCTGCCAGTTTTTTTGTGAAAAAAAGTTCGTCAAAACCTAGGAATAGGGGATCTAGTTTCAAAGATCTTGACGTGAGAAATCCTATAGTGATAACGGTTTAGGATATGATACACGATTTAAGAGATAAAACATTTTCAATAATGAATCTGCAGTGGCGCACATGTAATTCGCCAATTATCAACACCTGAGAATGTGGGACTGGCATTTGCAAGGGGTACCCTTAACTAGTGATTTCCCTTATACATAGGGGTGCCCGAGGGTTCATCGCCCAGAAACCACAGCGCTCAGAGCAAGAGATAGCAGGCGCCCCTATGTCTCTCGTATAGCGAGACGTAGGGAAGCCTCGCGTCAGGGGAGCGCTGGTTGCCCGACACAGGCACGGGAGGCGTCCTTATTTTTTTATCACGTGTTTATTATTTTTTTACTTTCATTTATACTTCCAAATATTTAAGATAAGTATATTACATTTTTTACATAAAACATTTGAAAAAAATGTTTACCATGCATTTGATTTTTTATCATGTGCATTGAGAAAATGTTTCTCATGTATACAAAAAATATACAATGTGCGTAAAAAAGTTGATCATGTATTAAAATAATGTTGATCACGCATTTGAAAAATGCTAACCAAGTATTTGAAAAATGTTGAACAAGCATTCTAAAAATAATAAATGTCTATAAAAATTGTTGACCATGTATTAAAAAATATCAATCTTGTATTGTATTAAAAAATGTTAAAATTGTACTCCCTCAATCCCAATATAAGTGTCTTAACCTTAGTACAACTTCGTACTAAAGTTGAGACACTTATTTTGGAAGGAGGCAGTATATAAAAAATGTCCATTAAGAATTTAGAAAATGTTAAATATATAGAAAAATGTTTTTCATGTATTTAAAACTAATCTAGAATTTAACTTAATAAAGCATTTTAAAATGTTAAATGTCTATAGAATTTTATTTGAAGATGTATTAATAAAATTTTAACCTTGTATTTTAAAATTGTTAATCAAGCATTTGAAAAACGTGAATAGAAAAATGTTGCCTTGTACAAAAAAGGTTAAATTTATAGTTGGAAAAAATTAATCAAGCATTTGAAATGTTAATGTTTGTAGAAAAATATTGACCATGTATTCAAAACATGTTAATCATGTATTTTAAAATGTTAATCGAACATTTGAAAATATTTAAAATGTGTATAGAAAATTGTTGGCCGTGTATTATAAAAAAATGTTAAACTTGTATTTGAAAATTGTTAAATGTGTATTACAAAAATGTTCTTCACATATACGGAAAATGTAGCTTGAAAACCAAAAGAACCAAGGAAATATGAAAACAATTTTGTGAAAACCAAGAAACAAACAACAAAAACTAAGAACGAAAAGCACAAAAGAAATCAAAACCGAGAAGGGAACAAATAAAAACCCAAGAAACGGTAAAACCCAAGAAAGAATTGAATAAAGCAGAAGAAATACAAAAAAAACAAAGACAAAAAACCAGGACAGAGTAAAAAAACATAGGAAATGGATTTTTTTGATAATTTTGTGAACTTGTATTTTGAAATTTATATAATTTTTTGAAATATTTCTTTTTAAACTTGAACACCTTTCCAAGAAATAAAAAAATAAAACAACAAAGAATAAACAAACAAAAATGAATAGATCAATGAGAAAACAAAAATGGACATCATGCCACACACATGGGCCAGGGGTGTGCATCACCCACCGTCATAATCACCGCACATCGGCTCAGTTTTTTTTCCTTCCGGTTTTTGTGTGAAAAAAAGTTCATCAAAACCTATTAACGTGGGATCTTAGTTTCAAAGATCTCGACAAGATAAATCCAATGGTGAAAACGGTTCGGGATATGGATGCACCATTTATAAGATAAACCGTGTTGAATAAACAAATCTACCATTAAAAAAAGAAAAACTCCCAAGATGGGACAAGTGGCGCACAAGGTGTTCGCCAATTGTCAACTCCTGAAAAGGTGGGACTGATATTTGCAAGGGGCACCCCTTACCTATTGTTTTCTTATCACGTTTTTTATTTATTTTTACTTTTGTTTATACCTCCAAATATTCAAGATAAATATATCACAATTTTTTTACATGAAATATAAAAAAAACTAACCAAACATTTGAAATAAATGTAAATGTGTATTGAGAAAATGTTTCTCATGTATACAAAAATGTATAAGAAAATATACAATGTGTGTAAAAAAGGTGATCATGTTTAGAAAATGTTGATCACGGATCTGAAAAATCTTAAGCAACTATTTGAAAATGATAAACAAGCATTTGAAAAATGTTAAACGTGTATAGACAAAATATTTACCATGTATTAGAAAAATATCAATCTTGTTTTGTATTCAAAGAATGTTAATCAAGCATTTTATAAATGCTAAATATATGTAAATAAAGTGAAAAGATAATGTATTAATTATTTTAATAAATCATTTGAAAATTGTTAAATGTGTACATAAAAATGTTGACCATGTATTTCAAATGTTAACTGTATTTGAAAATTATTACTCGAGCATTTGATTTTTAAGAAAATGTATAGAAAAATGTGACCATGTATTAAAAAATGTTAATTTTATTCAAAAATGCTAATCAATCATTTAAAAAGTTTAAAATTTGTATAGAGAAAACTTGACCATGTATTTAAAATATGTTAATCATTTGTTTGAAAATGTGAATTAAGCATTTGAAAAATATTTAAAATGTGTATAGAAAATGTTGGCCATGTATTAAAAAACATTAAACTCCTATTTTAAAAAGGTTAAATGTGTATAAGAAAAACTTGTTACGATATGAAAATGTAGATTGAAAACCAAAAGAAAAATAGAAAACTAAGTACAAAAGCAAAAAAACCAATCAAAACCGAGAATTGAATAAATAGAAACCAAGAAAAACCAAACAACAGCTAAAACCAATAAAAACCAAGAAAGCAGAAGAAAAACAAAAAAAGCAAAGAAAAAAAGAGAAAGAGTGAAAAAACAAAGTCAAAAGGAAAAAATGAAAAATGAGAAAGAAATGAACAAAACCGGCGAAAAAACAAAAAATCATTGAAGAAACCAATAAAATTAGAAAAGAAAACCTAGCGGATGAAACCCAGCGAATGAAACAAGCGTACTTGATCGAAACCAGCAAACGAGAAAAAAAGGCAAAAATAGGCCAGCCCAGTAGCTACAAATGAGGGATAAAACCTTTAGCGAGACGTATGTTATTCTTTCTATAAGCGAGATATAGCATCTGCGAGAGATTGCATGGCGTCGCACATGCTTGCAAACCATGTTCTTCCTCTCGTCAGCATTTCCAGACATTTTCTGACCCACCATAAACTGATCTTCTTCTAGAAAAAGCTTTAAGAACTGTGGACAGACAAACTTATTTGTTCCCCCTTGTGATCTGATTACGTTTCTGTGATCACAAAATCCATATCGACACATAATATAATAGAGGAAAAGAAAGAATACGAATCCCACCCCATCTTTAAGCCCATCAGATCACGCCCCTGTTTTATGTCCACTTTTCACTGCATGAATACGTCCAGAGATACGCTCATGCATCATCTTGCCAACTACCAATTTGCTTCGAGACTGTAAGAGAACCCACAAATACTTAGAGATAGAAACGAAGAAGATTCAAAGAAGCAACAGTTGTTGTTTTATCCTCATGGTAATTAATACAGTAACCTGGTAGATGGTGCTGCATGCTCGGCGATAGTATTAAGGTCTGAAGCAAAAGCAGGTGAGGAAGCAAGTAAGCGCATCTACAGCCAAGCCTCTCATAGCCGGCTCAAACGCACGGTAGACTATCCGGACAAAAGAAAAAAAGCGACCCAACCGGATCTGATAAATACATATATAATAATCATAAATACACCCTGATAGTAAAAGCTATATTACCACCTAGGCTGCGCGTAGAGCGCTGAAGCACCGCCCATGCACTAGGCGAAGTCCAACCGCCTCGCCTATGCCTACCTCTTTTTTCAAATAGCCTTCCGCATTGCATTGGAACGGTCCAAGGCGGAGACCGGCGGCAGCTCTGGATCTGGAGGGTCGCGCGCAACTCCCTTGCCGGAGCTGGACCTTTCCGGCCCGCGCGCAGCGACACCAGGACAACGCAATCCGGACCGCCCCTGCGCCGTCTTCTTCCCCTGCCGTCCGCTCCTCCACGCGGGCAGCGGTGGGTGTGGTGCCCGCCGCGAGAGGCAGCGTGCACAGGAGAGGGACGGAGGCGGACCCGAACGAGGACGCACGTCTCTTCGCATGGGTCTACCGCCGGCCCCTCACGACAGCGGAGACGGGCGCTCGCCACCTCCGACGAAGAACGCCAAGGCGCTCCAGCTTGCTATTGAGCAGTCTTAGGGCAAAGTGAAGGAGGCAGCGACAGAGAAGGCTCGGGTCGCCAGGTTGAAGAGGGAGCAGGACATGGCGGTTCGTCAGATGAAGGGGTTTGTCGTCCTCTTCGACTCCGGCTTCGATGATGGCGACAACTGCACCTCCTCGTCGGATGACCAAGACCCTCCACCAGCTGCGCCTACAGCTGCACCGATGACCGGAAGGGCAAAGGCCCAACGAGGAAGTGGTGATCCCCCCTTCTCAACATTTATATCGATTTTAGTTGTAGAAGTTTAAGAACTTGTCCGGCGACGAACTATGATCTTTTCTATGTGCTGAAGTTTGTTAATGTCCATTTGCAGCCAATCTTGTGTTCTTTTGCAGCTGATTTTTATTCTTCGTCGTTTGATCACGTAGAGTAGATCAACGTTGCATGTGTAGTATGGATACAAGACGCCAGATATGAGATATGTGGTTACAGAGTGGTAAACACGAGGCGTGCCCGGTCAGCGCGCGGACGCATCCGTATGTGTTTGAGGGGCCGGATATGGGTTATAGATGCACTAAGTCTCCGATGATGTCTAGCAGGAAATGCACTTTCTAAGCGGTGCTGATTAAGTAAAAGATAAAAGGCAGTTTCACTTTGCATTTACTGTACGCATTCATATTACTGCATTGCATTGACAGATTGACTGATGAAAACAAATAGTAGCCCTTTTTATAGACAGACTGTAAAAAGACGGGCACAGTCAACTGGGCGCAGCCCAGCCCAGCCCAGCACTGTATGTTATGTAGAGAAGCGTATGACGTTCAGGCCGAACAGGTCATTCCAGCCCAGTGAAGCTCCGTTCATTGAACTCTTCCTCTGTAATAAAAAAAAAGAACTCTTCCAATTTCCTGTTCTTCATGAGAGCTCTGTTTTTCCTTTTAGCAAGTACATTTCCTCTGTGTTGAAGGAATCATCACTAGCTAGTTGTACAAGTTGTCACAATCGTTTCAACCAATCTTTAGTTTCTTGTGCATCCAATTCCTCATGTCAAGACATACTTAGCGGTAATCATCTGCCTCAGTAATTGAGTTTGATGGTACCAAACTCCCTCACTGTAGGTCACTGGCTCAAAATTAAGTGACGCTGCAGAAAAACTTCGTGAAGATGCCATCGAGATGAACATTTTGACCTCTCTGAAGATACTCGTTAATATTTCTCAAAGCAAAACAATGTGTGCGACCAAAAGCTACATTTCACTATTACTGTACTACAGAATCAAGGTACATATTTCAGATGATAATGTACGTTCAGATGCATGGTACTATATTGCAGAGTTGCCGCTATGTGATACTTTTTACTAACCAAATACTCTAGTGTCAAAAAATGTTTTACATTATGATACGGAGGGAGTACTATATAATTAATTCCTGCTCTCTGCCAGTTGCGTTTATGTGCCAAGTGTGCTCACATATCCATATTTAAGCCCATCAATCAAACCACACCCCTAATTTTTCTGTCCACTTTTCACTGCACGAGCCAAAAATAGGCTGATATGATATCGCTTCAGATATGCTCATGGATCATCCTGCCAACTACTAATTTGCATTGATATCACTTCAGCAATCTGGTGCTGCTTCGCGTTCTGAGGGGCATATGTTCGCTGCCAAGAAAGAGGTTCAGTCACGTCTGATCCAGGTGCCAGCCTCATCCAAATCTATGGATATGTAGGAATAGGTGAGTTCTCTGAATCTTTTCAAGAAACTTTAAACAGCAGGAGATGAAGCAAATGCATTTTCCCCGCGGCACTGATCGTTCCTCAGCTTACTTGTTCACAATTCTGTCATCTATTTTACATGAAGGCTAGAGGGTGGTCTTGAAGCAAGAAAAGTGTTGAGTCCTGGCGCATTATGGTACACTGAGTTGGGCAGGAGCAAGCGGGTGGATTGGCCTGACTCTTCAAGACCAAAGATACCCGGCTTCCTCTTCGTCAAGTCACGAAATTCGACCCTTAGTTAGCAGCACAAAAACTAAAGCAGGCCCAAGACGAGCAAGAACAGTCAGTCAGCACCGATCAAGCAGAAGTAAAAAGGAGACAGCTCGCTTTTGCACGATAAAAAAAACGCATGCACGCACGCATGTTAACTTCGTGTTCAGGCCGAGAGAGCCTGTGTCATGTCATCTCATCCAAACTTCGCGATGGCAGAGCTCTAGATGAATTCAAGTGCACGAGTGATAATGTTTTTTCTTCTGACATCTGCATGAGTCATTATCCAATTTTGCATGCGTGCAGTATATTGCCATCATGGATCATTCGGGTTAGAGAGTGGAACTGCATGCCTAAGACATGTACTCCCTCTGTTCCTAAATATAAGTCCTTTTAGACATTTCAAATGGACTACAACATATGGATGTATATAGACATATTTTAGAGTGTAGATTCACTTATTTTGCTCCATATGTAGTCACTTGTTGGAATTTGTAGAAAAACTTATATTTGGGAACGAAGGGAGTACACCACAACACATGGACTAGCTAAGCAATTACTGAAAGTCTAAATTTACGCCCAACCGGATTGGCCTCGTTGAGATGGCAAATGTGTACCTAATTCAGATAGGAATGTTCCTTTAGATGCATACTATTGCAGAATTTCAGCAGTGTAATACTTTGTAGCAACCATATAATTCACACTAATACAACTTCGTTTCATTATCTAAACAAAAACTTAGAATATCTTCAATCATGCAATAATTATGATAATTAGCTCAACTGAAATTTGGCATGTTTGTATGATGCGGCTACCTTTATCGATTTAACATTGTTGTCACGCAGGACGTGAGATGAGCATTCCATAAGGATGAAAGGTGTGAAACTTCATTGCTGCTAGTATAAAAGGGTCCTTTACTTGACACCCGTTGAAGGGATTAAATTATATCCGGACTATGCGATGAGATGACTATACGATAAAAGGAGCCACCCGCATAATTTAGATGAGATATTGGAAGAACACTGAAGGGATGGGTCCAGAGGAATTCCAGCAGCAGAGGATTGGCGCGTAGAGGAGCAGAGCTGGCCGACTAGAGGAATGACAACGAGACAAACGGGACTCCGGTGGATGCAGTCCTCCGGCGCTGTCGCGCCTTGCCTCAGCTTGCGACAACGAAAAGGCTGATGAGGTCTAGCCTGGGCAGGATGAGTGCTCCAGCCTAGTATGTTAAACATGTAACATGCCACGTTTATTATGGTGCCCTTGTGCGCCAAGACTTGTAACAGGAGTAGTTGGATAGATAGGAGATCTTCTTGTTAGAGTTATCTTTATCTCTCTATCTCCCTTGTAAAACTCCTATGGTTAGCCTATGCTGCCGCACCATCACTAGTGCAGAACCGGGCAATAGCACCGGTTCGTAAGGCCCTTTAGTGCCGGTTCCACAACCGGCACTAAAGTGTGGTCACTAAAGGCCCCCCCCCCCCTTTAGTACCGGTTCAGCACGAACCGGTGCTAAAGGCCAACCACGTGGCACGAGTCAGCTCCGGGGGCCGGGAGCCCTTTAGTACCGGTCGGTAACACCAACCGGTACTAAATGTTTGTGGGTTTTTGTTTTATTTTTTATTTTTCAATTAAATTTGTGTTATCAATTTAATTCTTTTTCGTTTGCTGGTATTTTACAATACTACATATGGTACACGTTATGCATATATATATATATATATAAATAGAATTTCTAATAGAACCAATCATGCATATATATATATATCATCAATGTCTCACAAACCATCATATTAATTAATTCACACATACACACATGTATAGCTATATACAATTTCTCCTACATATGCATGTTGCCTTCGGAGCCAGTGACATTAGCCTAATTGGTGCCTTCGGAGCACGATGGGGCCGGTAGCGGGTAATAGTATTCTCCCTTCGGATTTATGACCTGGTCGAGCAAAAATCCCGCTATTTCCTCTTGAAGTGCTTCTACGCGCTCCGTTTCTAGGAGCTTCTCCCGCACCTCTGTGAACTGTTAAGAAGGAGATCAATATGCATGTGTATTAGTTGTGTGACTAGATATCGATAATGGTGTAAAAATTGTGAATAGTGTTTTGACAAGCGTACTCATTCCTGTCTTTGAGATCTGCTCCTTTCGAACGCCATCATGCGAATGTTCTCGCAAACGCAGAATGCACACAGATCAGTCCCTCGCCCGCTTCAGGCCTTTACGAGAATGGAATTTGATCAGATAATAATTAATCAAGCATGATAATTAAAGAGATGGCAGCTAGCTAGCTAGCTAGTACTACTTAATTACTTACCTTGGGTCGAAACCATTTAAGCTTTTGTTTCCATTCTCCTGGGGTCACGCTGATGAACCTTGCCCAAGCCCTGCCCGCCGACAAAGAAAATGAATAAAGGGGTTATTAAATACTTCATATCATGAAAAATGACGAACTAAATAGGCCGAGATATATAGTTAATAATGATTAAAATTACCTGTTGACTATCCCAAACAAGATGTTATAGTCAGTTTTTTCTGTGAGTAGTGAGTCCAGTATTTCAAATGTTCCGGCGTCAACTTTAATGATACACAAGACCCAGTGATATCTGCATGCACACACGTTTGCATGTCTTAATTAAGCGGGCATATGTAAAGCAAAAACATGTAGCTAGCTAGTAGGCAAAAACAGAGAATTTGTAGTACAAGACAGTGTGACTCACTGGAAGTTGTAAGGAAGTAGTATATCTTCATTGTATTTGAAGCGCTTCAAGAACTCTAGCATGTTGTCCTCTACGTCCTTTTGATAACGTGGATTTAGATTCCATGTGTACTCATTAACGGTGTTTGGGTCAATGAACCCGATGCCAAAGCGTCCACCTTTTCTCATTTCATATATCTTCATCCTGCATATAATACCACAGAAAAGAATATAGTGAGGATAATTACAGGTAATGATTGATCAAAAGGATCAGTACAGCTAGCTTGAGTCGACTTAAATTACAGAAAGAAATCACTTACAGACAATAGCAACTGACGATAGATTTGTCGAGTGCGTCTTGATTGTATAACTGAAACAGTTCAGAATACTCAACGGACAAAGCTTTCTCATGGAAGTAATGCTCCTCCTTGACATTCACCATGAAGGACACTCGATCGGAAATCTTGGTAATGTTCATGTACCATTGATGCAATTCATACATTCTCGTTGGGAGGTTCTTGACCTTGTCTGGATGGACCAAAGGTTGGCCCCGGACATATTTCCGTTTTATTTCATCCTCTCTAAGCACAGACATGGGCTCGATCTCGAGGAGTTGTCCAACAGTGATTTTGAGAACATCAGCCTGCATTATATGGTCCTCCGTTATTACCACATTGCCCACCTCAGGAACGTAAACTGTCTGCCCACAATAATATTGGGCGCGCGTACTATCACGTGTTGTTGGCACAACAAGTGAGGGGATTGATTGCGCCGCCTGTTCTCCCAGCTGGGGAATGGTTTTCCCGCATTTTTTGACAGCTGCTTCTTGTTTGCTCGATCCCGAGCTCGCCTCCTTAAGTAGACGTGCTCGATTTAACTTCCTGATGTGGCGCTCATAGTCTGTGTCAACAGGCTTGGGAGCTGGTGGTTGAGCCATACGAATGAAGTGGTCAATCGTTTCCTTAGGCACTTTCTCCCTTGGCGGCGGTGGCGGTTTTGGTGCAAAATGGGCTTCCACCTCGGACTTCGATATGGCTGCGATTTCCTCCTCGGACCTGTCATAAGACCTCTGCGGAAGAGGCGTGAGGCTTGGATCATATTTATATCGCTTGCCTCCGCCTGTACTTCCTGTACTACCTCGACTCCTACCGCTACGCACCATAGCTGCGGGGTGTCTCTTCTGCGATTGCTTGGCGGCGGAGACGCCGGCCGACGGGCTGAGTTGGACGAGGAGGAGTGGTCATCAAGATGTGCCGGACTTGGAGGAGGAGGGCCTGAGGTTGTGCCGGACTTGGAGGAGGAGGGACGTCGACGCTGTGGCGGACTTGGAGGAGGAGGAGTGGTCGACACTTTGCCGGACTTGGAGGAGGAGTGGCTGACACTTTGCCGGACTTGGTGGACTTGCAGGAGCGGGAGACTGCTGACTCGGTGGCGGACTTGACGAGGAGTCGATGACGCGTGTCGGTGGCCTTCAAAGATGATGCAATCCTTTTTCCATAGGATGATACGATGGTTGGCGTCTCCGAGAAAGCGCCGTCCTCACCTCCGTGAATGTCAAGCTCTAGCCCGAATATGGCTGCACCACCTCGCCAACCATGACACGAGCATAGCCCTCTGGAATCGGGATGCAATGGTAGGTTGCTTTGGGGTAATCGGAACAGCTTCTCCGTCCGCCACCTTCATGGATATGTTCTTCATTTTGACGTAGCTCGCAGCTAGTGTTCTCCGTGATGTCATCCACGGGTATCTACCCAGCATTGCGTCGTCTGGGCGGAACCCACGCTGCTTCTCTGCATGGATAGGGCGGTGCTATCCAATGATGGATCATCCGCTAGCTGCTGCAGCTCTTGCCGAGACCCCTTTGCTGGCTAAGTGAGTCGATCTGCTCCTCGCTGCCGCTGGAATTTGACCGCCAATTCCGCTTGACTTGCTTCTAGGCCTTGAAGGCGTTCATAGTCCCGCTTCCTCTGCTCCTCCTCCATCTTCCTCTTCTTCTCCTCCGCAATCTTCTTTCTCGCACGGGTTCGTAGTCGTTGTTCCATCTGAAAACCCTCATACCACGGAATAGCGCCTTGCCTCGTGTTCTTCCCGGTGTTCAGGATTTCCCAAGGCACGCGTAAAGCTCGCCGTTCTCTGTTGGGCTGGAACACCCCGATCGTGCCTCTTCTATTGCAACAAGTATCGCATCGTCGGCTCCGTTCAGACATGCCTTCGTGAAACTTCGCCGTCTTCGGTCCAACTCCCCCATGCGCATAGAACCAAGTCCTGCACTGGGGCCAGCTCTTAGTAACCGGAGTGACACCTGCATCCTCCATCTCTTTCTCGACTTATCCCACTTAGGCATTGCAACCGACAGCCACCGCCCCACTTATGGAACTTATCCTTTTTTCGGTATTCTTCTTGTTTATTCTCGACCGCACCTTAGCTAATTCTGAATCCTTGAATTTCACGAAATCGTCCCAATGAGCACGTTGGTTCTCTAGTGTTCCCTCGAATCTGGAGTCTTCCTTCCTCCTTGACGTACTTGTCCCATTCACGATTCTTGTGGTTCTTGAATGCAACCGCCATCTTCCTAAGAGCAGCGTCCTTGACTTTCTGCACATCTGCTTCGTGAAATGATCCGGTAGGGTGAAATGTTCCATAAGAGTATCCCAAAGCAGATCTTTTTGATTCTTGTCGACAAAAGTAACATTTGGACGTGGAGCAGCATCCTCTTTGCCTTTTGTCCTTTGTCTTTTGCTGGCTCTCTCCATTCTTGAAGGGAGATCGAGTTGGTCCTTCACAAGAACTCCGCACTGACGAATGAACTTGTCCGCAATCTTCTTAGGCGCTAATGGTTCGCCATTAGGTCTGACTGCCTCGATATTGTACTTTACGCCCTCCTTCAACTTTTGTTCGGGCCTCGTTTCGTCCTTTTGCCTCAAGATTTGCTCGACCGGATGGCTGAAAGAACAAAGATCGATTCGTTAATATATGTTCAAGTCATTTAAAACATGTGATGATCACCGAAACCTGCTTATATAAATATATATACCTCACCGGTCTTTGTTGTTTCAGGATCAACATGTTCTTCGTCATCGCCATAATCGTAGTTCATGACTTCATCAATTCGTGTCGCGATCGAATATCATATCACCCTCTCCGTGTTGTTTAGAAATTCGAGCCGTCATAATCTTCTTCATTCTGATTATCATCGGCCCGCGATCATATCGAACATGGTCTGTTCTCCTCTCTGTCGGTATTGTCTCGCCATAGCTTTTATTTAACTAATTCAAAAGAAATATAAAACAATTTAGTATTCAAATTACATCGCCTCGAATAATAGATATAATCTCAATACTTTGTCTAGAATAATAGATACAATCTCGAATACATCGCCTCGAATAATATATAATATTGAATAGTACATCACTGGCTAGTTAATTAAAGATCGAATACTACAGAAGAATCTAGGACACTCGTGGTTCCTGCGTCATGGGCGGTGGACACCCAAAAGAAGGAACCTCACAGGATCATAGCTGATGTGAGATCCTCAAGATACTGCCAGTATTGGAGAACCTGCCGCCTCTAACGCAACCATGTAGCGATGGACGTGCTCGTCCTCCTCCCCGACACGGCGACGCATCCTCCGGCGGGGGCCGGGTCCCTCCGCACCAAGACTGGCCCACGCGAACGCCACCAAACGAGATCAGGGTCGACGACGGTACCCGGGCCGGGTTCCTCATCAAGCGGCGCGCCTCTCTCCGAGCAGTACCTCCCAAAGGTGCCAGCCAGCGGAGCCCAGTCCCGGACATGGGTCGGCTGGACGTCGTCGCGACGGGTCGGTCGACGAGGATGCGGGCGGGCATCGCCGATAACAAATACTAGCTATATGCCCGCAAAAATAATATTTTTTTAATGATTAGATTTTGATAACTAAAATTTATAACATTTCTACTATTTCAAAAATCTATATACTATTTCATACTAATTAAGCATCTAACAGTAAAAACATAAAAAACAATTTCTATACATCCATTAAAAAACAGAAAAACAACATTATATAAAAAAATTCCATACTAATTAAACACTAATTATATCCATCTAACATGCATTCATACATATATACTAGTGAAAAAACAATAATCTAAAAAATCTAAACTAATTAAACATACAAAATCTAAACTAATTAAATATATACGTGTATGTGTGTGTGTGTTCATCATGCTTGTGTGTGTGTATGGGCTCGGGGAGGGGCGGCGCCCATGGTGGCCGCCGGGGGCGAGGGAGAGGGGTTAGAGGGGGAGAGCTCACAGTGGGCGACAGCGACGGCGAGGCGACGGTCGGGGGCAGCGACGGGTCAGGGCGTGACGCTGGGGCGGCGACGCAGGGACGGCACGACGGGGAAGGGCCAGGGCGGCGACGGCGACGAGGGCGGCGACGGGACGAGGGCGGCGACGGAGACGAGGGCGGCGACGGGACGGGACGGGCGGCGGCGACGGGATTGGGCGGCGACGGCGACGGGTCGGTGACGCGCGCCGATCGATCGGGGCGGGCGGTTCAATGGGGAAACAGAGGAAGAAACAGAGGGAGAATGAAATTTTTTGAAGTGTTGTATATATAGAAGGCACCTTTAGTACCGGTTGGAGCCATCAACCGGTACTAAAGGTCTGTTTTGGCCAGCCCAAGCAGCGGGAAGCGACCCCCTTTAGTACCGGGTGGTGGCAGGTTTGTGCCACCTGAAGGAAATATGCCCTAGAGGCAATAATAAAGTTATTATTTATTTCCTTATATCATGATAAATGTTTATTATTCATGCTAGAATTGTATTAACCGGAAACATAATACATGTGTGAATACATAGACAAACAGAGTGTCACTAGTATGCCTCTACTTGACTAGCTTGTTAATCAAAGATGGTTATGTTTCCTAACCATGAACAAGGAGTTGTTATTTGATTAACAAGGTCACATCATTAGTTGAATGATCTGATTGACATGACCCATTCCGTTAGCTTAACACTTGATCGCTTAGTATGTTAATGCTTTCTTCATGACCCATACATGTTCCTATAACTATGAGATTATGCAACTCCGCTTACGGAGGAACACTTTGGTACTACCAAACGTCACAACGAATCGGGTGATTATAAAGGAGTACTACAGGTGTCTCCAAAGGTACTTGTTGGGTTGGCGATTTGAGATTAGGTTTTGTCACTCCGATTGTCGGAGAGGTATCTCTAGGCCTTCTCGGTAATACACATCACTTAAGCCTTGCAAGCATTACAACTAATGAGTTAGTTGTGAGATGATGTATTACGGAACGAGTAAAGAGACTTACCGTAACGAGATTGAACTAGGTATTGGATACCGACGATCGAATCTCGGGTAAGTAACATACCGATGACAAAGGGAACAACGATGTTGTTATGCGGTTTGACCGATAAAGATCTTCAGAGAATATGTAGGAGCCAATATGGGCATCCAGGTCCCGCTGTTGGTTATTGACCAAGAATAGTTCTAGGTCATGTCTACATAGTTCTCGAACCCGTAGGGTCCGCACGCTTAAGGTTTCAATGATGCTTATATTATGAGTTTATGAGTTTTGATGTACCGAAGGAGTTCGGAGTCCCGGATGAGATCGGGACATGACGAGGAGTCTCGAAATGGTCGAGACGTAAAGATCGATATATTGGACGACTATATTCGGAGTTCGGAAAGGTTCCGAGTGATTCGGTATTTTTCGAGTACCGGGAGTTACGGGAATACGGGGAAAAGTATTGGGCCTTAATGGGCCTTAGTGGGAGGGAGCCAGAGGTGGCGTGCGCCCTCCCAAGCCCAGTCCGAATTGGACAAGGGGTTTGGGCGCAGCCCACCTCTCCTTCCTTCTCCACTTCCCCTTTCCCCCTTCTCCTAGTTGGACTAGGAAGAAGGAGTCCTACTCCCGTGGGAGTAGGACTCCCTGGCGCCTCCTCCTCCTAGGCCGCCACCTCCTCCTTGCTCCTTTATATACGGGGGGCAGGGGGCACCCCATGACACACAAGTTGATCTACGGATCTTTCCTTAGCCGTGTGCGGTGCCCCTTCCACCATATTCCACTTCGGTCATATCGTCATGAGCTTAGGCGAAGCCCTGCGCCGAGAAGTCATATCGTCATGAGCTTAGGCGAAGCCCTGCGTCGGTGGAGCATCAACATCGCCACCACGCCGTCGTCTTGACAGAACTCATCCCCGACACTTTGCTGGATCGGAGTCCGGGATCGCCATCGAGCTGAACGTGTGCAGAACTCGGAGGTGCCGTGACGCTCGGTGCTTGGATCGGTCGGATCGTGAAGACGTCGACTACATCAACCGCGTTGTTATAACGCTTCGCTTCGGTCTCACGAGGGTACGTGGACGGACACTCTCCCTCTCGCTGCTATGCCATCACCATGGTCTTGCGTGATCGTAGGAAATTTTTGAAATTACTACGCTCCCCAACAGTGGTATCCAAGCCTGGTTTTATGCGTTGATGTCATGTGCACGAGTAGAACACAAGTGAGTTGTGGACGATACAAGTCATACTGCCTACCAGCATGTCATACTTTGGTTCAGCGGTATTGTGAGATGAAGCGCCCGGACCGACATTACGCCAGACGCTTACGCGAGACTGGTTTCACCGCCCGAGCACTCGTTGCTTAAAGGTGACCGGCGGTGTCTCTCTCTCACTTTAGTTGAATCGAGTGTGGCTACGCCCGTCCTTGAGAAGGTTAAACGAGTCTATTTGACGAAGTATCGCTGTGGTTTTGATGCGTAGGTAAGAACGGTTCTTGCTCAGCCCGTAGCAGCCACGTAAAACTTGCAACAACAAAGTAGAGGACGCCTAACTTGTTTTTGCAGGGCATGTTGTGATGTGATATGGTCAAGACGTGATGCTATATTTTATTGTATGAGATGATCATGTTTTGTAACCGAAGTTATCGGCAATCGGCAGGAGCCATATGGTTGTCGCTTATTGTATGAAATGCAAACGCCATGTAATTGCTTTACTTTATCACTAAGGAGTAGCGATAGTCGAGAAGCAATAGTTGGCGAGACGACAACGATGCTACGATGGAGATCAAGGTGTCGCGCCGGTGACGATGGTGATCATGACGGTGCTTGGCGATGGAGATCACAAGCACAAGATGATGATGACCATATCATATCACTTATATTGATTGCATGTGATGTTTATCCTTTATGCATCTTATCTTGCTTTGATTGACGGTAGCATTATAAGATGATCTCTCACTAAAATTATCAAGAAGTGTTCTCCCGAGTATGCACCGCTATGAAAGTTCTTCGTGCTGAGACACCACGTGATGATCGGTGTGATAGGCTCTACGCTCAAATACAACGGGTGCAAAACAGTTGCGCACGCAGAATACTCAGGTTAAACTTGACGAGCCTAGCATATAACAGATATGGCCTCGGAACACGGAGACCGAAAGGTCGAGCGTGAATCATATAGTAGATATGATCAACATAGTGATGTTCACCATTGAAACTACTCCATCTCACGTGATGATCGGACATGGTTTAGTTGATTTGGATCACGTAATCACTTAGATGACTAGAGAGATGTCTATCTAAGTGGAAGTTCTTAAATAATATGATTAATTGAACTTTAATTTATCATGAACTTAGTCCTGGTAGTATTTTGCAAATTATGTTGTAGATCAATAGCTCGCGTTGTTGCTTCCCTATGTTTTTATATGTGTTCCTAGAGAAAATTGTATTGAAAGATGTTAGTAGCTATGATGCGGATAGGATCCGTGATCTGAGGTTTATCCTCATTGCTGCGCAGAAGAATTATGTCCTTAATGCACCGCTAGGTGACAAACCTATTGCAGGAGCAGATGCAGTCGTTATGAACGTTTGGCTAGCTCAATATGAGCGATATGACGTTATGAACGCTTAGCTAGCTCAATATGATGACTACTTGATAGTTTAGTGCACCATGCTTAACGGCTTAGAATCGGGACTTCAAAGACGTTTTGAACGTCATGGACCATATGAGATGTTCCAGGAATTGAAGTTAATATTTTAAGCAAATACCCGAGTTGAGAGATATGAAGTCTCCAACAAGTTCTATAGCTAAAAGATGGAGGAGAATCGCTCAACTAGTGAGCATGTGCTCAGATTGTCTGAGTACTTCAATCACTTGAATCAAGTGGGAGTTAATCTTCCGATAAGATAGTGATTGACAGAATTCTCTAGTCACCATCACTAAGTTAGTAGAACTTCGTGATGAACTATAGTATGCAAGGGATGATGAAAAAGATTCTCGAGCTCTTCGCGATGCTAAAATCGCGAAGGTAGAAATCAAGAAAACATCAAGTGTTGATGGTTGACAAGACTATTAGTCTCAAGGAAAATGGCAAAGGGAAGAAGGGGAACTTCAAAAGGAACGGCAAGCAAGTTGCTGCTCGAGTGAAGAAGCCCAAGTCTAGACCTAAGCCTGAGACTGAGTACTTTTGCTGCAATGGAACTGGTCACTGGAAGCGGAACTACCCCTGAATATTTGGTGGATAAGAAGGATGGCAAAGTGAACAAGGTTATATTTGATATACAGGTTATTGATGTGTACCTTACTAGTGTTTATAGAAGCCCCGAGTATTTGATACTGCTTCGGTTGCTAAGATTAGTAACTCAAACAGGAGTTACGAATAAACAGAGACTAGTTGAAGGGAAGTGACGATGAGTGTTGGAAGTAGTTCCAAGATTGATATGATCATCATCGCACACTCCCTATACTTTCGGGATTAGTGTGGAACCTAAATAAGTGTTATTTGGTGTTGAGCATAAATATGATTTGATCATGTTTATTGCAATACGTTATTCATTTAAGTAAGAGAATAAATTGTTGTTCTGCTTACATGAATAAAACCTTATATGGTTACACACCCAATGAAAATGGTTCATTGGATCTCGATCATAGTGATACACATATTCATAATATTGAAACCAAAAGATGCAAAGTTAATAATGATAGTGCAACTTATTTGTGGCACTGCCGCTTAGGTCATATTGGTGTAAAGCGCATGAAGAAACTCCATGCTGATGGGATTTTGGAATCACTTGATTATGAATCACTTGATGCTTGCGAACCATGCCTTATGGGCAAGATGACTAAAGACTCATTCTCCGGAACAATGGAGCGAGCAAATGACTTATTGGAAATAATACATACTGATGTATGCGGTCCAATGAGTGTTAAAGCTCGTGGCAAGTATCGTTATTTTCTGACCTTCACAAGATGATTTGAGCAGATATGGGTATATCTACTTGATGAAACACAATTCTGAAACATTTGAAAAGTTCAAAGAATTTCAGAGTGAAGTGAAGAATCATCGTAACAAGAAAATAAAAGTTTCTACGATATGATCGCAGAGGAAAAATATTTGAGTTACGAGTTTGGCCTTCAGTTAAAACAATGTGAAATAGTTTCACTACTCACGCCACCGAACACCACAGCGTTATGGTGTGTCCGAACGTCAGAATCGTACTTTATTTGATATGGTGCGATCAATGATGTCTCTTACCAATTTACCAATATCGCTTTTAGGTTATGCATTAGAGACAGCCGCATTCACATTTAAAAGGGCACCATCTAAACCGCTGAGACGACACCGTATGAACTATGGTTTAACAATAAACCTAAGCTGTCGTTTCTTAAAAGTTTGGAGTTGTGATGCTTATGTGAAAAAGTTTTCACCTAATAAGCTCGAACCCAAATCGGAGAAGTGCGTCTTCATAGATTACTCAAAAGAAAATGTTGGGTACACCTCCTATCACAGATCCGAAGGCAAGTTTTTCGTTGCTAAGATGGATCCTTTCTAGAGAAGAAGTTTCTCTCGAAAGAAGTGAGTGGGAGGAAAGTAGAACTTGATGAGGTAATTGTACCTTCTCCCTTATTGGAAAGTAGTTCATCACAGAAATCAGTTCCATGATTCCTACACCAATTAGTGAGGAAGTTAATGATGATGATCATGAAACTTCAGATCAAGTTGCTACCAAACCTCGTGGGTCTTCCAGAGTAAGATCCGCACTGAGTGGTACGGTAATCATGTTCGGAAGTCATGTTACTAGACCATGATGAACCTACGAACTATGAGGAAGCGATGATGAGCCCAGATTCATGCGAAATGGCTTGAGGCCATGAAATCTGAGATGGGATCCATGTATGAGAACAAAGTATGGACTTTGATGGAGTTGCCGATGATCGGCAAGCCATATTATATGAATGGATCTTCAAGAGGAAGACAGATGATGATAGTAGTGTTACTATCTACAAAGTTCGACTTGTCGCAAAAGGTTTTCGACAAGTTCAAGGTGTTGACTACAAATGAGATTTTCTCAATCAGTAGCGATTCTTAAGTCTGTTGAATCATGTTAGCAATTGCCACATTTTATGAAATCGGCAAATGAATGTCAAAACTACATTCTTTAATGGATTTATTAAAGAAGAGTTGTATATGATGCAACCAGAAGTTTTTGTCAATCCTAAAGGAGCTAACAAAATGTGCAAGCTCCAGCGATCCATCAATGGACTGGTGCAAGCATCTCGAGTTAGAATATACGCTTTGATGAGTTGATCAAAGCGTATGGTTTTATACAGACTTTTGGAGAAGCCTGTATTTACAAGAAAGTGAGTGGGAGCACTACAGCATTTCTGACAAGTATATGTGAATGACATATTGTTGATCGGAAATAATGTAGAATTATTCTGCAAAGCATAAAGGAGTGTTTGAAAGGAGTTTTTTTCCAAAGAAAGACCTCGGTGAAGCTGCTTACATATTGAGCATCAAGATCTATAGAGATAGATCAAGACGCTTGATAAGTTTTTCAATGAATACATACCTTGTCAATATTTTGAAGTAGTTCAAAATGGAACAGTCAAAGAAAAGTTCTTGCCTGTGTTGCAAAGGTGTGAAATTGAGTAAGACTCAAATCCCGACCACGGCAGAAAATAGAAAAGAGAATGAAAGTCATTCCCTATGCATCAGCCATAGGTTCTATAAAGTATGTCATGCTGTGTACCAGATCTATTGCATACCCTACCACTAAGCTTGGCAAGGGAGTGCAATAGTGATCTAGGAGTAGATCAATGGACAGCGGTCAAAATTATCCTTAGTAGAATAAGGATATGTTTCTCGATTATGGAAGTGAAAAAGGTTCGTAAGTAAAGGGTTACGCCGATGCAAGTTTTAACACTAATCTAGATGACTCGAGTCTCAATCTGGATACATATTAAAAGTGGGAGCAATTAGCTAGAGTAGCTGCGTGCGAGCATTGTAGACATAGAAATTTGCAAAATACTTACGCCTCTCGAATGTGACAGACCGCTGACTAAAATTATCTCACAAGCAAAACATGATCACACCTTAGTACTCTTTGGGTGTTAATCACATAGCGATGTGAACTAGATTACTGACTCTAGTAAACCCTTTGGGTATTGGTCACATGTCGATGTGAACTATGGGTGTTAACCACATATAGATGTGAACTATTGATGTTAAATCACATGGCGATGTGAACTAGATTATTGACTCTAGTGCAAGTGGGAGATCAAGGAAATATGCCCTAGAGGCAATAATAAAGTTATTATTTATTTCCTTATATCATGATAAATGTTTATTATTCATGCTAGAATTGTATTAACCGGAAACATAATACATGTGTGAATACATAGACAAACAGAGTGTCACTAGTATGCCTCTACTTGACTAGCTTGTTAATCAAAGATGGTTATGTTTCCTAACCATGAACAAGGAGTTGTTATTTGATTAACAAGGTCACATCATTAGTTGAATGATCTGATTGACATGACCCATTCCGTTAGCTTAACACTTGATCGCTTAGTATGTTAATGCTTTCTTCATGACCCATACATGTTCCTATAACTATGAGATTATGCAACTCCGCCACGGAGGAACACTTTGGTACTACCAAACGTCACAACGAATCGGGTGATTATAAAGGAGTACTACAGGTGTCTCCAAAGGTACTTGTTGGGTTGGCGATTTCGAGATTAGGTTTTGTCACTCCGATTGTCGGAGAGGTATCTCTAGGCCTTCTCGGTAATACACATCACTTAAGCCTTGCAAGCATTACAACTAATGAGTTAGTTGTGAGATGATGTATTACGGAACGAGTAAAGAGACTTACCGTAACGAGATTGAACTAGGTATTGGATACCGACGATCGAATCTCGGGTAAGTAACATACCGATGACAAAGGAACAACGATGTTGTTATGCGGTTTGACCGATAAAGATCTTCATAGAATATGTAGGAGCCAATATGGGCATCCAGGTCCCGCTGTTGGTTATTGACCAAGAATAGTTCTAGGTCATGTCTACATAGTTCTCGAACCCGTAGGGTCCGCACGCTTAAGGTTTCGATGCGATGCTTATATTATGAGTTTATGAGTTTTGATGTACCAAGGAGTTCGAGTCCCGGATGAGATCGGGGACATGACGAGGAGTCTCGAAATGGTCGAGACGTAAAGATCGATATATTGGACGACTATATTCGAGTTCGGAAAGGTTCCGAGTGATTCGGTATTTTTCGAGTACCGGGAGTTACGGGAATACGGGGAAAGTATTGGGCCTTAATGGGCCTTAGTGGGAAGGAGCCGGGAGGTGGCGTGCGCCCTCCCAAGCCCAGTCCGAATTGGACAAGGGGTTTGGGCGCAGCCCACCTCTCCTTCCTTCTCCACTTCCCCTTTCCCCTTCTCCTAGTTGGACTAGGAAGAAGGAGTCCTACTCCCGGTGGGAGTAGGACTCCCTTGCGCGCCTCCTCCTAGGCCGCCACCTCCTCCTTGCTCCTTTATATACGGGGCAGGGGGCACCCCATGACACACAAGTTGATCTACGGATCTTTCCTTAGCCGTGTCGGTGCCCCTTCCACCATATTCCACTTCGTCATATCGTCATGAGCTTAGGCGAAGCCCTGCGCGGAGAAGTCATATCGTCATGAGCTTAGGCGAAGCCCTGCGCCGGTGGAGCATCAACATCGCCACCACGCCGTCGGTCTGACAGAACTCATCCCGACACTTTGCTGGATCGGAGTCCGGGATCGCCATCGAGCTGAACGTGTGCAGAACTCGGAGGTGCCGTGACGCTCGGTGCTTGGATCGGTCGGATCATGAAGACGCATTTACTACATCAACAGCGTTGTTATAACGCTTCGCTTTCGGTCTCACGAGGGTACGTGGACGGACACTCTCCCTCTCGTTGCTATGCCATCACCATGGTCTTGCGTGATCGTAGGAAATTTTTTGAAATTACTACGTTCCCCAACACCACCACCCGGTACTAAAGGGTGTCTTGCCGCGCAGATGCGGTGCGGACAAGTTTAGTCCCACTCGCTAGCCGAGAGGCGACCGCACTGGTTTATAAACCCCGTCTGGTCGCTCTCTCGAGCTCCTCTCCAAAGCAGGCCTCACTGGGCCTACGTGTTCTTTGCTGCCCTGTTGGCCCACTTGGCCTTTGCGGGCCTGCATCCTGGCCCAACACAGGTTGGGTTTCTAGTCGTATGCAGGCTGCTACGGCCTAGTAGGCGGGCTTTTTTTTGCTTTATTTATTTTTGTGTTGTTTTTTTGTGTATTTAGAGTTTCTTTGTGAATATTTTTGCTTTAAGTACAAAAAATTACAAACATTCTGTTAGTGCCCGTAGTTTTCAAATTTGAATAGTTTAAATTTTGAATTATTTGAAATTAGTGTGAATCACTAGTTTGTGAATAATTTAACTTTAAAAATCAGTAAAGGCATGAAAGAATTTGTTTGCACATAAAATTTCTTCGCTTCAAATGCCAAAACACATAACTACCCTAACTATTACAGAGATTCCCCTCGGGTGTGAAACATGAAGAAAGTGATGATAGTGAAGCCGATCACATCCCAGATCTTTGGGTGTGAAACTTTTTCTTCAGCGTGTGTCCTTTGCACCGTAACCATGGAAAATCTTCATCATTTAACGGGATGCTCGGGTCAATATTCACTGTGAATGGAGAAATTTCATCAAACTTTTCATAATCTTCCGACTTGTCTGTCTTGTCATCCACTCCCACGATGTTTCTCTTCCCGTAAAGAACTATGTGCCGCTTTGGCTCATCGTGACGATGCATTCGCTTCCTTATCTTTTCTTTTTCTTGGCTTGGTAGACATGTCCTTCACATAGAAAACCTGTGCCACATCATTGGCTAGGACAAATTGTTCGTCTGCATACGCAAGATTGTTGAGATCCACTGTTGTCATTCCGCATCGCGGGTCTTCCGTTACCCGCCTCGTGTCATATTGACCCATTTGCACCAAACAAAGGGACCTTTAAACCACGCCGGTCAAGTTCCCATATGTCCTGTATATAACCATAATATGTTTCCTTTCCGCCTTGGTTTCGCATCAAAGCGGACACCACTGTTTTGGTTGGTGCTCTTCTTATCTTAGGCGATCGTGTAAAATGTATTGCCATTTATCTCGCACTTTGAAAGTCATTATATTCAAGATGGTAATCGGGACAGCAAGTACAGGTCATCTTCAATAGAGGTGTCATGCATGGTACGTGTTCGCAACCAGCCATTTAAACTCCTGGTTTGTTCACGTGTAATCCAGTCATCGACCGCTCCGGTGTTTGGGCGTAGCAAATTCTTGTGTTCATCCATATATGGAGCCACCAAGGCGGAATTCTGTAGAACTGTAGTGTGCTTCAAAGAGAGAATGTCCGTCCATACATATTATTTGTTCCCCTCCTAGCGTGCCTTTTCCATCCAGATCTGCCCTTATGCCGATTCAGAACACCAATCGGCTTAAGGTCAGAATAAAGTCAATACAAAACTCAATGACCTCCTCATTTTGATGGCCCTTGGAGATGCTTCCTTCTGGCCTAGCACGGTTATGAACATATTTCTTTAAGACTCCCATGAACCTCTCAAAGGGGAACATATTGTGTAGAAATACAGGACCCAAAACGTTAATCTCTTCGCATAGGTGAACTAGGACGTGCGCCATGATGTTGAAGAAGGATGGTGGGAACACCAACTCGAAACTGATAAGACATTGCACCAAATCATTCTCAGAACCTTGGTATGATTTCTGGAGCGATTACCTTCGAGAGATTGCATTGAGAAATGCACATAGCTTCACAATGGCTAATCGAACGCTTTTCCGTAGAAGCCCCTCAATGCAACCGGAAGCGCTATGCGCCATAATCACGTGGCAGTCATGAGACTTTAGGTTCTAGAACTTTTTCTCTGCCATGTTTATTATTCCCTTTATATTCGACGAGAAGCCAGACGGTACCTTAATACTCAGCAGGCATTCAAAGAAGATTTCCTTCTCTTCTTTGGTAAGAGCGTAGCTTGCATGACCCTGATATATGCCGTCTTTTCCGTGCATACGTTGCTAGTCCTCCCGTGCCTCAGGTGTATCTTTTGTCTTCCCATACACGCCCAAGAAGCCAAGCAGGGTCACGCAAAGATTCTTCGTCACGTGCATCATGTCGATTGCGGAGCGGACCTCTAGGTCTTTCCAATATGGCAGGTCCCAAAATATAGATTTCTTCTTCCACATGGGTGCGCGTCCGTCAGCGTCCTTTGGAACAGGTTGTCCGCCAGACCCTTTCCAAATATCACCTTCAAATCCTTGACCATATCATGTACATCAGCACCAATGACGGTGGCGAGGCTTCGTCCGTGATCCGCCTCACCTTTGAAATGCTTGCCTTTCTTTCTTACGGATGCCTGCTCGGAAGAAATCGACGATGTCCTGTACACATTCTTCATACAACTATTCAAATATATATCGTCGGTATCATCCAAACAGTGCGTGCATCCGCGGTATCCCTTGTTTGTCTGTCACGAAAGGTTACCGAGAGCAGGCCAATCATTGATGGTCACGAACAGCAACGCCTTTAGGTCAAATTCTTCCCCATGTGCTCATCCCACGACGCACACCTGTTCCATTCCACAGTTGTAAGAGTTCTTCAACTAATGGCCTTAGGTACACATCAATGTCGCTGCGGGTTGCTTAGGGCCTTGGATGAGCACCGCATCATAATGAACTTCCGCTTCATGCACAACCAAGGAGGAAGGTTATACAAACATAGAGTCACAGTGCCAGTGCTATGGTTGCTGCTCTGCTCCCCAAAAGGATTAATGCCATCTGCGCTTAGACCAAACCATACGCTCCTTGCGCCATCTCGCAAACTCCTTCCGTATTTCTTTAAATTTTTCTCCACTGTGTGACCCGTCACCGGTACTCTCAACTTTCCGCCTTTCTTACGGTCTTCTTCGTGCCATCGCATCGCCTTTGGCATGCTCTTTGTTTTGGAACAACGTTTCAACCGTGGTATTATAGGAGAATACCACATCACCTTGGCAGGAATCTTCTTCCGGGCGCCGCCTCGACATCACCATGCTCATCGCGGCTGATCTTATAGCGCAATGCACCACATACCGGCAAGCGCTCAAATCCTCGTACTCACCGCGTAGAGGATGCAATCATTAGGGCATGCATGTATCTTCCGCACCTCTAACCCTAGAGGGCGACAGCCTTCTTTGCTTCAGACGCACTTCGGGCAATTCGTTGTCCTTTGAAGCATATCCTTTATCATTACCAAAGAACTTTCCAAATCCCTTGTCGATACACCATTCTCTGCCTTCCATTGCAGCAATTCCAGTGTGGTGCCCAGCTTTTTCTTGTCACCTATGCAATTGGGTACAACAATTTTTGTGATCCTCTAACATGCGCTGCAACTTCTTCTTCTCCAAATCACTTGCGCAGTTTCTCTTTGCATCGGCAATGGCCCGACCTAGATCATCAACGGGCTCATCCGATGCCTCTTCTTCAGCTTCTTCCCGCATTGCCGCCCAGCTTCTTCCGCATTACCGCTCAGCTTCTTCCCCCATTGTTGTATCATCGTATTCAGGGAACCCATGGCCAGATAGCTGTCGTCGTCCTCTTCTTCTTCATTGTCTTCCATCATAACCCCTCTTTCTCCGTGCTTGGTCCAAACATTATAGTGGGGCATGAAACCGACTCAAACAGTGGACGGAATGGTTCTTGACGAGAGTAATTGCGACCATTCTTACAGCCAGCACATGGACAAGGCATAAAACCATCCGCCCGCTTGTTTGCCTCAGCCGCAAGCGAGAAAAGTATGCACGCCTCAACGAACTGGGAGAGCATCGATCATCGTACATCCATTGCCGGCTCATCTTCATTACACAACACCGAATAGACCAAATTAATACAAGTTCATACATAAAGTTCATACAACACTTAAATGCAACAAACAAATAACTCTCTAGCTAAAGCATTTAAATGCAACAACAAATGCGATCAAGATCGCAACTAAGGTAACAATTGATCCAACAGATAATGATACCAAGCCTCACTATTGATGGCATATTTTCTAATCTTTCTAATCTTCAAGCGCATTTTCTCCATCTTGATCTTGTGATCATCGATTTACATCGGCAACATGCAACTCCAATTCCATCTTCTCCCCTCAATTCTTTTCAATTTTTCTTTCAAGTACTCGCTTTCTTTCAACTAAATTTAACCTCTCGACAATAGGGTCGGTTGGAATTTCCGGTTCACATACCTCCTAGATAAAAATATCTATGTCAACTTGATGGGCATAATTTGTCATAAACACGAAATGCAACAAATAGTTTTAAAAGAGAATATACCACATCCAAATCATAACAAGGACGAGGGCCGACGGGGACGGATATCAAAACCATGGCACTATGTATAACAAACAACGTACGGGTAAGATAATTATTATACGAGTAACTATATATCCAAATCACAGAAACATCAATTTTTTATATAAAATTTCATGAACAAGAGGCTCACCACAAGGTGGTGCCGGCGACGGGACGGTGCGGGCGATCGACGGTGGTTACGACAGAGATTTAGAAGGCACTAAGTAAACCACACCTACATATGCAAACTAAGTGTTATTTTGACCTCAAATTGCATATAAATCAAATACTAGCACATATATATATTTCCTCCCAAATTACTAAACTCACAAATTAATAACTATATGAACCAATGCAAGAGCTAATCTAGCAATGAGAGATGAAAGGACAAAGTTGCTAACCTTTGTGATCACTTGAATGGATGGGGGCCTTCAAATCTTGACAAATTTTGGGCAAAATGTGTGATGAGCTCGAGGGGAGAAGAGGAAGAACAGAGAGGAGAGAGAGGGAAAGGGGAATAACAGAGCGAGCTGGACGAAGGGTTTATATGCAGGAGGACCTATAGTACCGGTTCGTGGCACGAACCGGTACTAAAGGTGCTGGAGGGGGCCCAGACTGACAACATCCTGCCACCACCCTCATTAGTACCGGTTCGTGGCACGAACCGGTGCTAAAGGTTAGCCACGAACCGGTGCTAAAGGCTAGCCGTTGGAACCGGCACTAATGTATACATTTGTGCCGGCTCTAATACAAACCGACACTAATGTGCTACACGTTTGACCCTTTTTCTACTAGTGCATGTAACCTACAAGAGATGGATCTCTCCCCAATCAATATAAACAAACGCGGCCCTCTGTTGAAGGGTAGAGACGCTTACACATTTGACATGGTAATCAGAGCCTACCTCTTCCTCCACATCTAGCGATCATCTCCTCCAACGTACCGTCGAGATTTTCTTTTCTTCACATCCACTAGCCTCCCATCCTACCACCTACTTCGCCATGTCTACTTCGTCTAGCCAAACAATCTCCACCGGCCTGGACAATACCATCTCCGAGCCTCTCACAAGAACCAATTATATCCTCTGGCGAGCCCAAGCTCGTTCCCGGATCATGGGAGCAGGGCTATATGGGTATATTGATCAAACCATTGCCGAGCCACTGAAAACTATCACTACCAAAACATCTCACGGGAAGGATCAAACCGCTCCTAATCTTGCCTATATACCCTGGCTCATACAAGATCAACAGATCATTGCATACTTGCTCCACAACCTTTCCAAAGAAGTCATATGGCAATTAGCTTCCCTAGAGACATCCCATGCCATATGTTCTTCCCTGGCAAACACGTTTTGAGCCCAATCCATATCCCGAGCTGACAACGGCCGTCTATCTCTCTCCAACGCCTAGAAAGGCTCCTAAAGCACCGCTCCTTATTTTGGGAAGATGCGGGCGCTCTCTGATGAACTAGCAGTGGCAGGGAAACCCATCACCGAGGAGGAACCGATTTCCTTCATCATTAAGGTTTAGATGTATGGAGTACCAACCTCTTATATCCGCTATAGATGTGCGCACTAACCCTCTCTCCATAGATGAACTCCTCGGAATGATCTCCAATTTTGACCAGAGAGTGGAGATGTTCCAAGGAACCAGTCCAGGCGCCTTTAAATCCTTTGTGAATCCAACATATCGAGGTTGTGGCAGCCCCTCCCCAACCCTACCGAAACTTATCCAAGGGTGGCAGTGGTGGGGGGTACCGCAGCGGTGATGGTGGTGGCGGCGGTCACTATCAGAACGAAGGTGGTGGTGGTGGAGGCCACTACCAGCATGGTGGTAGTGGCGGCGGCCACTACAACCAGAACGGCGGTGGCAACAACTTTCAGTGGATTATGTACCTAATTCAGATAGAAATGTTCGTTTGGATGCGTATTGTTGCATAGGTGCGCTAGTGTAATACTTTTGTTTATTTGGAATGCAGGTGACACATTTAATCGCTAACTGCCAGATCACATAGCACCCGATTAAATATGAAGAGATAATGTTTTCTCTATTCCATGATAACCGATTTGATAGGTCCAATGGAATAAATATTGATGTCCTAAAAGTGCATAGGGTTGTTGTAGCATTCTTGTGATAAGTAAGTGTTGAATCCCACATAAGCGAATAGGATGGTACCACAAACCCCGCAACTACGTTGTCACTTTACGCAGTTCCATACGCACCCAACCCAAAGTTCAGAAATAGTCCACTTTGGTAGGTTGCTAGAAAGACATCAAAAGAGAGTTTTAAGTAAACTATAAAAAGGGAAAATAATGAACAAAAAATCAAATAGATTAAACTACGTGAAAATGTGGTTGAGTATTAAATGTTTTCGAGGGATTGAGAGTCATCACCACATGTACGATTCTGACAACACATGATAGACATGCCTTTTTACTTGTATCACTAATTCTACTTGATATGATCTCGCGTGGGCAGATCCAATAAAGTACGCATCCCCACTCATGTTACTGCGTACACTCGTGCCACCACCGCGTGTCCCCACTCCGGTTATCATAATGATGATTAAGGGTTTCCCCGTGGACACGACATTAAGTTCTAGCATTCTCCGTTAATCCCTGTTGCAATGATCAGGAACGAAGGGAGTTGGGCCCTATCACTAACCTACCTACTCAACCAACCTTCACAAAAACATGAATTGCCTCAAGTCCACAAGGGGATAATGAGGCACGAGCGCTCTTCACAACACCATGAGACAATGAATGTAATACATATATAGGGAATAATCGGATTACTTATTGAATAAAGTGCTAATCATGAAAGGGTTCATCCAAATCCTCAAGAACTAATACAACTACTCAAAAAACATAGAGGAAGAGGGAAAGTTACAAGCCGGTGGAAGAGAGGGGCATGGCGACAGCGATGGTGGCGGCGCCAACGGTGGAGAAGGTGATGGTGGCGGCACCGATGATGGAGACCGCACCACACCGAAGGTCGGTGTGCATGGTGGAGGTGGCTCCTCTTCTTCCTCTTTTCTTGTTCCTTCTTATTTCTATGGAGGTGGTCTTGGAGCAGCAATGGAGGTGCACGATGGTGACTCATGGATGAATGGCATGGAGTTCGAGGCGCCTAGGGTTGGAGGTGCTTATAAAGACGTCTCTCGGCTTGTCCTTCGTTAGTGTGGTCATCCAAGGGCTCAAGGTGAGTCTTATTCTCCCCCAAATCCTTTCTTATTGTCCAAGAATCGCGTGGGAACAAACATGTACAAAATCTGAAGAATCCTGTCTGAAAGGGCAACTTTCGGAGCAGTCTTCATCTATTACGATCACGTGTGGTCGTATGGTTGACCGTCTTTTGTTTTGTAGCCCTCTAGTAAAACATTCGCCATTTCTTCATATTGACTCCGATTTGATGTACTTAGGCTCGTTGGATTCACGCAATTGGCGATGACGTGCCAATGGTGTTAGATCTTGATTTGGTGACATTTGGAAAATTCACTTTTTCCACTCTCCGAAACGTCCAAGTCTGGTACTTGAAGTCCTCCGTATTGAACCCGTCCTTGGTCTTTTCGTCATGCTTAGTCCTATGTTGCTCCAAAACACGTGTAGACACAAGAAAGCAAAGAAAACTAAATAAAACTGTTGAGGATACAGCTACGGAGTGTGAACCGCCCCGGAGGGGCCGGTTTACCCTCGTACGTAACCCAGGCCCATATGGAGGCCTGGAGCCCAGAAGGGAGTTAAGGTCCATAAGTGTAAACCGTCCTAATACTGTAGCTTGCATTGTAAGTCAAGAAAGAAGAGACCAAACCGGACTCCTTTATGAGCCGGATTGGGACTTTGTAAGCCGGCCGGGCGTTAACCCGTGTATATAAGGGGACGACCCGGCGGCGAGTTAGGGACAGGAGATTCGAGGCTAAGGAAAAGCTATTGCTCCCTAGTCGCCGAATCAGATCAATCACATCATAACTGGACGTAGGTTTTTACCTTCATCGAAGGGGCCGAACCAGTATAAACTCCCGTGTCTTGTGTCCGCATTAACCCCTCTAGGTTAACCCGAGCGATGGCCCTGCGACTAAGTCCTTTCACGAGGACATCTGCCGTGACAAATCCACGACAGTTGGCGCCCACCGTGGGGCTATCGCACGATGGTTTGATGATCTTAGAGGGCAAGTTCGAGGGACTCGAAGGCTATGCAGTGGGCCGGATGACTAAAAGTCGTCGCGGCAAACTCTACATCGACGATGCGGACTGGGGCCCCGAGGCCGGCTCAGTTGAGTACGGGTACCGGGTCCCCTTTGGCGGCATACACGTGTTCATCGGCAAGATCGGCGAAGTCGTGGCTGGGCCGGACACCTGCACCGCCCTCGTCGAGACGGCTCAGCGGGCGAAGAAGAGTCCTGCCCTGGCCAAACCGGCGGCCAAGCATGTTTTCGTGGGAGTTGTCCACGGAAGTTACGAGACCGGATCGGCATCTGATAACGAAACCGTCGTTTACTCTGGCGACGAGTCGTCGGCCGGAGAAACTGAGTCTTTATACCAGCTGCAGGATGACCAGATCGGGGGTGGTTCCGACGGTGAGAGCATTCCGGACCCCTTCGATTTACCCAACCGGGTCGGGATCTTCATGACCGGTACACAGGCGGCACTCCACTCCTCGACCGCGGCGCCCCTGGTCGCCGGTTCAGCAGCGGCGCTGGCAGCCGGGGAAGGAGGCCCTGTGCGCCCGCCGGCTCAAGTTTTGTCAGAGCTCTTTGACGCGTTAGCTGTGCTCTTGGCGGAAGCTAACCCGCCGGATCAGGACGTTCACAACGCGGAGATTGCAAAGGTGAGGAAGCAGATCACTAATGCTAAAGCAGACTTAGCAGCCGCGGACGAAAGGATGGCGGCGGAACGGGCCGCACTGGATGCACAGGCTTACAGGCTCAGGCTGGACCAGAGTGCGGCACAGGAAGTCATGAAAAGGAAGTACAGGTCCCGTTTACCTTCCGTTTTTGAGGGAAGGGAGCTTTTCAATACCCCAGGCAGGGGACCAGCAATCCGCCACCGATGGTAAACCGGCCGGAAGCACCTGGGACGGCCGCGCCGGTTCAGCCCCGGATGATAGATCTACCTCGCCATCATACCGGCGCACCACAGACCGTGCAGACACCTCCGGGTCATTACTCCAGCCCGATGGATAACCTCGTAGCAGCTGCAGCACGGTTAGAGGCAATCCCAATTGAAGGCGATTCACCACAGGCAGTGGAGACACGCCGGGTCAAGGAGCTCCTCAAGACGGCCTTGGCTCAGCAAGAAGCGTACTCGTACAGTCGAGAGCGGATCCATTCCACCCCCCGCCAGAGTCGGAGCTGCAGAGCGGTTCAGCTTCTTCTTCTTCCTCACCCAAAGCCCGGAAGTCATTGGTAGACCAGTCAATCCGGGTTAAGGCCTGAAAGACAGCTTCTTCACTTATCAGTTCAGCCGGATCAACGTCAGGGGCGTAAGTGTGCTTACGGATTGAGGGATCAGGCTCGCACTTCGGGATGACAAACTCCACCCGCTTGTTATTGGCATCATAAAAGATCGGTGTACTTCCAGATTGGCTTGGCGGCCGCTTGGCTCGCCAACGGACGAACTTCCTTTGTGATCCGCTTGAGCGTCGTTATCGAAGGCTTCACCGCTCTCTTGAGCGCTGGAAAACCCTTAGCTATGTCAGCCGGATCAAGGTCCGCTATCCATGCCTTGGCACGTGTCAGAGCCAGTAAGGTGCCAGCCCGGGCTGCGGATCGCTTCATCTCTTCAAGCTGCCCCGGAATCATCGACAGCCGGTCTAGCGTCTCTCTGATCAGGGACGGCGCCGTGTTGTCATATGAAGTGGCGCATATAACCCGCTGGGCGCCGGTATATAGCTGTTCAATCAGAGTGTATGAGGCCTTGAGCTTTTTCCGTACGTCGGAGCCCAGATGAGCAATACGTTTGCCTGCATCAGATTTAGACGGCTCAAGTTAAACCGGCGGACGCATTAACACAGGCATAGTCAATATAACTTTGCTTACCAAAGATGGCAGAGGTCATGGCGTGCACTTGGCGTTTAAGTCCGGTCAGCTCTTCCGTCACCGGTTTAAGGGCCGCCTCAGCTTCCTCCGCCCGCTTTACTAAACCGGCCTTCTCGGCATCCCAGTTGACTCGTTCGGATTTATACCATTCCTTCAGCTGTTCCATGGTGGTCAGGGCGGTTTTCAGCTCATCTTTGGCTTTGGTGGCTTCTGTTATTTGGGTTTCCAGATTGGTTCGCAGATCTTTAAGTTGCACAGCCTGCTGGTGTATTTCATTCTGTTGACAAAGGAAGCAGGTTAGTAGTTTCATTATGCAAGTCCCAAGCTTAATACAAGTATTCAACTTGGCACTTGGGGGCTAATGGCTAGTTGCTCTAAATTTTGCTATGAAGAGAAAACACCTTAAGTCCCGGTTTAACTTTGCAAGGTTAAACCGACCCTTGGGGGCTACTATGCAGTTAAGATATAAGAGAGGTCAGTTACCTCATAACGGTCCTTCATACGGTTTACTAGACCAGCTTCAAAGTCGCGGCTTGTGTAAAGCCGGTTCAAAAAGCCGGAATGAAGCTCTTGGGCAGAGAAATTGTCGTAAGCCGACATATCAGTCTTCCCCTTGTCTTTGCTCATAATAGTGGAACCGTCTTTGATGCTGTGTTTTGTTAAAGCGACTGGTTGGCCAGGAGCAGTATAGCCGGTACCTGTCACAATAACATCGTCATTTTCAGCGGTCTTGTTTGGGCTCGCCGTCGTCTTGCTTTGGCTTGGCGGGTCAACAGTCACGACTCGCTCGGCGGATGGATTTGATGGAACAGGTTGGGAAGTTTCCACTTGAACCTCCGGTTCAACCTCTGGCGGATCAGCAGAGTCGTCTTTGTACAGTTCACCAGAGCTTTCCTTGGCAGCTTCAGGATTTTCATGTGTTTGTTCGGGGGCGTTTTCCGGTTCAGCATCCAGGGTAGGGTCAAGAGTTTTTGCCTTCTTGCTCAAGCGAGCCTTGGTGCTGCAGTAATCAGAGTCGGATTAAGACAAATTTAACAAAGTAACGGTGAGTCGGATTGGCAAACAGTAATTGCGTACCCTGCGGCGATGTTCAGCGGAGGCAGTTGTGTGGTGGATGAACCGCCAGACGAGTTGGAAGAGGCCTGATAATTGGTCGACGGATTGAGAGGACATCGAAGAAACCTTTAAGGGATAACGCCGGGAGAGCAATTCACCTCTGGCCGACGCTTCCGGATAGGTGTGTCCGGTAAACCGGCGGAAGTAACCTGTTGGCCACTATGCCGGGTTGTACGACGCTCGTCAGCCTGTTGTGTCTTCAAGTTAAGATTTGGATTCAAGTCAGCACAGGAATGGTATTTTTTCACTTTCCGGACGGCGCGACGAATTCTCTTAACAGGCGCAAGATCGGATTCGGAAGAAAGTAAGATTACCTCAACAGGGTCGGCGTGGCTAGCTTCCGCATCATCCTGGGAAGAAAATTGTCAGTAAAAAGTTTGTAAGAGGGTTAAGCATGTGCAAGAAAAAGCACAAAGCGGCAAGCCGGTTTACCTCATCATCTGATTCTTCGTCCTCCACCGGATTAGAGGACTCGGCAGTCTTCCTCTTGCCCGTTTTCTTAGTAGCCTTTGACTTTACGCGAGGCGCCCGAACCGGCTTGGTTCGTTTCCAGAAGGGGCTGTCGGCCTGAGAGGAGATAAAGGATTAACGTGCATTGACGGAACATTAAGAGTGTGAAAGGTAAAGAATAGAACTTACCGCCGGCGGTTTGTTGGTGGCACAGAATGGAGCCAATCCGGTGAGGCTGCAGACAGAGATTGGTTCATCAAGCATCTTCTTGACGATTTCGGTGACCTCCTGTTCGGTTATAGGCAGCTCGTGACGCCTTTGAGGATCCTTAAGGCTGCCGGTGTACTCGTGCATCAATCCGGGCCGGCGGCTTAGTGGCAAAATACCCCAAGAGACCCAGCAACGTACAAGGTCTACGCCGGTTAAACCGTTGGCCATTAGAGCCCGAAGCTTGGTTATTTGCGGTGCGAAGTTTTTCCGTTCCGCGGCGGTTAAGCGGGGAGGCAGCGGATGAGTGTTGCTAAGCCGGTGGGAACGGTAACCCGGCAAGGGGTTTTCATCAGCAGGAGCCGTGTTCCGGCAATAGAACCAGGTTTGGTTCCATTCCTTTGGATGGCTGTGGTGCTTGGCGTGTGGAAAATCGGCTTCCTTCCTCTTCTGGATCGACACGCCGCCCAGCTCTGTGTTCGGACCGTCAGAAAACTCTGTGCGGCGGTTCAGATGAAAGTAATCCCGGAACAACTCCACAGATGGTTCTTCTTGAAGATAGACTTCACAGAAGACTTGAAAGTTGCATATATTCGACACCGAATTTGGGCCGATGTCCTGAGGGTGAAGCTGCAGACTGGCGAGGACATCCCGGAAAAATTTTGAACCGGGTGGACAGAACCCCCGGTCTAAGTGATGCATGAACACGATTACTTCTCCCGCTTGCGGCTCGGGAGGAAACTCGCCTTCCGGGACACGCCTGGAGAACGCTTTGGAGCCAAACCGCCAGTGGTAACATAGCCGTTGAGCTGCGTCTCGGAGACTCTGGACCGGACCCAGTTGCAAGCATAAAATTGAGGAGCCATTCCGGAAGGTTAAAGCTGTGAAAGAGGAAGAAAACGGTTCACTATCAAGCAGGCCAGGCGTTGCAAATATTGTTAAACCGGCAGTTTTGTAAGCCGGCTTCCCTGTCCGGTTTAACTAAGGACTAATGGAGGGTTGGCCTGAAAAAATTGTCAAGTATAGACGGAAACAGGTTTCCCATACAAAGGGAAATAATTTAGATCTACCAGGTTCAAGAAAAGAAATTTTCTGCGACCTATACAGACCTCCTACGGCACAGAAAGGTTCAGGTATGTTAAAGTGCAAGATCTGAATAAGAGGGGAAAGTGTATAGAATCGGATAAATGGCGAAAGCGACTGCTTGCATATGAGGGACGGAGCGGCCGAGCCGTACGGCCATGGTGGAGCTAGTATGAAGGGTCGGCATGAATGTTTATGAACTGGGCGATGAGCCGAGTTTCCAGATAAGATCTAGGGTTCAAGATGACCTTACCTGACGAACGGGAGCCGCGGAGGAGCGCTGAATTCTGGATCGCTCTGGTTGATGCAGCGGCCCGGCTGGGAGCGTCGGTCCAAGGTCGAAGACGGCGGCAGGAGCTTCGAGTTCGGCGGATCGCGGGGAAGAAGAAGAAAGGAAGAAGAAGAAGAGAATGACCCGACCTGGTCTATTTATAAGGGGCCGGGGTAATCAATGGGCGCGAGAATTGAGGAGCCAAAAGCGGCGGAAGGTGCAGCGGCCGCCTCGATTCCCGGGATAGCCTTAATGAAGGGAATCTTACTGTTTAGATTTTTGTCCAAAATGACGTCAGGGGGCCCTGACACGAAGATCAGAGTATGATGTCACGGCGGTTCAAGCAGATGGCGGTTTACAAGGAAGATCAAGGGTTACCTGAAGACGCGGAAGATTAACTTGAACCGGTTCAAGTCAATCTGGGGCCTAATGTTGAGGATACAGCTACGGAGTGTGAACCGCCCCGGAGGGGCCGGTTTACCCTCGTACGTAACCCAGGCCCATATGGAGGCCTGGAGCCCAGAAGGGAGTTAAGGTCCATAAGTGTAAACCGTCCTAATACTGTAGCTTGCATTGTAAGTCAAGAAAGAAGAGACCAAACCGGACTCCTTTATGAGCCGGATTGGGACTTTGTAAGCCGGCCGGGCGTTAACCCGTGTATATAAGGGGACGACCCGGCGGCGAGTTGGGGACAGGAGATTCGAGGCTAAGGAAAAGCTATTGCTCCCTAGTCGCCGAATCAGATCAATCACATCATAACTGGACGTAGGTTTTTACCTTCATTGAAGGGGCCGAACCAGTATAAACTCCCGTGTCTTGTGTCCGCATTAACCCCTCTAGGTTAACCCGAGCGATGGCCCTGCGACTAAGTCCTTTCACGAGGACATCTGCCGTGACAAATCCACGACAAAAACCACAAAGGTGCAATACTAATAATGAAAAGTGCAAAACCGGTAATCATGCATAATGGACATATATTTGGTTCAGTGGGACATAATATATGAATAGAACATGCAACAAATGAGCTCTAAAAATGCATAAAATATAGAGCCATCAAACTGAGAACAATAAAACTACTATCCTCTGTGAAGTTGAAGAATATTACTTTTCCAGTGAAATATGTCCATGATTTTTGCAAATCAGCTTCCCACATTCATGCCAAAGGATTCCCTTTTGATCTTAGTTTCATGGGAATTAGTTCCCAATACCCAAGGGATCCAAGGGGGAATTTTGGAGCCAGAAAGGAGCTCACGCATTCTCATTTTTCTTTCTCCCAAACAAGAAAACATTTGAACTTCAAACTTTGAAACTCATCATCATACAAGGACTACTCCGAGCAAAAAAATGTTTCAGATTTACAATAAGTCTACTTGAGATTTCTAACATTATATAATTTACAAATAAGCATCACCATTCAGATATTCCTATTGCACCCAAAAAAATCAAAACATTTTCTGTACGTAGTACTTGTGTGATGTTGTCATGCAAAGCTTCAAATCCAAATCTTTTATTGTCTGGGAGAAACAAAAAAGTGATTTTTTTTGCACGAAGTTCAATGCAAAATTTGACGATCGAGATAAAGGGTTGCATCTACATGGGTGCTCAACTACAATACCATTACAAAGTAGAGCTCCCCATAATACATACTACTGAAGATGCAACTCGAGATCTCTAAGCCAATACATACTACTTAGGATGCAATTCGAGATCTCTAAGCCTCGAAAGCAGAGGTGTTGTGTTGTACTAGTAATTTAATACATCAAACATCGTTTGGCATGCTTTGCGAATTTTGCAAAAATAGATTTCAGACATGCAGTTATAATTTACATTTTGAGTGTCTCAGTGTAGTCCATCACCTGTTTTCTGATGTGCCTTCATCGATATAACATTGGTACTTTGGAAAACAAGATGATTGCGATATATCTCACAAGGATGAGGTGAAGAGGGTGTTGATACCCTTATAAAAGGGCTTGATTTTGAGAGGATAGATCAATTGTGGTATGAGGCCCGTCCGAATGATTAACAAGTATTGCACTCCCGAGCTGAGTATACGGTTGAAAGGTTTAGTGTAGCTATACATGCAAGAGATGAGATATTAGAAGAAAACTGAATAGAGGATTTTTAAGGTATAGTGATACTCTTTGGGAAGGATGGGTGCACCGTATAGATTCTAACAACGGAGTCTCAAAGAGGTCTTTTGGAGTTTTTGACCCTGGCAATCTCTGACAATTGAACCACACTAGCTCTTTGGATGTCTGAGCAGTGCCTTCATACATCATGTGGCATTCGAGCACCTCACCCCTCCGCCAATATATTTAGAGGGAAAGTCATGTTGTATGTTTGGAGAGGCGGAGAGACGGTGGCGTAGCTGATCTAGCTCCTTTTAACCATGTTTGTTGATCATAAAACTGCTGCTCTATGAAGTTGTAAAGAAGAGAGGAAATATAGCTTTCCAGTGAAGCCTGTCCATGCATGGCTTTTGCAAACAATCATCTGATCATCTCGCTTTCATTCCGAGGAATCCCTTTCGGTCTTTAGATGTGTCTTTTTTTACACAAGCCCTTGATTGCGTTGGAATAATTAGGTCAAGGCGTGGAATTAGGAATTTTGGAGGCGAAAGGGAGCTGCTCTTTGTGGCGACCTACTAGTTCTCGCTTCGCTCATGATTCTCATTATCAAGAATAGGGTGAATTCTAAAGGTAGTTCCAGATAAGAACTGGAAAGCACCATTGTATAGGAAAGTTCTTTGAGTAGTAAAAACTAGTCTACGGGTACCAAGGGCCTGCCTGCAACCTCCAATGACAACGCCCACGAGGGACATGCGTGAGTGCGGCCTGTGTTGTGCACCTATGAGGCAGAGGATGCAATACTCGGATATTTGTAGGACCAAAACCCTTCCTTTATGGCAACATGACAGACATACCATGCTTCGTTCTCGTTGCACCCCCTTACTTGCCCGTTGCTAGCGTGTCTCTCCCTCTTTGGCACTGAACAAGTAGTAAGTGGTTCGGGTAGCAAAAGTGCAAAAATGGAACCTACTACTTCCCTCTTTGGCACTGGAGTTAAAAGTGCCATTGAGGTGGATGTTGATTTTAGTTTTCTGAAACACTCTAGTGGCAAGCCGCACCAGAAAATAATTGCGTTGCTAAGAGACAGCAACACACACGATGCATGGACACGGATACCTTGTCAAACATGACGGCCACGTTTGGTAGCCTGCATTAGGCCCAGTCAAGCCCACACGGGATTTTTTGGCCTGTTTGGTTGCTCGTGTCGCATCAAAAAGTTGACCGCACGGAACTTAAAGTACCTCTGGGCCTGTATCCAGAGGAACAGCCAAATCGACCATTTTTTTGGAGCCAGGCCTGAGCCATGCAACCCGAGGCACGTGGGCATGGGCGGTTGCACACATGGATGTGGCCTTGAGACGTTGCGTTGTCTCTTGAAGCCGCGTCATAAATTACCACCAACTTCCTTCCCTCACCTCTCTCTCTCTCTCTCTCTCTCTCTCTCTCTCTCTCTCTCTTCCGTCTTCCCCACTCACACCGGTGGCGGCAAGCACCGGAGCGACTGATTGCAAGACGATCCTAGGCGATTGCGAGCACCGAATTGACCAGCACATCGGCAATGGCGCCCTTACATCGTCTCTCGATTGACTGGTTTCGAGTCGCGACAGATTTGATTTGCGGAAAAGATTGGAGCATTAGGGAGGGGATTGAACACATTGGGGGTTGGGGATTGGTTTAGGGGAAACATAGCCGATGAACCCTCGAATCCATCGGTTCTGCAGTGATGGATTTTAGGTTCTTACGATCATTTTCTGATTACAAGGGGAGTGGGGATTGGGGTCAAACTAGTTTACAAGCACCTAATCCTAGTCGCGGCGACCTTGGAGGCTCTTCGAGCATCGGGGGGTCGTAGCCTTCTTCCTTTCTTCCTCTACCACATCCACCGAACCAAACGCAATCTCGTCCTCATTGTCTTGGTCAAGAACAATGGGTCTTGCACAATGGTCCATTCCCCTTTTACATCAATTGAGCTGGATCACAATGACTCGGGAAGGGAAGGATGCATGGCCATAAGTCTAACAGTAACAGCTGAACCCCAAACAATTGGAGAGGTGCCACTGCCATCAAAGTTGTTGTATGAGGTTTGTGCCTTCATGGATCACGCACTCTCTCTGTTTTACAATTACTAGTCGTCAACCCGTGCACCTGACGGGCTAGCAATTTTAATATTAAATATAAAAATGTTGTGAAAATTGAAATGTCAAACGATAATATGAATATATTGATGTAGATTATTATTATAACAAATGCATGCGTACATTGGTTGGACATAGCGTACAAAAAATCTATATTGCTTTGACTATTTTGTGATTAGAGTGTCTGCATACAATAGTATGATCAACTTCAGAGCACCATTGATACACCTCATCCTACGCTGCATCGACCATTATTATTGTTACATCGTAGTCTGCTTGGAACTTTAAGCCATGGAGAATTGTTAGAGGATGGATCTGATAGTTGGCCTTTGTTTGAGAAACGTGGGTACACTTTGAAGCTGGCAGTGGATATAGGAAGGGAAATGCAGCGATCCTGACAAAGATGAAGATCAATCATCGCCTTGAGGTCACTCATCATCCTTGCAGCACCTGGCTTTGGGCACCTTTGTGGTTGGCCGGTGGCCATGTGGGTGGGCGAGTGCACTTGATGTTGATGGGGATACCCTTCGTTGAGAAAAACTGCCGCCGGGGTCGTAGATAGGAGAGGAGAATTGAAGGAGAGAAGTCAGCGGCCATGTATATATAGGAGTCAAGGGAGAAGTTTTTCCTTGTTCTTCGAAGGAGATATGTGTTTCCTTTTGCCTTTTGATGAATAGTTTTCTTGTTTCGGTCCAAAAATATTTTATTGATGAAGTTTCAATGGTCATCAAACGAATATTTATTTTTGACTTAGATTGCAAACAAAGGATCGAACTCGTCCTAGATCCACGAAAAGAGGAAACCTTCATCCTAAGTATAGAGAACACTAACCAATCCAGTTGTTTTGACTCTTGTCTTCACCCTAGGCCAAGAGAAATGTAATCTTTTTTGGCAGTACGCACACATCTATGTTGGTGTTTTTTTCCTTGTGTTTCTTGGGGCCGCAATAATGACGAAGACGGGCCTTGTGAGTGACGGACCAAATACTCGTCGATGCATATGTGTAGAGGAAACGACTGCCCTTTGGAGAAACACGTGCCAGTGTTGTACACAAACGTGAGTGAAGAATGAAACTGGCAGAGTTTGACTTGCTATGCATCGGCAAACCATTGATGCACCTCCTTCTTTCATCGTGACTGGGCATGAAAACTGAGAAGATCGAAAGAATTTACTGTCGAATCTAAATTTCTGATTTGAATTCCATAGAAAAATTGTAGTGCTCTCTAATTCCATCAAATCCCTACCAATTTCTATGTATCCATTATTTGTTTCTACATACATGCATATAAAAGATCTCAACGATGCAATATCTGATGGGTGAATTAATTCCGCTTCCCGTTAGAGGAGGAACCCCTTATATCTTTTTTGTTTGAACCACGATTAAATGCCAGCAGACGTTGCCTTTTTTTGTCGGCCCTTGTATTCTTTTTGTACACCCTTTGTGTAGGTGACTCATTTTTCTCTAAACGTACGTGCAGAAGTAGTGTTTATTCTATCATGTTGGACTTTAAAAAAAGGAACTTATAATGTTTTATTTTGAGGGGTTGGACGTAAATCACGTTTGTGGTATAACTTGTATAGTAGATGGACTCTCAAACCTGCATGCAAATACTTACTAAAGCGCTCGTTATGGATTTTTTTCAACTTATCATGTTGGACTTAAATCAGGTATGACTTGTAGCGTTTTTTTCTTTTTTTTTTGCGGGGAAAGATTGTAGCATTCATGGACTCCCTTTCCTTAGCGTGCAGATACATGCTAAAGCGCTCATTATGGACTTGCTTTTTGTAACTTATCACACTGGACCACATATTGCGTTCAGCATATCTGCCCAGGGAAGAAAAAAAGTCAGTTACAAACGTGGATATCCTTTTTTCAAGGAACCGATTGATGCTTTTTTTTTAGTTACGAAGATATCCTTTTTTCACGGGAGAATATTTTGTTAATGGAGTTTCAGCGCTAATCAAACGGATCTATTTTTTTTCCTTTTCATCGCTAGAGTTTTTATGGAAGGAGGCGCGATCTTTTTTATGGCAACGATGGAATCTTCCTTTGTTTTGTTTCATTCTCTTTTTTTGTGGGTGTTGTTTTGTTTCATTCACCAATGTTGAACGCGTCAGAAGTCTTTTTTAGGCCAACGCTAGGCGCCGTCGCACCGGCCCAAATTTGGGCCGGTCGTGCCCTAGCCATTGGATATAGTGTCCCTCAGCCGTAGGACCCCCTACCTTTTATTCTATTGCTTCTTCTACCTCTGGCTGCCCTTCCATCTGCCGCAAAAAACACCTCGCAGGCGTTGCACGCGGCAGTCCGTCACCTCCCCTCCCTCCCCCGCACCACTCGCGGTCCTACTCCCCATCTCCGGTCATCCTCACCGGCCAGCGCCCCTTTGCCGGTTGACCAGCTGCAAAAAGAGATGTTTGCAGCTCCTTGTAGTCGTCCTTTCCAACATGGATGGCCGCCTTCGCCGCGTTCCAAACAACCGCCTGCGAGCTTCCAGCACTCGACTCCGGCGGTCGCTGCTCGCCGGACCGGTGGTCGCAGTTCATAGCTCTGGCCAATCACCGGTTGCAGCACCTCACCTCCGCCCGTCGTAGCTAATTTGCTTGCCAGTTGTAGCACTTTTGGTCACTGGTTGTAGCACATTTGGGCGTCACCGCAGAAAAACACTCTGACGATGCAACAAAAATGGATGTTGGCTCCAGCCTCCGGCTTTGCCAGTTGTAGCAATTTCTGATACTGGTTGAAGCAGGACGCATGACGCCGGTTGTAGCGAAAAAATGCGATGACCGTGGGATGTAGCAAAACGCGGCACTAGTTGTAGCTGGATGGGGCACTGGTTGTAGCAATTCATGACACCCATTGTAGCATGAAGCAAAAAAAAACGATGGTTCTGTGTGATGTAGCAAAACGCGACGCCGGTTGTAGCTGAATGGTGTGCTGGTTGTAGCAAAATGTGATACCGGTTATAGCATGTAATAAAAAACGCGACGTTTGCAGTGTTGCTCAAAACAGCGTCGCCATCCTCGCAGCTCGCGGTCACCATGCTTGCCGTCCATGATGGCAGCTCTCCTGGGCACCGGTTGTAGGAAGCCACGGCGCGGTTCCAGCTTCTGACAAGACCGGTTGCAACACATCTTGCTGTGGGCACGTCTTCTCCGGTGACCGGTCGCCGCTCCTAGCACGGCCTCGTTGGAGCGTGCAACACGACACCGGAGGGCAACGAGGTGTGGGGTCGCATGGCCAGGCCGTCGCCCTAGGCGAGCGGCTGTCCGTCGTGGCCGGTTGCGGCGCGCAGTCCCAGCCCGCCCCGACTCGACGCTGGTGACCTCACCTGCCAGCAATGGGTGGCTGGGTGTGTGGTGGGGAGCCATTGCCGGTGAGTGCTTGGGACAAAAGCGTAGACGCAGGAGGAAGAAGAGCAAAATGAGCTGCTGGGAAAAAACCTCAAGAGGATAAGGATGGGAGGTGGGCCTACTAGCAGCAAGCGCGCGGGTGCGACCAGCCGAAGCTTCGGCCGGCGCCCCGGCGTGAAACGTTTCCCTCTTTTTTATGGGACAATTTGTGTTACATAAGTTTTTTTTATCTCTGCCATTAATTAACTAATCCAGCAGTTTAATTAATTTCGATGATGTGGATTAATGAGAAGGCTTTAAAGGTGCTTTCAATTTCGATGATGTGGTCAAGAACAAGTGGAGAGACAAACTTATTAATTCCACCTTTGTGGTCTGATTACGTTTCTGCGATCACAAAATCCGTATCGACACATAACATAATAGAGGAAAAGACAGAATACGAATCCTACTCCATCTTTAAGCCCATCAGATCACGCCCCTGTTTTATGTCCACTTTTCACTGCACGAACCAGTTCAGAGATATGTCATGCATCAGCCTGCCAACTAGGAGTACCCATTTGCTTCGTGACTGTACAAAATACCCACAAAAACCTGAGATAGAAACGAAGAAGATTCAAGGAAGCAGCAGGGGTTTTTCATCCTCCATGGTAATATATACAGCAACCTGGTGCTGCATGCTCGGCGATAATATTCAGGTACGCTCTGAGGCAAAGCTGGTGAAGAAGCAAAGTCTCCGAATCCCCGATGATGTCTAGCAGGCTCCCTGTATCTCTAGCAGGAAATGTAGTCCCTCCGCAGTGAATGAAGAGACTGTCAAAAAAACTCTTCCTCTGTTTTTCCTGTTCTTCATGAGAGCTCTGTTTTTCCTTTTGGCAAGTACACTTCCTCTGTTTTGAGTGAACTATCACTAGCTAGTTGTGCAAGTTGCGAAAATCGTGTCAACCAATCTGCAGTTTGAAGACATAGTTAGTGGTAATTATCTGCCACAGCAATTGAGCTTGATGGCACCAAACTCCATTACTGTAGCTCACCGTCACCGGCACAAAATTAAGTGACGCTGGAGAAAATCTTCATGAAGATGCCATCAAGAAGAAATTTTTTACTTCTCTTAATATACAGGTAAATGTTTCTGGAAGTGAAACAGTGTGTGCGATGAGAAGCTACATTTCACAATTACCGTACATACTTCAGATGCAAATGTACCTTCAGATGCACGGTACTATATTGCTGAGTTGCGGTTATGTGACCTCCATCCGATAATATAAGACGTTTTTGCAAGCTATGGGGCCGAGGGAGTATATTACTAATTCCTGCTATCTACCCAGTTGCGTTTATGTGCCAAGTATGCTCACAGATCCATATTTAAGCCCATCAATCAGAAAACACCCCTAATGTTTCTGTCCTGTTTTCACTGCTGGAGTAAATACAGGCCGATATGATATCCCTTCATCAGATATGCTCATGGATCATCCTGCCAACTAATTTGCTGCGTGCTGGGGGGACATATGTTCCCGGATATATTCAGGTCTCGTGAAAAGCTATCAAAGAAGAAGCAGTCCTCGATAATTTCCAGTGCAGCCGCAACATGTTCCCTCTTCCCCGTATCAGTTGCTTGTTGGCTGCCATGAGGTTCAGTCACGTCTGATCCAGGTGCCAGCCTCGTGCGAACCTATGGATATTTAGGAATCGGTGAGTTCTCTGAATCTCTTGAAGAAACTTTGAACAGCAGTTTCCCCACGGCACTGATCAAGTGAAAAAGGAGACAACTCGCTTGTACGCCATAAAAAACACACACACGCAGGTTAACTTCGTGTTCAGGTCGAGAGAGCATGTGTAATGAAATAGTTGAAAGCAGATGCAACATTAAAGAAAGTCAATCCAGTAGCCTTAAGTCGTACCGAAGAAGGGAGAAGTCAGTTGATTCCTCCGAAGAACCGGAAGCGAAGCGCTATGGGTTTGTGTCGCAGGTGTTGAACGATCTACTCTACACAGGTGTGGGCTTACAGGGCTAGGGCTCATAAACCCTTTCTTTCATTCATCAAGGGGTCGGAGGGCCCTAGTTTCGTTATTGAGTCTCGTTATGGTCGAATATGAATGAATCCTGGAATGGAATAAAAACATGAGTAAAATGCATCGTAGTCCCTCAATCGAACAGTCAACTCCTTGGGTTATGTTTGACAGGGATGGTCAGTGAACTTCTATTGGTTTCAAAGGAGGATAGAGATCCATTGGGGAAGGCTCGAAAGGTTATTCGATATCAAAGGTTGACCCTCGACGTGCCGCAGCCACTATTTTGACTCCTTTTATGCAATTATGAACGACACTTTCTCGATTCCA
>CM038677.1:28372971-28562971 GCA_021605205.1 Aegilops longissima | reverse complement strand
ATGTCACCTCATCTAGACTTGGCGACGGCAGAGCTCTAGATGAATTCAAGTGCAGGAGTGATTATGTTTTTCCTTCTGACATCTGCATGAGTCATAATCTTTTTTTACATCAAGGATGAAGGATCGTTCGGGTAAGACAGTGGAACCACATGCCTAAGAGAGGTACACCACAAAATATGGATGGCTAAGCAATTGCTGAAAATCGAAAATTACATCCACTTGGATGGCCCACATTGAGACGGCAAATGTGTACCTAATTCAGATAGGAATGTTTGTTTAGATGCATACTATTGCAGAGTTGCGGCAGTGTAATACTTTGTACTAACCATATAATTCACACTAACACAACTTCATCTCATTATCTAAAAATGACCCTTAGAATATCTTCAAGCATGCAATCATTATGATAATTAGTTTAACTGAAATTTGGCATGCTATGAAGCGGCTACCTTCATCGATTTAGCATTGTTGCCATGCAGGACGTGAGATGAGCATTCCCCAAGCATGAATGGTGTGAAGCTTCGTATCTGCTAGTATAAAAGGCTCCTTTACTTGAGATCTATTGAAGGGAATAAACTATATCACGACTCTGCGATGTGATGAGTATACGATCGAGAGCAGTCACCCACATAATTTAGATGAGGTATTAGAAGAACACAGAAGAGATGGCTCTAGAATATGTAAGCATAGAAATGCTTTGTCCAGATCTTTAAGGTTGCTTGCATGTAACTGCCACCCGTCTCATACGTGCTGTTGGACATTGTTCCTTGCATATGAGTATAACTAGGAGGAAAATTCCAGCACGCATATACAAGTCATGGTCACGGTCGCTGTACTATGTCTATATTCAGGAACAGGAATTCGGTTCTATCCTGTCAACTACCCATTTGCTTCCAGACTGTACATAGAAATCACAAATACTTGAGACAGAAACGAAGAAGAATCAAAGAAGCAACAGTTGTTTTATCCTCCATGGTAACTAATACAGTGCATGGTGCTACATGCTCGGTGATAATATTCAGGTCTGAAGTAAACGCAGGTGAAGATACAAGTCCCCGATGATGTATCTCCGGCAGGAAATGCAGTTTCTCTGCGGCGCTGATTAAGTAAAAGATAAAAGGCAGTTTCACTCTGCATTTACTGATTTACGCATTCATATTGCTGCATTGCATTGACAGATTGACTGATGAAACAAAGCCAGGGCAAGCAGCCGCGGATGCTTGCCTTTACAGACAGACCGTAAAAGGACGTGCACAGTCGATTGGGCCAAGCCCAGCCCAGCACTGTATGTTCTGTAGAGAAGCGTATGTCCACGGTTCCAGGCCGAACAGGTCATTCCAGCCCAGTGAAGCTCCGTTCATTGAACTCTTCCTCTGTAAAAAAAACTCCTCCTCTGTTTTTCCTGTTCTTCAGAAGAGCTCTGTTTTTCCTTTTGGCAAGTACACTTCCTCTGTTTTTCCTTTTGGCCGAACAGGTCACAATTGTTTCAACCAATCTGTAGTTTCTTGTGCATCCAATTCCTCATGTCAAGACATAGTTAGTGGTAATTATCTGCCATAACCAAACTCCCTCACTGTAGCTCACCGGCACAAAATTAAGTGGCGCAGCAGAAAAACTTCATGAAGATGCCATCGAGAAGAAAAATTTGACCTCTCCGAGATATTCATAAATATTTCTGAAAGCAAAACAATGTGTGCGAGGAGAAGCTACATTTCACAATTTATGTACTACATAATCAAGGTATACATATTTCAGATGGAAATGTACGTTCAGATGCACGGTACTATATTGCAGAGTTGCAGTCATGTCACCTCGTCCAGACTTGGCGATGGCAGAGCTCTAGATGAATTCAAGTGCAGGAGTGATAATGTTTTTGTTAGATGTGTATAGCCCTTTTCGGTTTATCCCCATTGTATAAGGGGTCTCTTGCACTTTACCACACACCTGTATATGTATTGGCCTTTGACCCTCCTGAGAATACAGTTGCTCATTATCCAACAGTTTTTTCTTCTGACATCAGCATGAGTCATTATCCATTTTTGCATGTGTGCAGTATATTGCCATAAAATATCATTCGGGTTAGATAGTGGAACTGCATGCCTAAGACATGTACACCACAAAACAGGGACTAGATAAGCAATTACTGAGAATTGAAATGTGGACCCAACCGGATGGGCCTCGTTGAGACGACAAATGTGTACCTAATTCACATAGGAATGTTCGTTTAGATGCATACTATTGCAGAGTTGTGGCAGTGTAATACTTTGTACTAACCATATAATTCACACTAATATCATTATCTAGCGAAAAAACCTTGGAATATCTTTTTATTTTTTGAAAGATCGAGTGATCACTAGCTTTTAATTAATTGATTTAGCAGAGGAAGATTACAAACGTTTGGTCAAATGACCCAAGAGGCTACTACTAACATAAGCTAGTACTCAAAATGTTAGAGAGAGGAGAGCTCCTCTCATCTGTTTCTTCCGGGCTATATCTCACATTTGATCCCCAAACAGGGGTGCTTGGCATTTTGCTCCGGCGAGATGCCATTGCTCCATGTCACTCCTAGTTTCACTGAACATCTCGGTGGCGCATGGTGTCTTCTCCTTGGAATATCTTCAAGCATGCAACCGTTATGATAAATAGCTCAATTGAAATTTGGCATGTCCATGCGACGTGGCTACCATCATCGATTTAGCATTTTTGCCATGCATGTAAGACGTGAGATGAGCATTCCACAAGGATGAATCGCGTGGAACTTCATTGCTGCTAGTATAAAAGAGTCCTTTACTTGAGAGTCTGCGATGAGATGAGTATACGGTCGAGAGGAGTCACCCACATAATTTAGAATGAGGTATTAGAAGAACACTGAAGAGATGGTTCTAGAATATGTAAGCATAGGAGTGCTTTGTGCAGATCTTTAAGGGTGCTTACATCTAACTGCCACCTGTCTTATACGTGCTGTTGGACATTGTTCCATGCATGACTATGACTAGGAGGAAAATTCCAGCCCGCATATACAAGTCATGGTCACAATCACTGTACTATGCCTGCATTCAGGAACAGGAATTCGATTCTATCCTGAAGTTCGCCCTTGAGTCACTACTAGATGTAATCACATTCCTGATAATTAATCAATATATCTCCCTCTTCGCCGAAAAAGAAAAAAGACAGATGGATGTTGTTCCTAGCATCCAGAAATAAGAGAAGGATGGATGCCGGAGCTCTCTCAGCGATTAGAGCTTCTCGGCCGTCCGATCGAAAGTCCCTCGCGATACTGACCGTCCGATCTCGGGCCCGACCGCCGTGAGCCGTGCGATCTCGAACCCGATCGACCTGGGCCGTTGGATAAAATTTCAATGGCAACAAAATGTAAATACTTTGCCCCCACCAGGGTATTTCCGTCTTTTCAGATCCGAGGAGAGGGTGCCGATAGGGCACCCAGTCGTCGTCCTCTCTGCTCCTCTCCTCACTTCCCCTCCTCCTCTTTGCTCACCAACGAGCCCCGCGCCTCCTCCTCCCCCCTCCAAACCCTAGCCCGCGCCTGTCTCCTTGCCCCACCGCCGCCGCCGCTTGCCGGGCACCCATCCGCGACCTCACGCCGCCTCCTCCTCTTCCTTCTCGGCCTTCTCGCTCACGGAGGATCAGCGGCCGCGCTGCTCTGGTGGCGCGCCGCCTCCGCCGCCCGGCGGGAGGCGCGCGCCGCCGCACAGCCCGGCGACCGGGAGCTCCTCGGAGAGAAGTCGTTCCCCTAGGAGAAGAAGGTGAGGAGGACACGCCCCTCCATCAAGGGATGGCCGAGGTGGCAGCGCTGCTTTGGGTGGCGGGTCGCCTCCGTCGTCAACAGGAGGGCTCAGGCAGCCTCCCGGCGACCAAGAGCTCCCGGGGCGGCCGTTCCCACGAGAAGACATCCCTCCGTCAAGAGATGCTCAAGCGTCCGGAGAGGGCGTGGAGATCGAGGGACGTCTGCTCCTGCTCCTGCTCGACCGATTCCAGATCGAGGGATGTCTGCTTCTGCTCGCTACGGACGCCGCCCCCCGGCCACACAGGTCATGTCTCCTTCCTGCACCTGCAAAATGTGTCAGGAAAGTGCACCTCCCACCTCCCAGTTAACAATAATTTATACTGATGATGGCCTCTACATATTCTGTCCTCACACTTGATTTTGTTCTATGTTAACATATGTAAAATGCTTCAGTTTGTATGTGTCTAAAGAGACCTCTACACCTAATAGGTGTCTTCCCTCTTACTTTATTTTTACTTTTTGTTCTCCAGATATATAGCCACTGAAGGGCTAGGCCGATGTTGTCATCATACTCTTAGATTAGCTCAAGGTTTTGATTTCTTATGGAATGCAGATCTTCTAATCTCTGTAGAGGGCTAACAAAATGACTCGTGCTTCAAGTACCAAGATCATTTCTTGCTTGATAATAAGGCAGAATGGTAAGCTTCTCCATTTGTATATCCATGTCTTTTTTCTTAGAAATGATGGCTGCATGTTTATGTTGTCATGTGTATAACATAACTGTAGATCAGTTTTACTCCATGACCCTGGTTTCATTGCTTGAAAGGTTTTTGATAAAATGATTAAAAGGAGCAGTATGACAATTGTGTTGATGATGTTTCCAAAACTTATTCTGCTTATCTACAAGTTCATATAACAGGAAGAATGGACATCATGTACTCTTAGACTGCCTATTTGAAGTTGGCCATGAAAGTAGATCTGACCTGTCCAATGCATGAAGTTGGCCATTTAGTGTATTTGTGTGAGCTAACTGGATTTTCTGTAGTGCTCCTAACTGCTTTTTAGTGTGGTGACTGTTTGTTTCTGTCCACCCATGCAGGTAGTTTTGGTAGTTGTGAGAAACTTGATGAGGTACAGTGCAGAATGACACACATCCAGTTATAGTATACCTTTTTTCCTAGGTTCTATTATTTATCTTTTTACTACGAATCGTTCCACTGGTGGTCGCGCCTAAAAATAGCTAATATTTTCCCTTGATATGTTATTATTAAACTTATGCCTTTATTCACACAAATAGTTTATGATGCTGTTTTGGTTACCAATCTTTGTTGTTTCTTATAAAATGATTAGGTGCTACAATACATCAGTCTGGGTTCTACTGCTATTACAATCTTTGTGTTGCATGTCTCTCTGGACCTTTTACTTTCATGTATTTTTTTTGTTGTGAATAACCCAAGAGAGTAGGATGTGGGCTTTGCTTCAAGATACCACTATGAATTTAGGAGCTTCCTTGACTTCATGTGATGGCCATGACGACGGGTTCACGAAGTCTAGGTGTTGAGTGTGTTCCATGGTCATGAAAATTTAGAAGCTCCATGATGTTCCTTTTACTCAACAGAAAGTTATACCAATTCTCCGCCTCTAAAAACTGAGCACAGTAGATGCATTTGAAGCACTCATACATATTATGTGAGAAATCAAGTTGGAGATCATATGCTTCGAGGCTTGATCTCCTCATGTTTGTGTACACCGATTTCCCAAAAGTATTATGTGCTGCACATATTCTTATTTCTTTTGATTAATATAGAGCAAGGTAGGTGTGAAAGTTGCCGATTCAAGGCTCAACTCAAGCAAACTTGATTTCTTGATTGTTTTGTCGATGCATCTGAGACTGACTTACTTCTCTACCCAGTATATATATGTTTGAATTGCATGATACTCATTTCACCTTGTTGTAAATAGTTGATATTCATGTAGTGTACTTTGTTCTCTCTGAATATTTGCAACCAGATAGATGGCAAAATGTATCATGCATGCTTGGTTCCTCAATCTTGCGCGCAGTTGTCAATGTGAGGAATGTCTGCAAGCGAGATGACCGCCCTTTCGCCTGGATCACCTCCTAGCCGTTGACCTCTTCGCAACAAGGTCAACAAGCCTTTTTTTGTTCACTTTCAAGTGTATGTGATTGTGAGCTAGATGTTCATGATTTGTGGTTTTTTGGCTGGTGATGCAGGGAGGTGGACGACTATATATCTATCATATGATGCAGAATCCAGATGAGTCCTTAAATACGACGAAGGACTGATATGCACAAATTGGTATGCTTTGCCGCCTTTCTTATTCACAAGTAGTGGATCCACATGTCAGTGGCACTCCTGAGACACCATAATTATTGGGAGAGCTTCACGTGTCAGAATGTTACTCGATTTAATAAACATGTTGTCCGGAACAATCTACAGGGTTGTGTTGCTCTTCCTTTCTTATGGCGTTTGTGGCGGCAGGGCTGTTGATCCTGCCAGCGCTTGGAGGTGGATGTCCTTTTGGCAAGAATGAAGCATGGACCTTCACGCCCCTAGGTATAATAGATCCTCGTCCCTTCCTTCTCTAATTTAATTTCATAGAATAGGATCAACACCCACAGTTAAGTCTGGGTTCATAAGGTGTGCATTTATCTTCAATGCATTTCTCACAATCTAAAAATTCTTGCGTACAGTATGTTATAGTGAAGAAATCTGCTTAGGCTATTGTTTCTTTTTTTATTTTGAGTTCATTTTCCTTTCCCATAGGATGGCTACATAAAAAAAACATACAATGGAAGCACTGAAGATGTCGGTGGCAGCTTCTCAACCTACATGTTCACATCTCTCTCTCTCTCTCTCTCTCTCTCTCTCTCTCTCTCTCTCTCTCTCTCTCTCTACAGTTTCTTTTCACTATGAACTGAATAAAAAATCTGATAGGACTGCACATATATCTTGCATTGAATCTGACCATATGTTTAAGTAAAATAGTTTAGGTTATAAGCCCAACAAGAAATTAAATAAGCTTTTGAATCACCAGCGGCCAAGGTTCACGAATAGACTATGTTCTTCTGATCCTTCAGCTTATTGGAGTAATATTGTTCCTTTTTCTTTTCTCCTGGCAGAAAAGATATATTGATTTGAAGACCACCCCAATTGTTTGAGATCTGGATTGTCTGTACATATTTTGTTCGTAGTTGGCAGATCGGGCCCATCATAATTTTGTCCTGCTACCATGCAGTTCTATCTACCATGCAATATTTTCCTCCATTCCGATATCAAGGTAGCTATTGCTCCTCAGTATCCACTCCCTCCTTTTTTAGAAGATCACTCCCTCCATTTTGTCTTGCCCCTTCTCTTGAAAAAATATTAATGTACTAGATTGTCGTCCAAATTAAATGGTATGTGTATAAATGTTTTATGGACAATTGACGCAATCTGTAGTTACCATATCTTGCAAGGTCACAAACTATGCACCATCCCTGTGTGTTACGTTAGAATTTAAAACTGCTAGCACTATTTTCGGAGCACGTTTACAAGACTGTTTAATTTCTTCTCATGTAGGTGTGGATGTGATTTGCTTTCTCTAGATATTTTGAGGTAATTGATTTGGTGAGTGCTTTGAATATGTACACCTAAGGTGCCCGTTCACCCTTTTGTATTATCTAAATCAGTGTGAATGTTTGATTATATCAATTTCTACTATTGCTTCTAATGAATGGTATGAAAGATTTAGGAAATCAGCCTACACTATTGCTTTATGGGAAACAATATGGTGAACACCCAGTTCATTACATAGCTTATGTGTGTGCTTTATCATGCACTATTTCTAATAAACGGTCATGATTCTGTATGGTGTTTACTGTTCGGTGGTACCTTTGGATTGTTAGCATTGTCCACCTTCAGATTGTTAGCATTGTCCACTGACTATGTTTGTTTTGTACCCTGTTATTCCATGGTGAACTTTGCTTGGATTTCCGTCTGTCCATCCATGGATGAATAATGCCGGAGTGACATTGTGATGCTAGGTAGTTACAAGGCCCATCTAAGCTCTTCCTTGTGCTGAAGTTAGCCAGTGAGCCTCCTCTACCAAAGCTCTATGAAACAGATTGGTTATGCATTATTCATCCATGGGTTAGGATATGAAATCGATGCTCCTGCTATGATTATCATTCTGTTTTTTCTTTTCTTTCCCTTTCGCCCTGCCGTTTTGTCATTGTGTCAATAGGTCCTGCAATGGGGGCTGAAGGGTAGTTTGATTTGAATCATGCTTGGTTAAATTAATATATAGTGAATGTTAGTTTTGGCCTTGTGAACAACTAGATCAATTCTCTGGATGCCTTCGCATAGGATTGGATTCATGGTTGCAATATGTAATTTCTATTGATCTGCTCTTATATATTATGAACTAAAGTTTCTGTATTATATGCAAAAGCAAAAACCCCAAGTTGGGTACCTCTATCAATGTTAGTGAGGCACATAATAACTAAGATCCCTTTACTTTGATTCAGTGCATGGTGTACTTAAGATTTGTGCCTAATGCAAATATTGGAGGACGTGTGTGTGTGTGTGGTGTGATATCTCTTCTGGGTGCCACATAGGATACTAACATAAAAATATGTCCTTTTACTACTTTATATTCTTTTATGTTGAACTGTTGAAGCAGCTATATAGTATCCATATTACTGAAAATGAGCTGAGATGATGCAAAAAAATTGCGGCATGTTATCTTTCTTCGGCTTATGGGATTATTGTCTGTGCAGAAGGATATGGATTCCAGAGAGCTGTGATACACTTGTGCTCTGTCTGGTTTGTGGAGCCGTGACTTAAACAATCATGGTTAAATACATGAAGCTCTATTTTGCAACTTTTGCATTCGCCATACTGAAAAGTTGATCCTGCAAGTATGGCGTTGTCTTCACAAGCTTATGTAATCCTTTGAAATCAATTAGGTGTGACATGCAAAGAGGAATCAGTAATTAATTACCTCTCATATGTTGGGTTAAATTAATGGCTTTGATCTCCATGACCTGGTTATTGCATTTGTTATGTTACGATGGATTGTGTTGGTTTGCTTTTGTACTAAACCTTTTTGTAGTTGCCTGGATCAGCTGCTGTGTACTAAATATGTGTAGTTTGCTTTTGGACTAAAGCCTTTTGTAGTTGCTTGGACCAACTGTTATGTACTAAATATGTATTGCTTGCTTTTGGACTGAAGTCTTTTTTGTTTCCTTGCTACATGCTGAATGTGTATGTATTGATGCAATGCTTGTGATATAAACTTATATTAGATTGATAAACACAACTACATTATGCTACTTTTTATATTTGCAATGCTTCAACGACAGTTACTGGATTGTATATGACTGTATCCGGCAGCGGTGCTGCCGGGTGCGGCAAGCCGCACTTCCTATCTAGTGACTATGACTAGGAGGAAAATTCCAGCCCGCACATACAAGTCATGGTCTTTCTCTTGTCAGCCTTTTTCACATGTTTACTTCTGTAGCAGATTTTTCTAACTGCATATACAAATCTTCTTATAGAAAAGCACAATCATGGTATGGCTGCATTCAGGTCCAGGAATTCCATTCTATTCCGAAGCATGTCAGCTTGTCAGTGTTGGCTGTAATCATATTCCTAATGACGTTCCCTTTTAATTTCCCTGCAAAGAAAATAAGACATGTGTTCTAATTCCTGCTCTCTACAGTTACGTTCTCTCACAAATCCATACCGGCCACATAATAGTATAAAGTAACAGACAAAAGACAGGACGAATCCATCTTTAAGCCCATCAATCAGATCAAGTCCCTAATTTTGCTGTCCACTTGTCACTGCACGAACAGATAGAGGCTGCCTGACATTATATCACTAAGATATAGAAACTAAGAAGATTGAGAGAACCAACGGGGTAATACAGCAATGATCCAACCACCGTCGTGCAAACCTTTTGACACATGGGAATCGGTGGGTTTTCTGAATCAGTTGACTGAACTTTGAACAACAAGAGGTGAAGGAAATGCAGTTTCCTTACGGTGCTGATCAAGTGAAGCAGAAACAGTTCGCTTTTGCATTTATACAGTTTCATGTCTACCGTGGTGATACAAAAACGCACGCACGTTGACTGTTGTCGTCATGTTCTGGTTGAGACTTGAGAGACCCTGCGTCATAGTCCACACTTGACTCCTAGCTCCCGTCCGGTGCCGCCTGGCCATCGAGGTGCATGCGGTCGACCAATTAGCGACGTCAGCAAAATACTTAGCATTTACGTAAGTGTTTTTTGCCGCTTTCAAATTTCCCGTACAGTGACTTTTGCCACATTTTGTAAATTGATGCTTTTTTTGCTAATGACACCGATATTGTGGTGGTTCTATGCATTTTACTCCCACAAAACAAGGACTAGCTAAGCAATTACTGAAAACTAAAATGTAGGCCCAACCGGATTGGGCTCGTTGAGACGATAAATGTGTGCCTATTGCCTAATTCAGATAGGAACGTTCGTTTAGATGCATACTATTGCAGAGTTGCGGCAGTGCAATACTTCGTGCTAACCATATAATTCACACTACTATAACTTCATCTCATTATCTAAAAAACTTGAGTGTTTGACAAAAAACTACCAGAATTGAGGCTTCCGTCCCACAGAACTACCACTTTTTTAAAAGTGGCTGATAACTACCAAAAAATTGGAAGCGCGTGACTAAAAACTACCAAGTTGACGAATTGACCGTTTTAAAGCGTTTAAACCCATTTCTGACAGCAATGGCCCACATGTCAGGTGGACGCCAGCGGTAACGACTAACGGCGCTCCCTCGCAGCCATTAGACCCGGCCGTCGCGGTCGCACCTGGTCGGACCAGGACTAAGCTGGCCGACCGGGCCGCTCGTCCCCACGCTCCCTCACTCTCCCCCGAGCTCTTCTCCTAACCCTAGCCGGCGGCGTTCATGGCGGCGGTGGATGCAAACTCCAGCGCCGAATCGCTTGGAGGCATCCCCCCCAACGTGGTGGGAGGCGATGTTGCCGGCTTCTCGGAGGTTGATAACTGGCTAGGCAGCACAAGCTTCGTGGTTCCACAGCCTTCCCAACCGCCATCTTAGCCGTCCCAGATGTCGGTGAGGCCGCCTCCGGTTGTAGTACCGTCAACGAGAAGAAGCGTAGGTCGAGGCCGGCGCAAGGTTCCTCGTCCTGCTGGCGGAGCGAGGTATGGCATCTGATTTCTCATAATGTTTATGTAATTTTAGGTTAATTTTAGAAGCATGATATATAGGCTAGTTGCACACTTAGATTCAGATTACAACCCTATTTGTGCATAAATTTAAATCTGTTAGCAACCTTAACATTGCGTTGTGTTTTCAGTGAATCCAAGCTGTCAGAGAAATGAAAAACAGTTAATTGTGAGAAATCTTAATATTGTCCAGACCATTTAATTATAACTATCTTAATCTATGTTGCAGTATTGATGACCCAAAGTGGGAAATTTGGTTTCATTTTCTAGCCAGAGAATCTGTGGTTAGAAGAATTTACCAGTCAGACATATCATATATTACTCTGGTTTCTCTCATTGCGTCTGAGGGCTGTGGAGCTAATGATTATATGTACTATGTTGTTGATGAGGAGAAAGGAATATAAGGCCTAGAGCATGTTGGTTGTGAAGATGATGTGCAACAGATGTTGATCCAATTAGATAAGGAAAAGATTGTGAACATACGAGTTGTCAGAGGAGATGAGCCTTCTAATGCAGATGAAAATAGAGATAGTTATTTTGCTGAACATTGTATTAACACACAACAAAGTTGCACGAAGCTGGTGGATGCAACCAAAGACAGAAAGGATGAGCTTAAGAACAACAATCTTCAGAGAGAAGCTGACCTTAACCTAGAACAGTTTTGTAAGGGATTGTGCTTCACCAATGTTTATGTGTTCAGAGATGCACTTAGGGATTTTCACATCAGGACTTTGAGGAATTTCCAGTATCACAGAAATGCCCCTGATAGGATTATTGTTTGGTGCTCAGAGAGAGCACATGGATGTGATTTTTATATCTGTGCCTCTAAGATAGCTAATGAGCAAACTTTCTGCATCAAGAAGTGTGATATGCTGCACACTTGTGGAGCATGTGCAGAGAACACAAAGGTTACTACAAAGTAGGATGGGTACTATCACCTGTGGAAATTGTGGTTTGGAGGGACATAGGTATACAAATTGCAACAAGACTCTAAGGCCTAGGCTTCAGATGAGGAAGACATGACATCAGGTAATTTTTCTGAACCTCTTATAAAAATTTCAGTTCCTCTAGACATACTTTTTCATCCAAAAATAATTTTTAAAAGAAATGTTATGTGTTACAAGCAGGAAAACAGGGCAGTTTATGAAGACATAGCTGGTTCATCTAGAACAGTTCCTCTTGCAACTGCAAGAACCACAACAGTACCTGCTGCAACTCCATCTGCATCTGCACCAGCCCCTTCTGCATCTGGCCTAGGCCCTTCTGCATCTGCACCAGGCCCTGCACCAAGAGCTAAAAGAGGTAGGCCTGCAGGTAGAGGGAGGACTCATGGATTCACTGCTCCAAGAGCTGCAACCACTTCAGATAATCAAGTTGGGACCAAGAGGAAGAGAATGATAAGCTCCAAATTAAAAGGTTATTTCTATTGCAGTGGTAACTACTGAAGTGACAGGTAAGCTGAGATGAAACCTGTTCTGTGGTCAAGTTGTCTGAACCTATTCTGTGGTCTGAAACCTGTTTGGTACTTTCTTTATTTGTTTGAACCTATTATGTAGTCTGAACCCTATTTGGCACTTTCTGAATTTGTCTGAACCTGTTCTGTGCTCTGAAACATGTTTGGCTATTTCTGAATTTGTCTGAACCTGTTCTGTGCTCTGAAACATGTTTGGCTATTTCTGAATTTGTCTGAACCTGTTCTGTGCTCTGAAACATGTTTGGCTATTTCTGAATTTGTCTGAGCCTGTGAAAATGGGCCTTTGATTGGGCTTTGTTATTGGATCAAACTCCCGAAGCCTTCTGTGTTGTCTATAAGAAGGCGAACCCTCTCTCCCCCTACCCAAAACCTAGCCGCCAGCACCACTACAACCCAGCCGCCAGCCAAAGAGATGGATCCCAGCCATGGAGACGTTGTTGATGACCAGGAGGAGTTGGGTAGGGCAGCAAGAAGGGTTGCAAGAGAAGAAAGGAGGGCCCATCAACATGAGCGACGGCGATGGCTGGCTGCTAGAATCATGGCAGAACGCAACTCCAACGACGTGAGGCAGTTCAACGAGGTGTTCCCAGCTGGAACCAACATCACTGATGAGCTGATCATTTGGTGGGCTAGAGAGAGGGCAAACTTCCATCGATATCAAGTCACCAGGGCGAGGTGGAGTAGAATTCTTGATTCGGCGTGGTGAATCTATTCTCACTAATGCTTGCTATGGATTCCTCTCTTGAATAAATGTCAGCTTGTATGAATTCTTATCAATTTCTCTAAATGTATGCGAAGTTAACTGAATTTTCTTAATTTGTGCTCTGTAATTGTTTGTGCGTGGTGGTTCATGGTAGTTAATGTAGGTCTAGAAGCATCCACACACAAGTAGTAGTGGCCATCCATGTCTTTAAAGCCAACACCCAAAACGTGTAATCTCCACTTCTCCTCTCTTTCTTTCTACTCGACCATTAGCCTATCCAACTTCCCATCCAAAAAACCACCTTCACGCCGGCGATGGCATTTGGAGAGGGTTGGCATAGGGCCCTACAGGAGCTGTGTGCCGGTGATGCCAAGAAGCTGCAGTATGCGCGTGAGGTGAGTTCTTGGTTCAGCAGCCCTACCATGCTGCAGAACCAAGCGCTCGCCGTCAGGGCAGCCGCCACAGACGAGGAGAGGGAGCGCCTGCCTGACCTCCATCGCCCCTTGATTGAAAACCTCATCTGGGCAATGGGTGAAGCTAGGGATTCGCCGGACCCTTTTCAGCGAGCCCGTTGGTATATGTACCAAGACCGCCTGAATCTGCGTCTGGTGGATCACCTAGCTGAACGCATAGTGCCAGTGCTGCCCCTCATGAGGATGATGGAGATGCAGCCATAGCAAGCGCTGCCGGAGCTGGAGCGGCCACCAGTGCAGGAGGAGGAAGCATGCTCATCTAGCAAGAAAAACAAGGCCAAAAAACAGAGCTTCCAAGGTCCTGTTCGTCATTCAGAGCGTCTTCGTCTGCTGCGTTAGTACTTAGGATGCTGCAATGTAGATGATGCTGCTGCAGTGTATGATCTACCTGTTTTAAGTTTAGCAACTTAGATCAATTATATGTGATCCTGCGAAGTACTATGTTTTAAGTTAGCATGGTTGATCTATGTGAATGAAACCTGCTCTGAACTACCTCTGAATCTGAATTATTGTGCACTGCCTCTGAATCTGCACAAGTTTCTGTCAACTTTAAACAACACAAGTTTCACCACGCAATAACTACAGCACAACTACCACCAAGTCTCATTGAATTCAACTTCTTTACTGCATCACTCCACCTCTCTTTACTACATCTCCTCTTTCTTCAACTACTTAACATCAGCCTCACTGGATCTCCACGACTTCACCTCACTCGCCACTTCTCTCACAACCACATCCTCTCTTCACCCATGGCTGGTTCCTCCTCCACACCAGACCCATGGCTCAACCCATTCCCCACTGGCAAGGGCTGGGTTGCCATGCTATTTGGTTTGGTGTGCGGTGACCAAGATCTATTCCTGGACTACATGAAGATAGCTACGAGATACAACAACGCGGATGGACTAGTAGATGCTGCTGACCTAGTCCAGAAGAAGGCGACGCCTCAAGAGAAGAAGTGCATGCAGCATAGCTATGGAACTAAAGGTAAGGTATCCTGCCCATCGACACTCTACTATGGGCAATGAGAGAGCGAGTCCTCCGATGATGGCGATGTAGCGATGGGAAGCCCACCGCTATGTTGCTTCGACACAAGCTGCAACTGATGTAGCAGTGCAGGAAGAGGACGACGACGACTTGCAGATAGTTGCGCCACATGCAGAGCAGGCTCGCCGCCGTCCCCCTCCCATCATCATCATCGACGAAGACGATGAACAGGAGGAAGTGCAGAAGCAGACAGATCCAAGGCAGATCAAGCAAATCATGCGTCGCTCTGCACGCTTAGCAAATCCTAAAGATGAGCAGTAGATCTAATGTTATGTTTATCTGAAACTTGATTTGCATGTATGTGCTATCTATGTTAGAGAGACTATGTGTTATCTATGTTACAGAGAATATGTGCTATCTCTGGTGTATCCAAGATCAGATAATTCTATGTGCTATATATAGGTCAGTACTGGATGCAACAGATTATGAAAACAAATATAGAAATTTAACATCATCATGGACTATAGTTCATAAGCTAACTTACTATCCATACTTGGCATTACAACTTGGAGTTCATAGGAAGTTAATATCTTAAAGCATTACAGATCACATGTAGTGCCATGGGCACCACAAAACAAATCCCCAAAATGATCTGAAACCAGGACAGTTCATAGGCAGTTCATATATAGTATTATAGCTAGCTAAGATGCATATTTGCATCAGATAACATAGCAAGGCCAGTTATATATATAGGCCTCATATATACTTACCATCCAGAGCTGCCACTTCACTCCTCCATCACAACTTCCTTGATCTTGTCCAGCTTTTCCTTGCACCCATGACCAACCTTCAGGAGCTCAGCAATGACATTCTCCAGCTTCTTCTTCTCTTCTTTAAGGTGGTCTCTGTCCACCTCTATCTCCTTCATGGCCTTCCTAGTGTTTTGGATTATATCAGCTTGACTCTGAAGGATGCACCTCTGTTCTTTTTTGAGCTTAAGCTTCTCCATTTGAAGCTCAATATTTGCCTGCTCCTCAAGTTGCCTCTTCTTCTCCTTCAGTTCATTGATTGCCTGGCTTGTGCAATCCATGTCATGAGATTTGATTCCATCCTGATAATCAAACAACTTGGACACATCATCCACCAGCTGGCTATACTGATTGGCCAGAGAATCAAGCTCCTTATGCAAGTTAGCAACCTCTGTCCCATGAGCCTCATTATCCTGGGCTCTACCAATGTTCTGCTCATGATACATATCCCAGAGCTTGGTTAAGCACCTTTGCAGAATTACAGGCCAGGGGGCATCTACCCACTCCAGAACACCACAGTTCACACCATCCTGAAAATCAAATTATATTTGCAGTGAACACCACAGATAACAAGCAAATTCAGAATAACAAATCATAAACACATGTGCTATACATAGGTACACTAGCTAGCTCTATACTCAAAATACAACACATCAATATGTTTCCAATGCTCTCTGCTACAAGTACAATATTCAAACACACATAAGTTTTCACACTTAAGGAAAATACAGAAAAACAACAACTAAACGCTACTCTGTTTCCACTACATAGCAGAAAAACAAGCTAATCAAATCCACATCAAGTTGGTCCATTACCTCAGTAGCACATCCGATGAATCTCCTGCTAATGTCAGTGCCTTCAAATGCCACAAACTTGCCTGCCCTCTGCCTGTGCAGGATGCACCTTCTGTTAGATTCAGTCACAGGCCCACAGAAGCTTGGGTCTATCACAGTGTCAGGAGTTTGCTGCAGCAGCAAAAACATATATGTATCAACTACAGCTCACATATATGAACTTAAATGGAAGAAATCTCGATTATCTTCAAACCCTAACCCTAACCCTAGAACACAGGAAGGAGAGGAGAGGATACAGTTAGCTGACTTACGAAATACTCCATCTGCATGCTGCTGAACTCGCTCATGAACTCGTCATCGTCGTCCGAGGTCTCGTTACTATTGGGCCAGGACGACATGGTAGGTCGTGGCGTCGCCGGAGAGCGAGAAGAAGCAGAGCAGAGCAAAGTGGGGAGTGAGCTCGGGGGAGAGTGAGGGAGCAGGTGGGGACGAGCCCAGTCGGCCAGCTTATACCTGGTCCGATGCGGCCTGGTCCAACCAGGTGCGACCGCGACGACCGGGTCTAACGGCTGCGAGGGAGCGCCGTTAGCCGTTAACGCTGGGGTCCACCTGACATGTGGGCCACTGCTGTCAGAAACGGGTTTAAACGCTCTAAAACGGTCAATTCGTCAACTTGGTAGTTTTTAGTCACGCGCTTCCAATTTTTTGGTAGTTATCAGCCACTTTTAAAAAAGTGGTAGTTCTATGGGACGGAAGCCTCAATTCTGGTAGTTTTTTTGTCAAACACTCAAAAAACTTAGAGTGTCTTCAAGCATGCAACTGTTATGATAAATATCTCAACTGAAATTTGGCATGTTCATATGATGCGGCTACCTTCGTCGATTCAACATCATTGTCATGCAGGACGTGAGATGAGCATTCCATAAGGATGAATGGTGTGGAACTTCGTTGCTGTTAGTATAAAAGGGTCTTTTACCTGAGACCTGTTCAAGGGAATAAATTATATACATATTGTGTGATGAGATGAGTACACGATCGAGAGGAGTCGCCCACATAATTTAGATGAGGTGTTAGAAGAACGCTGAAGAGATGGGTCAAGAATATGTGGATACAGAAGTGCTTTGCACAGATCTTTAAGAGTGCTTGCATCCAACTACGACCCATCTAATACGTACTGTTGGACATTGTTCCTTGCATGACTAGGATGAAAATTCTATCCTGCATACACAAATCATGGCGGAGGCCACTACCAGCACGACAGTGGTGGTGGCGGCGGCTACCAGAATGCAAGCGGTGGTGGCGGAGGCCACTATCAGAACGGCGGCGGCAACAACTTTAAGCAGCGGCGTCCCTCCTACAACAACAATAGGGGGCGCCCCTTCCAAGGCTACAATGAGTATGAGAATAAGTGTCAAATCTGTAAAAGGAAATTATATAGCAAAGGATTGTGACTGGCGCTATGCCGAGAACAATTCCCAACGCAAAAAAGTTGCAGCCGCCGCAGACACGTGATATGGTGTTGACACAAATTGGTATGCCGATACCGGTGCCACGAATCACATCGCCGATGAGTTTGAGAAGGTGACGATGCACGAGAAGTATCCAGGTCACGACCAAGTCCGCAACAAAAATGGAGAAGGTTATGGAGATAGCTCATGTTGGTCATTCAATTATTGCAACCCCTCATAGAGATATTCACCTTCAAAATATTTTGCATGTTCCAGAAACTGCCAAAAATCATCTTTCCGTTCATCGCATTGCTCTTGACAACAAAATTTTTCTTGAGTTTCACCCTTCGTTTTTATCAAGGATCAGGTCACGAGGAGAATTCTCTACCAAGGTAGATGTGTGCATGGGCTCTTTCCGCTATTTCCCCAGTTTAGAAGCTTCAATAAACAAGTTTTTGGTGTTATCAAAATCTCATCAGAACGGTGGCACGCTCGATTAGGGCATCTATCTTTTTTCATTGTTCAACAAGTGCTTAGAAATAATCAGCTCCCATGTGTTGGGGAGCGTAGTGTAGAAACAGTTTGGTGGTTCATGTCAAAAAGCAAAATCTCATCAATTTCTATATCATGTTTCTACTAGTATTTCTACCAAACCACTTCAACTTATTTTCTCCTATGTTATGGGGTCCGGCCCTTCTTCTGTTGGTAGACATACCTACTATGTTAGCTTCATTAATGATTTCAGTTACTTGGATTTATCTTCTTAAAAAACATTCTGACGTTTTCCAAGTCTTTCAACAATTTGAAGCACTTGTTGAACGCAAATTTGATAGCAAAATCATTGCCGTCCAATCTGATTGGGTGGTGAATATGAGAAGTTGAACTCTTTTTTTCGTCAACTTGGCATCTCTTATCATGTTTCATGCCCCCATGCACACGAACAAAATGGTTCCCGCTGAACGTAAGCATAGGCACATTGTTGAGGTAGGACTAGCTCTTCTTGCCGGTGCCTCCATGCCCCTCAAGTTTTTGGGATGAGGCTTTTCTCACCGCTGTCCACCTTATCAATATGCTTCCTAGCCGTGTCATCAACAATGAAACACACATGCAAATGCTTCTCCATACTCATCCAGATTATCAATCTCTTCATGTTTTTGCGTGTGCTTGTTGGCCCAACCTTCGTCCTTATAACAATCGCAAACACCCATGCATTTTCCTTTACTGTACACAAATTAGAATTGGCTCATATAAAATTAATTAAACCATATTATAAATATAAATATAAAACTAAGTTTCGATACCACGACCTCACACACCATAGACAACTGGCAGCAGGCCGTTAACCACTACACCAGAGACCTGCATCTGAATATTAGGTGCAAAATTTATAACAACACACATCAGCGTTGAGATTTGGAAAAACATTCTGAAAATTCTTAAAAATAGCAACAGTTTTATTTATATTCAAAAATTGTTTTGGAGAAGTGAAGATTTTTTGTAATTCCACTTTTAAAAATAAACATGAACAAATTTTGCAAATCTTGAACAGATTTCTAAAACGCGAACAGTTTTTCAGAAACGTAAAATTTTCTGAAAAACAATGAAATTACTAAAAACACAATATTTTTATAATTTCCGAATATTTTCTGATATCAGGAAAAGTTTTTAATTTTTAAACAAAACATGGAAAGCAGGAACATTTTAAAATTCATAGATAAAAAGTTATAAACAGAAAAAATAATGCGAACAAAATTTGTATTGTACACCTTTTTTAGAAATGCGAACAAAACTAGAAATACGAGAAGATTTATTGAAATTGTGAACAAAATGTTAAACCGTGAAAATTTTATGAAACATGGATATTTTTCTGAATTGGTGAACAAATGTTGATGATGACAACATTTTTGAAATTCCTGAAAAAAATTTGAAACACAAACATTTTTCTGAAATTGTGAACAAATTTGAAAACAAGAAAAGTTTTTGAAATTCCTGAATTTGTAACACAATCATTTTAAAATTGCGAACATATTTTAGAGATGAGTATATTTTTCTCAATTATGAATAAATTTTGAAAACAGGAATTGTGTTTTGAAATTCCTAAATATTTTTTCAAACACGAACATTTTTGATATTCTGAACAAAATTTTAAAACAAGAACATTTTTTAAAATTTCAAACAATATTTGAAATTTCTGAACAAAGAAACAGTAAAAATAAAAAAAGACATAGACAAAAAAAACAAAGAGAAAAAAAACAAAAAAGACACATAAACAGAAAAACCAAAAATAAGAAAAAATAATATAAAACCCGGTTCATGAACGTTCTAAAAGGTTTCTAAAACTGATAAAAATTGACTGGGAATCTTTGGAAGGTTCCTAAAACCGGGAATGCTGCAACACGTTAGTAGGCCGGCCCAGCACAGCACCAGTATGTGCGAAAGCTCATTAGTTTGACGCGGAATGTGTCAAACAGGATATTCTAGATAGCACGGTATCGGACGTGCTCGCAAACCATGTTCTTCCTCTCGTCAACATTTCCAGACTTTTTTAGACCGCTACAATATATCACCATAAAACTGATCTTCACATTAGCTAAACTCAATCGAGTGACTTTAGCTAATGGGTCAGTCGATTTTGAGATTCTCGAAGTAATTCGCCGGAGGAGAGGAAGGAGAAGGAAGGGGCTCGCTAGAGGGCTACCCCAGTATCTATCTTAGGGTTTAGGGTGTGGGCGGTGGTGGACGGCGGTGGTGGGGACGGTAGTGGGGCTTTGCCAAAGAAAAAACTCGGTTGGGGGTGCCTAGAGGGATGGTCGGGGGCGGCGGATGACCGGCGGTGGGGGTGATTCCGGGGAGGGCGGCGAGGCGGCGTGGGACCTGGAAGAAGACGACGTCTGGAGGTAGAAGAAGCAATCCGCACCGTTTATTTTCCATCCAACAGTTGAAATTCATCGACTGGCCCAAATTCGTTTTTGAAACAACTGACTATTGAATTCATGCTCCAGCCAGTTGCTTCAAAAGTCCGAGCTGATGGAGGAAGGCGGGCAATATATTTCAACACTCCCCCTCACGTCTAGGCTATTTTAGTCCTTAGACGCGGGATCGATGTAGGCCGCAGAATCATTTTATTTAATACTAAGTTGGCAGGATCTTGAACTCAAGAACTCTTGGCTCTGATACCATATTAAATTCATGCTCCAGCCAACCCAACACAACATTAGCCATCATATAATTTCTACATGATATTAGAGCGGTTAGTCTCACGGCGCCGATCCTAGGCCTTCCACCACTTCCGCAGCACGCCGCCCCCGGGGAGATTAATAGATCGATATTATATTAGGTCAATTCAATTTTCAAAATTCTATTAGATTAGGTTTTTTAGCCACCAAATAAATCTTTAAAGACCCAAATTCTGGTGAGAAAAATCCTAGCGGATCGGTGCAGCAATCTTTATCCCAGACGGCGGCCAAATCACTTGATGCATCCTGGACCTCTGTGCTCCAACAGGCGACGGTACGGTGGACGGACTCCTGCATCAGCCGCGCCCGCCTCTACATCAACCAACTCCGTCCGCCTGAAGACGCACCGGACACCAGCACTGGAGCACGGGAGGGACCTCGACAGCCAGTACCCGGCGAGCCACATGCAACAAGATTACATCCACGGACAGGTGTGCTTGTTCAGCAATTACTATTGGCTAATTCTTACGTGAACATGCATCATGCCAGGGCAACATGGGATGTGGAATACATCCACGATCCTAGATCGATTCCTCCCCCGGTGCACACGATGGCCTCCATCATCGAAGCTGCGGCCTCGCCACGGGACTCCACGCTGCAGCGCCAGCCGCCAATCAGCTGTCGTCGTACGTCGCGCACCAGCAGGCTTCGAGTCGCTCACGTACGAGCCGAACCGGCCAAACAAGGCCAGCGATTTCACCGAGCAATCGCATCGAGCGATCTCCACTGGTTCCGCGCCGCGCGCGACATCGAGCGCTGCACCTCCAGGCTGCCACATCTACATCGACATCGTGCCACTACATCTACGTCGAGCTGGCTAACCTGCACCGAGCGATCTACACCGACCCGCGCCACAACATCGAGCTGTAAGATTACATCACGCCCAAGAAAAGAAAAATCTTCGTCGAGCACATGTACGAGAAGCGACCATGACCTGCACCGTCCACACGTCAAGCCGGTGTGGAGAGAGATGCAAGTCTTCATCGACTTTTTCGTCGCGACACGGCATCGACACATCGTCGCCGCGAGGGACGCCTTCAAGCGACATCATCGTCGACACGCTGTTGCAACGCCATAGCCGACACTTCATCGCCAAGGTCTCCATCAACATGGTCTTCATCAACATCTTCGTCAACACACCGCCGCCGCCTCGTCCACAAGATGGATACCTAGCGTCCTCTGACAGACTTTTCTGCAAGGCGCGACATCGACGACGGCAATGACCGCGTCACGACAACGGCATCGACCGCGTCATACACGACGGCACGACTGCATCGACAAGGCGTCACTACAGTGACGACCCCAACACGGCCACACGGTTCTGGCAAAACCGATGTGTGCCTGATGGGTTTCCTTCGGTCCTGGCAAAACCGGTGGACTCATCGCCGACGACACCCTCTGACATCCGCAAGGTGCATCGTCCATGATTGCAGCTCCGTTATCTACAATATAGCGCATTTTTTTGCGCCTCCAGCATTGTGCAGCTTCATCATCCACAACGACTAAACCATCGACCACGACTACCTCGACCACGGCTACATCACCATGATTGGCTACCTTGACATCGGCACCAAGGGCAACATCTACAACAACTCCAGTCAACAGCGTCCGCGTCGTCACTAGCGTCCACGCCACTCCCGCTGTGACTGCGGGAGGGAACAGAGGAGAGACGAGGAAGGCACAGGTGCCGACCCGACAGCCATTAGAGACGCAGTTGATGATGGCGCAACGAAGAAGACGACAGAATCGCAAGACTTAAAATTCAGTCATAATCTTCCGCTTCACTCCCGCTATGACTGATGGATGGAGGCGGGCAATATATTTCAACACTCCCCCTCACGTCTAGGCTACTTTAGTCCTTAGACGCGGGATCGATGTAGGCCGTAGAATCATTTTATTTAATACTGCGTTGGTAGGGTCTTGAACTCAAGACCTCTTGGCTCTGAGCCCATAATGAATTCATGCTCCAGCCAACTCATCTAAAAGTCCGAACTGGTGAAGGGAGGCGGACAATATATTTCAACATCCCCCTCACATCTAGGCTTATTTAGTCCTTGGACGTGGGATCGATGTAGGCCGCAGGATCTTTTTATTTTAAATACTGCGTTGGCAGGGTCTTGAACTCAAGACCTCTTGGCTCTGATACCATATTGAATTCATGCTCCAGCCAACTCATTCAAAAGTCCGAATTGATGAAGGGAGGCCGGCAATATATATCAACACTCCCCCTCGCGTCTAGGCTATTTTAGTCCTTAGACGCGGGATTGATGCAGGCCGCAGAATCATTTTATTTAATACTCCCTCCGTTCCAGAATATAAGGTGTATTGGTTTCCGTGCAAGTCAACCATTTGAAAGTTTGACCAAGATTATAGAATAAAATATCAACATCCACAATATCTAGTAGATAAAATATGAAACTAATTTTCATGATGGATCAAATCATATAAATTTGGTATTTTGGATCTTGATATATTTTTCTAAAAACTTGGTCAAACATGCACACGTTTGACTTTTAAAAAAACAAATACACCTTATATAAAGGAATGGAGGGAGTACTGCGTTGGCAGGGTCTTGAACTCAAGACCTCTTGACTCTAATACCATATTGAATTCATGCTCCAGCCAGTTGCTCCAAAACTCCGAACTGATGAAGGAAAACGGGCAATATATTTCAACACTGACGTCTAACCATTCACAATCCTCTTCTAGAAAATCTTTAAAAACAAACGGACAGACAAACTTATTAATTCCACCTTTGTGATCTGATTACGTTTCTGCGATCCCAAATCCGTATGGACCACATGTTGTAATAATATTAATTAATAGTAGAGAAAAAGGCAAAACACGAATCACATCTTTAGGTCCATCAGATCACGCCCCCTGTTTTCTCTCCACTTTTCACTGCATGAATAGGTTCAGAGATAATGCTCATGCCACAAATTTGCTTCGAGACTGTACAGAGAAGCCACACATACTTGAGATAGTAGAAACGAAGAAGATTCAAAGAGGCAGCAGGGGTTGTTTCATCCTCCATGGTAATATATACAGCAACATGGTGCTGCATGCTCGGGGATAATATTCACTGATGATGTCCAGCGGGTTCCCTGTATCTCTAGCAGGAAATGCAGTTTCTCCGCGGTGCTGATTAAGTAAAAGAGAAAAGGCAGTTTCCAGTGAATGAAGGGACTGTCAAAAAAACTCTTACTCTGTTTTTCCGGTTTTCATGAGAGCTCTGCTTTTTTACTTTTGGCAAGTACACTTCCTGTGCTTTGAGTGAAGCATCACTAGCTAGTTGTACAAGTTGTGACAATCGTTTCAACCAATCTGCAGTTTCTCATGTATCATTGTATCCCAATTCCTCATGTAAAGACATTATTAGCAGTAATTATCTGCAACGGTAATTGAGTTTGATGGTACCAAACTCCATTACAGTAGCTCACCGGCACAAAATTAAGTGACGTTGGAGAAAAACTTCGTGAAGATGAAGAAAATTTGGTCTTCTCTGAACATACTCGTAATATTTTCTGAAAGCGAAACAATGTGTGCGACGAGAAGCTACATTTCACAATTACCGTACTACAGAATCAAGGTACATACTTCAGATGGAATTGTACATTCAGATGCAAGGTACTATATTGCAGAGTTTTTTTTTTCTGAAACGGATACTATATTGCAAGGTTGCGGCTATGTGACACTTTTTTACTAACCAAATAGTTCACAGTTTTCAGCCTGAGGATATCTACAATCGTTGTGATAATGAGCTCAACTGAAATATGGCATGTTCATGGGACGCGGCTAGCTTCCTGGCATATGAGCATATTTTTTGCATAAACTTTTACTACCAAGATGAATATCCTTGTTTCCAAAATATTCACAACTTTTTAAATATGTACAAATATGGAGAGCATAGATTCAGTGCGTAACCATGTGCTAGGAATTCTGGTTTGAACTTTAGGCTTCTACCAAGTACCAACTACCGCCCTATGAAAATTCAAAATCGAGTTTTGTGTTTGTAACAAAACCAAGTAGTTGCAGTATAAGTGTCTTTTTTTTTAGGCAACATCTCCAATCTTTATTAATCAACTAGAATGTTTACGTGTTAAAAAAACAGAATTTTTACAGGTATTGAAATAGAATCAAATGAAGTGCAAGTCAAAAAAGTTTCCAAAGAACCTTTATACTACCATCAAACAGCCAAATGTTGTGTTTGTTAAACGATGTGTATTCCTAGTCTAGGCGCACCTCAATGTATTCCTTGTTAGTCTAGGACTTCTACCTTTCTTGCATCTCAAGACTCAGACTTGTAACTGGCTTCTATGTATGCGCTTACGGGAAGCTGCGCCCCATCTATATAACACGAAACCATCGTCCCTAACAGGTGTGATGTTATACCCAATCTAATAGTGTTGGCTAGCCTGTAGCTTATAATCTTTGGCAGCTCTTGTAAAGAAAAATTGGGCCGTTGGGGCTTTTGTAGGCGAGAAGAGAACCCACATGCCATCAACTTCCAGGTCTTTTCACAAAAAATAAAAAAGAATCAACTTGCAAGTCATGTTCTTCGTCTCGTCAGCATTTTCACATGTTTACTCCGGTAGCAGATTTTTCTAACTGCATCTACCGACTTTTAGAGAAAAGCTCAATCACCGTTGTCTGGCTGCATTCAGGTCCACATTCAATTTGATTCAAAACCTTGTCGCTGCTGACTGTAATCATATTCCTGATGATTGACTTTTTTGAATTTTCACGCGGGGGAGAAGCCTCCCCACCTGAATCTTATATTCCCACCAAGCAGCAGATACAAGGGGCGCGGTCAGAACGACATGCGAGGACGGCACATTACAACATGAACCTGTACAAAAAGGGAGGGGGGATGGGATTAGCCTCGCGGTGCAGCGAGCGCCAGAAGCCAAGCATCGATGTGACCACGATCCTCCTCGCGAAACCTATCCCGCCAGAGCACCGCGTCATCCCTACAGCATTTGAGAGTAGCACTCAGAGAGGGGTTTTCCCCTCGGAACACCACCGCATTCCTCCGTTTCCAGAGGTGCCAGACGCAGAGGAGGAGGAAAGCAGTCGGCGAGGCCTCCCCTACCGCCGGCCGGACGTCGAAGAGATGGAGGCCGCGGGCCCTCCCGGCACGCGGATCAACGCCGATGCAGCGCCAGAAACGTACGGCCACCCCACACTCAAAAAAGAGATGGTCGGCCGTCTCTAAAGAGGCCGGACAGCACGGGCAGGCAGCCCCCTGGGCGTCGATGATAGATTTCCGGAGAAGGACGTCTCGGGTGTGAATCCTGGCCAGGGAGAGCAGCCAGGCGAAGAACTTCACACGGGAAAGGGCAGCCGAGCTCCACAGGAAGCCGGCGGCCGGCGACGAGACGCCGCCGAAGCGCAGCAGGACGTACGCCGATCTTGACAAGAAAGCACCACGAGGGGCGCCACAGAAGACGGCCCGGCGCCCGTCCGGAGCGGGCGTGGCAGGGCAGGCACGCAGCAATGAGAGCACCTCGGCCAGCTCCCAGGCAGCGACGCGGGTCAGGCACGGGACCAGGAGGGCCGGCAGCCCCCCACCGCACCTGGGCAACAGTGGCCTCAGGCAGGGAGGCGTGCGAGAAAAGGGCCGGGAAGGCACAGCGCGGGGGCCGGGGGGCATCAAGCAGTCGTGCCAGAAGGAGGTTTCCTCCCCCGTCCCAACGGCAACCCTGGTGAGCCCACGGTAGAGGGGAAGAAACACCAGCAAGTCCGACCAGTGCGGTCCTCTGTCCGCAGCCGCGCCAGCGCCAAGCAGCGAGCGCCCGTGGTGATCCGTCCAGAGCCACCGCGCCCACCGAGCGGGGGCCGTAGCATGGACCCGATGCAGCAGCTTGAGTAGAAGGCAGTCATTTTGAGCTGAGATATCCCGCACCCCCAGCCCGCACTCCGCCTTCGACCGGCAAACCTTGGACCAGGCAACCAAGCATTGGGCACCCGAGGCGCGGTCCGCCACGTTCCAGAGGAAGGAGCGGCGGAGAGAGTCGAGCGCAGCCACGACCTTGGGCGGGAGGCGCAGAGCGGACATGGCGTAGGACGGGATGGCGTCGAGGACGGCGTTGATCAGCACGAGCCTCCCTGAAGGAGAGAGCAGGCGGGAACGCCACCCAGCTAGATAGCGATCCACCTTAGCAATCATGGGGGCGAAGTCCGAGAGCTTGAGCTTGTCAATGGACAGCGGGAGCCCGAGGTAGGTCTGGGGGAACCCCCCCACCGTACATTGGATGGCGGTCACCGCCTCGGCGATCATCGCGGCGTCCATATGGATGGGGACGAGAGTGCTCTTGTGGTAGTTGATGGTGAGGCCGGTCGCAGCGGCGAACAGGTCCAGGATGGCCCGGAGACGGACAGCCCCCGCCAGGTCGGCACGCATGACGATGAGGGTGTGTCGACGTACTGAAGCACGACCGGGGACTCGCCGTCCACCAGCGGGTGCATTAGAACGTCGTCAAGGAGCCCTTACCTAAAAAACAAAATCATTGTTCAAAATTTTGTACACTTTTGAGCAGTGATTTTGTTTTTTCGTGTGAGGGATCCATGAATGTTATTTCTGGCTGAAAGTTTGCAAGAACATCAAATATTTGATCTCTGATCCCTGGAAGTTTCAGATTTTTTGGATGTTTTTTTTTCATTTGTTTTATGAATTTACTGTGCATGACGGTGTAGGGGCACCCAGTAATATAACAACTGTTACACATTTCTCTTTAAGTATCCTCATAGATCCATATAAAAGCCCATCGATACACGAGCCAATACAGGCTGATATGATAGCGCTTCAGATATGCTCATTGATCATCCTGCCAGCTAATTTGCATTGGTATCACTTCAACAATCTGGTGCTGCATGTTGGGGGGCATATGTTCCCGGCTATATTCAGGTCAGGGGCAGTAACTGTCAAAGAAGAAGCAGTCCACGATAATTTTCAGTGCTGTGGCAACTGGCAACACGTTCCCTCTTCCCTGTATCAGTTGCTTGTTCGCTACTAAGAGGTTCATTCACGTTTGATCCAGGTGCCAGCCTCGTGCGAACCTACTGATGTTTAGGAATCGGTGACTTTTCTGACTCTGCTGAAGAAACTTTGAACAACAGGAGGTGAAGGAAATGTGGTTTCCCCACGGTGCTGATCAAGTGAAAAAGGTGACAACTCACTTTTGCGCGATAGAAAACGCAGGCATGACACGTTAACTTCGTGTTCTGGTCGAGGGAATGGGTCCTGTCACCTCGTCCAGACTTGGCGATAGCCGAATTCTAGGTGAATTCAAGTGCAGGAGGGATTATATTTTTTCTTCTGACATCTGTACGAGTCATTATCCTTTTTTACATGCGTGCAGTATATTGCCATAAAGGATAATTCAGGTGGAACTGCATGCCTAAGACATGTACACCACAAAACATGGACTAGCTAAGCAATTACTGAAAATTGAAATGTAGGCCCAACCGGATTGGCCTCGTTGAGACGGCAAATGTGTACCTAATTCAGATAGGAATGTTCGTTTAGCTGCATACTATTGCAGAGTTGCGGTAGTGTAATACTTATTACTAACCATATAACTCACACTAATATGACTTCGTCTCATTATCTAAAAAAAACTTAGAATATCTTCAAGCATGCAACTGTTATGATAAATAGCTCAACTAAAATTTGGCATGCTCATGTGATGCGGCTACCTTCATTGATTTAACATTGTTGTCATGCAGGACATGAGATGAACATTCCATAAGGGTGAACGGTGTGGAACTTCATTGCTGCTAGTATAAAAGGGTCCTTTACTTGACACCTGTTGAAGGGACTAAATTATATCCGAACCATGCGATAAGATGACTATACGATCGAAAGGAGTCACCCACATAATTTAGATGAGGTATTAGAAGAACACTGAAGGGATGGGTCTGGAGGAATTCCAGCAGCAGAGGATTGGTGAGTAGCGGAGCAGAGCTAGCTGGCAAGAGGAATGCCAGGGACACAAATGAGCTCCCGGAAGTCGTCGTCCTCCAGCGCTGGCCCGCCTTGCCTCACCTTGCGACAAAAATGGTGTTGCTTCCTTGAATTGGGGTAGCGAAATTGGTCAAAACATGATATGACTCCTATGCTTGTTGTACGAGCCGCAGTGCCCTCTCCAACCGTCCGGGGTTCCACTGGTGTGAGTGCGTTTTCATGTGCCTGGGAGGATCACTAGATGACAGGAGGATCAGAAACCATGAGGATCAGCAGGCGTCCTTTTTGGCAGGGTTTTTTCTCCGAATTTATTGCAGAAATTATTTTAAGATTCTATGAATATATGCTTTCAAATTCGCATGCATCTTATCATATTTCACCATTAAGATCATGGAAAGCTGTTATGTACTGTTATGGAGAAATATTTTCAATTTAAGTTGCTGCTGAAATATCAAAAAACATTTCTATTATTTGTGTATAGGGACCCATTTTTTCTTGTTGCACCGGGGCCGCTGACATGTCAGGGCCGGTCCTGCATACTTGTGTGTTGGCTTTTGAACTATAGATCAAAACCACCCAGGAACTATGCACCGTAGTGCAAAGCTAGCAAGCAAGCACACAGCCTAGCAGCTTGATGAATGAACAGTAGCTAGCTAGTACGTGCACCTCTTGTACGTGAAGCTGGCTTGCTAGTGCTCAAATCGCTCGGATCGATTTACGTCGGCGTCGACGGAACTCTTGCGTAACTTGGCGAACACAGGAAAACTGATCGATGATTGATAGCCAAAGGCTCTTGTCGAGCCTTGTACGCTTTATTGCTTTTCTGATTTTCTTGTTACAAGGAGCACCCCTGGGGTGCTTTTTATACACGTCCATAAGGGGCTATGAAAATAGACTAGGACTAGGAATCTTAATACTACTTGGACTCGTACTTACTCTTTTTCTTAATCCTACGTGTACTGAGGCAACGTGGTTAACTTCTACACTCACCTTCTTAACCTTGTTGCTTGTCTCCATTGCTTGCACTCCGACCTTCTTCCTCATCTCGATGAACTTCTGTCGACCGAGGGACTTCGTGAGAATGTCGGCAAGCTGGTCCTTTGTGTTCACGTGCTGAACTTCGATCATCCCTTCCTCAATGCACTCCCGAATATGGTGGAACCGGGTATCTATGTGCTTGCTCCTTTCGTGATAAACCGGATTTTTGCACAATGAGATTGCAGCTTGGTTGTCGATCTTCAATGACACCCTCTGCACCTCCCGCTTTGCAAGATCAGCTAGGAGTCTTCTCAGCCACACTGCTTGACAAGCCGCCGTGCTTGCTGCTATGTATTCTGCCTCGCATGAAGACAGTGCAACCACCTTTTGCTTCTGAGAATTCCAGCTGATAGGATTTGGGCCAAGATAGAATATCATGCCCGTTGTGCTTTTTCGGTCATCCACATCACCTGCCATGTCGCTATCTGAGTATCCACGAAGGATCAATCCTTCCTTTCCCTTTCTGTATGTGCAGCCAAGATTAATAGTGCCTTTCACATAGCGCAAGATTTGCTTGACCGCGCTCATGTGTTCGGTTGTCGGATTCTCCATGAAATGACTCACGATCCCGACTGAATAAGCCAAGTCAGGTCGGGTATGCACCAAATATCTTAGGCTGCCCACAACGCTTCGATACATTGTGGTGTCCACCGGCGGATTTGAGCTACGCTTGCTCAACTTGTGTCGTTGGTCCATTGGAGCATGTGTCTCGTAGCAATCTGTCATGCCACACTTGTCCAATAACTTGACCGCGTAAGCCGATTGACATAGGGAAATCTCTCCGGAGCTTTGCTTCACTTCGATGCCTAAGTAATAGCTGAGTAATCCCAGATTGCTCATGCTAAACTTCTTCTTCATCTGCGCCTTGAAACGTTCAATTTCTTGCGTGCTATCTCCGGTGATAATCATATCGTCGACATAAACTCCAACTAGCAGGTTTGATCCTTTGGAGTTCTTTGTATAGACCGCGTGCTCGAGGGGACATCTCTTGAACCCGAGCGAGATCAAACTTCGGTCTAACTTTGCGTTCCAAGCTCTTGGCGCTTGCTTCAGCCCGTAAAGTGCCTTCTTGAGCTTGTAAACTTTCCCTTCTTCGCCTTTCTTCTCGTAGCCGAGGGGTTGTTCCACGTACACTTCTTCTTTGAGGTCACCGTTGAGGAAAGCGGATTTCACATCCATATGATGAACCTTCCAATCCTCTTGTGCTGCCAAAGCTAGGAGCACTCTCACCGTCTCGATTCGAGCAACAGGTGCAAACACCTCCTCATAGTCAACTCCTTGACGTTGTACGTAGCCCTTTGCAACGAATCTTGCCTTGTACTTCACAATGGCACCCTTCGTGTCCTTCTTCAACTTGTAAACCCACTTCAAACCTATGGCCTCCTGGTTCGGAGGTCGGGTTACCAAAGTCCACGTGCCATTGCTCTCGATCGCCTTCATCTCCTAATCCATGGCGTGCGTCCAACTTGTACTTTTGCTCGCCTCTACGAAGTTCGCTAGCTCCTCAACTCCGAGTAAACACAAATCGGAGTACTCGAGTGTAACTGGCTTTGCGTACTTGTAGACTTTCTTGAGGGGCTTGTAGCGACGAGGCCCGGAAGAATCCGTCGTGGCTTGCGAAGGAGAGGCGACACAAATTGTGTCGGCGTCGATGCACTTGAGGAAGACGGTTGAGTCTCGAGCGTGGTAGATGCCGGGTCGTTGGCATCCGCGTCGTTGGCGTAGTTGTCGTGATCGTGACCATCATCTTGATTGTCATCATCACTATGCGCCTTATTGTCGAGATCTCCGCCTGTGTCGTGCGCGTCGTTGTCGCTATCACCTTGCGACCCATGCACGTCGTCATCGGTGTCGGCACCATGGTGATCACTGTCATTGCGGTCACCTTGGTTGTGCGTCTTGCCAACCACCTGGATGTCTTCCCCTGCATCATCATCAGCTGGAAATTCAACTGTGAATATATTACCGTTTGGAGCATCGTCGGCTGCTGCGCTCCAATTCCACGCTTGGTTTTCCTCAAACACGACGTTGCGTGAAATCCGTAAACTCTTGGTTCGTGGATCGTAGAAGCGGTATGCCTTGGTGTCGGAACTCCTCTCGTATCCGATGAACACCATCTTGGTGCTACGATCGGCAAGCTTTGAGAGATGTGGCTCCGCCGTCTTCACATGCGCCACGCACCCGAACGTGCGTAGATGAGACACATTCGGCTTACGTCCGTAAATTTCTTCATACGGAGTCTTGCCGATCACCGCCTTCGTTGGAGCCCGATTGAGAAGATAGACCGCCGTCGAGACAGCTTCTCCCCAAAATGTCCCCGGCAAGTTCTTGCTCTTGAGTAAACTTCTCGCCATGTCAACGACGGTTCGATTGCGCCTTTCAACAACCCCGTTCTGCTGCGGCGTATAAGGTGCCGTGAGGAACCTCTTTATGCCAATCTTCTCGCAGTAGTCGTTGAACTCGTTTGACGTAAACTCTCCGCCGCGATCTGTCCGTAGAGCACGAACCTTCAGCTTGTGTTCCATCTCCGTTGCAGCCTTCAGCTTTTTGAACGCTTCAAACGCCTCATCTTTAGATCGTAGGAGAACGACCCACATGTATCTCGAGTAGTCATCTACCACAAGGAAGAATTACTTCTTTCCTCCGTGAGTTGCTGGGGTGATAGGGCCACATAGATCACCATGGAGCAGCTCAAGTGTATCACTTACACGATAGGTAGACTGAGCAGGGAACGGCCTGCGGTGCTGTTTTCCAACCAAGCACCCATCACATACTCGATCAACATGGTCGATAAACGGCATCCCAGATACCATCTCCATCTTCGACATCTTCTTCAAGGCGTAGAAGTTAACGTGTCCAAATCTAGCATGCCATAACCACGAATCATCATCACTCTTGGCGAGCCAACACTCCGGTTGAGATTGATCAAGGTTGAGAATATAGAGCCTGTTCCGCGTGCGATTCACACGCGCTAGCACGTTTCGGAGGTTGTCGAAGATCGTCATCACTCCGTTCTCGATATTCACCTTGCATCCATTCTCGTCAAGTTTCCCGACAGAGATGATGTTGTTTCGAAGCCTTGGGATGTAGTACACTCCGGTGAGTATGCGATGTTCTCCTGTGAGACCCTCGAAGAGGACAGAGCCTTGCCCGCAAATCTCCACATTTGAACCATCACCGAACTTGACCGAGCCTTGAACATCATATTCCAGCTCGAGGAACTTCTCCTTGCACCCCGTCATGTGGTTACTGGCACCTGTGTCTAGATACCACGACACGTTCTGGCTCCTGGATAACTTTGGTGTTACCTTTTTCTCATGAAGTAGCACCTTCCGGTTTGGTTTTACAACCGCTGTTTGGACGAGATCACGAACTTCGGCCATCAGAAGACCTGGACGTTCGTCTTCCTGCTTCGCCAAATTTGCCTTGATCTCCCGCTTGTTAGGCTCCGGACAATCCTTTGCAAAGTGACCCATCTCGTTGCAGTTATAGCACTTGACCTCGGACATATCCAAGTTCCGTGGCTTCCGCTCTTTAGATCGGTCCGCCTTACCACGACCTTGTGGCTTGCCTTTTACTTTGCCTTTTCCGGTTTGTCCGCCGCTCTTCGCGTTGCTTGAGCCTTCACCAACGTTGCGCCTTCCTTTGCTACTCGGGGACTCCCAATCTACGCGTGAGTACATGAGTTGGTCACTACCTCCTCCGTTGCCTTTTCGACAGCCACGAGCATTCTCTTCCCATGTCCGCAAGCGTCCGATCGCCTCCGTTATGGTCATGTCGTCGATGTCGTAAAGCTGCTCGAGCGTGCCGATGATGTACGTGAATTTATCAGTCACCGAACTGAAAAACTTCTCCACAATCTCGGCCTCGTCGAGCTTTGCACCAAGCGCACGGATCTCTCCCACCAATGTAGTCAGACGCATGTCATAGTCGTTTGCCGATTCAGTTTCCTCCATCTGCAACTTGTGAAATTGGCGCTTCAGCACTTGTGCCCGAGCCTTCGTGGCGCGATCTTCTCCGATCCTCATCTCTTTGAGTGCGTTCCACGCTTCTCTTGCTGTCTCGAACTCCGCCAATGTCATCAGCACGGAATCCGGCACAGACTGGGCTATGGCGGCCATGGCACCTTCGTCCCACTCCTTGTCGACGTCGTCGTCCGTAATGGCCTCCCACACTCGAAGGGTTCGGAGAATAATCTTCATCTTGACCGCCCACACGCCGTAGTTGGCGTCGGTGAGCATCGGGTACTGGATGGGAATGTTGCGATGCGCCTGTACGTTGGCGCCGCCCGTTCCGCCACTACTGGTCGCTGACTTGCCGTCCTTCTTCACCTTGTCGCCGTTCTTGTTCGCCTTGGAACTGCCGTTGCCGGACTTAATGGACTCAGCGTCGCTGTCCGTCATCGTAGATCGTCGAGGCTCTAGATACCAATTGTTGGCTTTTGAACTCTAGATCAAAACCACCCAGGAACTATGCACCGTAGTGCAAAGCTAGCAAGCAAGCACACAGCCTAGCAGCTTGATGGATGAACAGTAGCTAGCTAGTACGTGCACCTCTTGTACGTGAAGCTGGCTTGCTAGTGCTCAAATCGCTCGAATCGATTTACGTCGGCGTCGACGGAATTCTTGCGTAACTTGGCGAACACAGAAAAACTGATCGATGATTGATAGCCAAAGGCTCTTGTCGAGCCTTGTACGCTTTATTGCTTTTCTGATTTTCTTGTTACAAGGAGCACCCCTGGGGTGCTTTTTATACACGTCCATAAGGGGCTATGAAAATAGACTAGGACTAGGAATCCTAATACTACTTGGACTGGTACTTACTCTTTTTCCTAATCCTACGTGTACTGAGGCAACGTGGTTAACTTTTACATTGTGCTCATGCTTAATAGGTATCATATTTGTGCTTCTTCCCTATATAAAATTCGCTTCATATGTAACATAGTAGTACTTCCTCATCGTGTATAGTTTGTTTCGTATGTTCCATGCATGCGCTTCTACAGTGTGTACAACTTGCTTCATTTCCATGCTTCGCAACGTTTTACAGGCTTGTGTTTGAGTTCAATTCAAACAACTTATTTCCTCTTACATTTTTGCAGGGTCGACATGAGCAGAGGAACATGCCTTGCCGACGGTAAATGTGCGGGTCAAGATCAGCTTGGAAGCAAACAAGCATAGCGCACAACATGAGCGGAGAAACATGCCTTGCCGACGGTGAGTGTGCTGGTCAAGATCGGCTTGGAAGCAAACGAGCATGACACACAATCGGTGGCCACAGGTCAAGATTGTTGGCTGCTCAATGGTGTTAGCCTAACTAAACCTTCTTGGAACTCCCGTGTGGCTCGATGACGCTGATACATGCGGATTTGCGAGAAAAATGGAGACTGTCAAGGCTATGGATTATAAAGCACGATTTGTATTTGGAAGCATTAATTCCATACAATGGAAGCAAATTGAGCACTTCTGTAAAACAAAAGTAAATACGTCATGTGCTTGAAACATACTCCACTACTAGAAAAAAGGCTGTTAGTGGCGCACATGTTTTTGCTATTAATGGCGCACTACAGGTGCGCCACTATTAACACGCCACTAGTAACAAATAGTAATGGCGCACCTCTGGTGCGCCACTAGTATCCCAGATAATAGTGGCGCATCACACCGTGCGTCATTACTATGTCCACCAGTGCGCCATTACTATGACTTCCAGGGGGGCATATTTACCTTGTGCTTTGGGTTACTAATGGCGCACTTCTAGATAATGCGCCACTAGTGTGTTTATTGCAGTGCGCCACTAAAGTGCAGTATGGTGCGCCACTAGTATGAATATTAGGAATTTTTTTCTTTTCTGATATTTGCACAGGTTACAAAATATATTACTGCACAGAATATAGACAGCACAACATATAAACAACAGATTTATTGAATACAATAGAAGATTAGTCTCCGGATACAATTCATCATATTAGTCTCCGAATTCAAAATACCGAACAAAGTTAGAACATTACAAGTCTCGAGACCGCGAGTAGCGAGTTTGTCTTCACATTACAAGTCAATATCGATCATCTAAACTACCATCACATAGAAGAGAGCTGCGGTCATCGCGATGAAACGGGTCTTCATCCGGTTCCTCCTCCGCTCCCTCCTCTCTCTCGCTAGATAGCGCACGTATCTAGCTTCCGCCTCCGCCCTAGTGGTGTATCCTTTGTAACTGTTACCGCTGAAGCGGTGAACCTGTCTCCAACATTCCTCCCAGTCGTTGTAGACTCCGGGAACCTTGCCCTTGTACTCAACATACGACGGCATCTCTATGCACTAGACAAACAAAACGTTAGTAGAAATTCACAGATAATACATAAGCAATATATAAGTATGCAACAAAATGATCGGAAGAGAAAAGCAACACATTAATAGCACGATTCATGGTCCTACTAATAAATAGCATCGATTACATATAAGTTGAACGACTGTCCAAATTAAAGAGACATACAAGTTCATTAAAGTTTAATTACAACATGAGCTAATCGATATTTCAGAACTGCATAGCATCACTACTTTCGACTCGACTCAGGGACCGGAGCGTGGATGAAGTCGCCGTCTTTCGTGATGGTCATGAATGTGCGGGCGTTGTCAGCCTGCATTTGTAGCGTTGTTTCTATTTCACTGTTGGACGGTTGATATCCGAGGTATAACTGCCCCGAGGTACGAAGGACATCTTGATGGATGATTTCCGCAAACTCCGACTGGATGCGAAAGAATTCTTGTCTGAGGTCCGCGTCCTAGATTACCGATGAATTGTGGGTTTATGATCAAGATTATCTATGAGCAATATTTGAATCTTCTCTGAATTCTTTTATGTATGATTAAGTTATCTTTGCAAGTCTCTTCGAATTATACGTTTGGTTTGGCCAACTAGATTGGTAATTCTTGCAATGGGAGAAGTTCTTAGCTTTGGGTTCAATCTTGCGGTGTCCTTATCCAGTGACAGAAAGGGTTGCAAGGCACGTATTGTATTGTTGCCATTGAGGATAACAAGATGGGGTATTTATCATATTGCATGAATTTATTCCTCTACATCATGTCATCTTGCTTAAGGCGTTACTCTATTTTCATTAACTTAATACTCTAGATGCATGCTGGATAGGGGTCGATGAGTGGAGTAATAGTAGTAGATGCAGGCAGGAGTCGGTCTACTTGTCTCGGACATGATGCCTATATACATGATCATACCTAGATACTCTCATAACTATGCTCAATTCTGTCAATTGCTCAACAGTAATTCATTCACCCACCGTAAAATACTTATGCTCTTGAGAGAAGCCACTAGTGAAATCTATGGCCCCCGGGTCTATTTTCATCATATTAATCTTCCTACGCTTTATTATTGCTTTGCTTTTTTACTTTGCCTTTTATTTTACTTGCACCTTTATACCAAAAATACCAAAAATGTTATCTATCATCTCTATCAGATCTCAATCTCGTAAGTGACCGTGAAGGGATTGACAACCCCTATTCGCGTTGGTTGCGAGGAGTTATTTGCTTTGTGTAGGTACGAGGGACTTGCGCGTGGCCTCCTACTGGATTGATACCTTGGTTCTCAAAAACTGAGGGAAATACTTACGCTACTCTGCTGCATCATCCGCTCCTCTTCGGGGAAAACCAACGCAAGCTCAAGACGTAGCAAGAAGGATTTCTGGCGCCGTTGTCGAGGAGTCTACGCAAAAGTCAACATACCAAGTACCCATCACAATCCCTTATCTCTCGCATTACATTATTTGCCATTTTCCTCTCGTTTTCCTCTCCCCCACTTCACCCTTGCCGTTTTATTTGCCCTCTCTTTCCCAATCTCCTCCTCTCTTTTCGCTTGCCTTTTTCTGTTTGCTTGTGTGTTGGATTACTTGTTGCCATGGCTCAAGATAATACCAAATTGTGTGATTTTACAAATACCAACAACAATGATTTCCTTAGCACTCCGATTGATCCTCTTGCCAATACTGAATCGTGTGAAATCAATGCTGCTTTATTGAAATCTTGTTATGAAAGATCAATTCGCCGGCCTTCCTAGTGAAGATGCCGCAACTCATCTAAATAGCTTCGTAGATTTGTGTGATATGCAAAAGAAGAAAGATGTTGACAATGATGTTGTTAAATTGAAGCTATTTCCTTTTTCGCTTAGAGATCGTGCTAAAGCTTGGTTTTCGTCTTTGCCTAAAAATAGTATTGATTCTTGGAACAAGTGCAAAAATAGTATTTTCCTCCCACTAAGATCATCTCTCTTAGGAACGATATTATGAATTTTAAGCAACTTGATCATGAACATGTTGCACAAGCCTGGGAGAGAATTAAATTAATGATACGTAATTGCCCTACTAATGGTTTGAATCTGTGGATGATTATACAAAAAAATTATGCCGGATTGAGTTTTGCTTCTAGAAATCTTTTAGATTCGGCCGCGGGAGGCAATTTTATGGAAATCACTTTAGGAGATGCTACTAAACTCCTAGATAATATTATGGTTAATTATTCTCAATGGCACACTGAAAGATCTACTAATAAAAAAGTGCATGTGATAGAAGAAATCAATGTTTTGAGTGGAAAGATGGATGAACTTATGAAATTATTTGCTACTAAGAGTGTTTCTTCTGATCCTAATGATATGCCTTTGTCTACTTTGATTGAGAATAATAATGAATCTATGGATGTGAATTTTGTTGGTAGGAACAATTTTGGTAACAACGCTTATAGAGGGAATTTTAATCCTAGGCCCTATCCTAGTAATCCTTCTAATAATTATGGAAATTCCTACAACAACTCTTATGGAAATTTTAACAAGATGCCCTCTGAATTTGAGAATAGTGTTAAAGAGTTTATGAATTCACAAAAGAATTTTAATGCTTTGCTTGAAGAGAAATTACTTAAAGTTGATGAATTGGCTAGGAACGTTGATAGAATTTCTCTTGATGTTGATTCTTTAAAGCTTAGATCTATTCCTCCTAAGCATGATATCAATGAGTCTCTCAAAGCCATGAGAATTTCCATTGATGAGTGCAAGGAAAGAACCGCTAGGATGCGTGCTATGAAAGATGGCTTTATTAAAGCGTGTTCTTCCAATTTCCATGAAAATCAAGATGAAGATTAAAAGTTATTGATGTGTCCCCTATCAAATCCTTTTTTTGCAATATGAATCTTGATAATGATGAGATTGAATATGAGACACCTTTACCTAGAAGGCGTTCTAAAAAATTCGGAGCTTTTAGATTGTGATGCTAAAATTGATAAAAGTGGGATTGAAGATGTTGCTAAACCCACTATTTTGGATTTCAAGGAATTTAATTATGAAAGTTGCTCTTTAATTGATTTTATTTCCTTGTTACAATCTGTGCTAAATTCTCCGCATGCTTATAGTCAAAATAAAGCGTTTACTAAACATATCGTTGATGCCTTGATGCAATCTTATGAAGAAAAACTTGAGTTGGAAATCTCCATCCCTAGAAAACTTTATGATGAGTGGGAACCAACTATTAAAATTAAGATTAAGGATCATGAATTCTATGCTTTATGTGATTTGGGTGCCAGTGTTTCCACTATTCCCAAAACTTTGTGTGATTTGCTAGATTTCCATGATTTTGATGAATGCTCTCTAAACTTGCACCTTGCGGATTCCACTATTAAGAAACCTATGGGAAGAATTAAGGATGTTCTTATTGTTGCAAATAGGAATTATGTGCCCGTAGACTTTATCGTTCTTGATATAGATTGCAATCCTTCATGTCCCATTATTCTTGGTAGACCTTTCCTTAGAACGATAGGTGCAATGATTGATATGAAGGAAGGGAATATTAGATTCCAATTCCCATTAAAGAAAGGCATGGAACACTTCCCTATGAAGAAGATAAAATTACCATATGAATCAATTATGAGAGCCACTTATGGATTGCCTATCAAAGATGGCAATACCTAGATCTATCCTTGCTTTTATGCCTAGCTAGGGGCGTTAAACGATAGCGCTTGTTGGTTTTATGTTTTAATTAGTGTTTGTGCCAAGTTAAACCTATAGGATCTTCTTGGATAATAGTTATTTGATCTTGCTGTAATTTCCAGAAACTTTCTGTTCACGAAAACAATTGTTAAAAATCACCAGAACGTGATAAAATAGTGATTCCAATTGTTGCTGATCAATAAACAAATTGCCTAGGTCGTCCTATTTTGGCTGAATTTTTGGAGTTCAAGAAGTTTGCGTTAGTTGCAGATTACTACAGACTGTTCTGTTTTTGACAGATTCTGTTTTTCGTGTGTTGTTTGCTTATTTTGATGAATCTATGGCTTGTAAAATAGTTTATAATCCGTAGAGAAGTTGGAATACAGTAGTTTTAACACCAATATAAATAAAGAATGAGTTCATTACAGTACCTTGAAGTGGTATTTTGTTTTCTTTCGCTAACGGAGCTCACGAGATTTCTGTTGAGTTTTGTGTTGTGAAGCTTTCAAGTTTTGGGTGAATTTTTTTGATGGATTATGGAACAAGGAGTGGCAAGAGCCTAAGCTTGGGGATGCCCATGACACCCCCAAGATAATCCAAGGACACCAAAAAGGCAAAGCTTGGTGATGCCCCGGAAGGCATCCACTCTTTCGTCCACTTCCATCGGTAACTTTACTTGGAGCTATATTTTTATTCACCACATGATATGTGTTTTGCTTGGAGCGTCTTGTATTATTTGCGTCTTTGCTTGTTAGTTTACCACAATCATCCTTGCTGTACACACCTTTTGAGAGAGCCATACATGAATTGGAATTTGTTAGAATACTCTATGTGCTTCACTTATATCTTTTGAGCCTTATAGTTTTGCTCTATGTGCTTCACTTATATCTTTTGAGCTTTATAGTTTTACTCTTTGTGCTTCACTTATATCTTTTGAGTTTTCTAGTTTTGCTCTAGTACTTCACTTATATCTTTTAGAGCACGGTGGTGGATTTGTTTTAAAGAAACTATTGATCTCTTATGCTTCACTTAGATTATTTTGAGAGTCTTAAATAGCATGGTAATTTGCTTAAAATAATAATATGCTTGGTATTCAAGATTTGTAAAACTTTCTTTTGAATGCGTTGAATACTAAGAAAAGTTTGATGCTTGATAATTGTTTTGAGATATGGAGGTGATAATATCAAAGTCGTGCTAGTTGAGTAGTTGTGAATTTGAGAAATGCTTTTGTTGAAGTTTGCGAGTCCCGTAGCATTCACGTATGGTAAACGTTATGTAACAAATTTGAAACATGAGGCGTTATTTGATTGTCCTCCTTATGAGTGGCGGTCGGGGATGAGCGATGGTCTTTTCCTACCAATCTATCCCCCTAGGAGCATGCGCGTAGTGCTTTGGTTTTTGATGGCTTGTAGAGTTTTGCAATAAGTATGTGAGTTCTTTATGACTAATGTTGAGTCCATGGATTATACGCACTCTCACCCTTCCATCATTGCTAGCCTCCTCGGTACCGTGCATTGCCCTTTCTCACATTGAGAGTTGGTGCAAACTTCACCGGTGCATCCAAACCCCGTGATATGATACGCTCTTTCACACATAAACTGTTGGAAATATGCCCTAGAGGCAATAATAAAAGTATTATTATTATATTTCCTTGTTCATGATAATTGTCTTTTATTCATGCTATAATTGTATTATCCGGAAATCGTAATACACGTGTGAATACATAGACCACAATATGTCCCTAGTGAGCCTCTAGTTGACTAGCTCGTTGATCAACAGATAGTCATGGTTTCCTGACTATGGACATTGGATGTCATTGATAACGGGATCACATCATTAGGAGAATGATGTGATGGACAAGACCCAATCCTAAGCATAGCACAAGATAGTGTAGTTCGTTTTGCTAAAGCTTTTCCAATGTCAAGTATCTCTTCCTTAGACCATGAGATCGTGTAACTCCGGATACCGTAGGAGTGCTTTGGGTGTACCAAACGTCACAACGTAAATGGGTGACTATAAAGGTGCATTACAGGTATCTCCAAAAGTGTCTGTTGGGTTGACACGGATCGAGACTGGATTTGTCACTCCGTATGACGGAGAGGTATCACTGGGCCCACTCGGTAGTGCATCATCATAATGAGCTCAAAGTGACCAAGTGTTTGGTCACGGGATCATGCATTACGGTACGAGTAAAGTGACTTGCCGGCAACGAGATTGAACGAGGTATTGGGATACCGACGATCGAATCTCGGGCAAGTAAAATACCGATTGACAAAGGGAATAGTATCTGGGTTGATTGAATCCTCGACATCGTGATTCATCCGATGATATCATCGAGGAGCATGTAGGGAGCCAACATGGGTATCCAGATCCGCTGTTGGTTATTGCCCGAGAGCCGTCTCGGTCATGTTCGCATGTCTCCAACCTGTAGGGTCTACACACTTAAGGTTCGGTGGCGCTTAGGTTGTATGAATATGAGTATGCAGCAAACCGAATGTTGTTCGAGTCCGGATGAGATCCCGACGTCACGAGGAGTTCGGAATGGTCTGGAGGTAAAGATTTATATATAGGAAGTCTTATTTTGGTCGCCGGAAAAGTTTCAAGTTATCGGTATTGTACCGGAGTGCCGAAGGGGTCCGGGTCCACCTGCCCGGGGGGCACATGGGCTGTAGGGGTGCGCCTTGGCCTATATGGGCCAAGGGCACCAGCCCCTGAGGCCCATGCGCCAAGATATAAGAAAAGGGAGAGTCCTAAAGGGGAAGGCACCTCAGAGGTGCCTTGGGAGGATGGACTCCTCCCCTCTTGGCCGCACCCTTCCTTGGAGGAAGGGGCAGGCTGCGCCCTCCCCTCTCTTGCACCTATATAAAGGGGGGAGGGAGGGTGGCCGCACCCATAAGCCCCGGCGCCTCCTCCTCCTGCAACACCTCCTCCTCCTCCCGTAGTTGCTTACCGAAGCCCTGCCGGAGTTCTGCTGCATCCACCACCACGCCGTCGTGCTGCTGGATCATCATCAACCTCTCCTTCCCCCTTGCTGGATCAAGAAGGAGGAGACGTCATCCGCTCCGTACATGTGTTGAACGCAGAGGTGCTGTCTGTTCAGCACTAGGTCATCGGTGATCTGATTCACGGCGAGTACGACTCCATCATCCCCGTTCCATTGAACGCTTCTGCACGTGATCTACAAGTGGTATGTAGATGCAATCATTCTCCCATGAATCGTTGCTAGATGAACTCATAGATGGATCTTGGTGAAACCGTAGGAAAATTTTAATTTTCTGCAACGTTCCCCAACAGTGGCATCATGAGCTAGGTCTATGCGTAGTTCTCTATTGCACGAGTAGAACATAATTTTGTTGTGGGCGTAGATCTTGTCAACTTGCTTGCCGCTACTAGTATTTTCTTGCTTCAGCGGTATTGTGGGATGAAGCGGCCGGACCGACCTTACGTGCGCTTACGTGAGACAGGTTCCACCGGTGACATGCACTAGTTGCATAAGGTGGCTAGCGGTGTCTGTCTCTCCTACTTTAGTTGGGCGGATTAGATGAAAAGGGTCCTTATGAAGGGTAAATAGAAGTTGACAAAATCACGTTGTGGTTATTCGTAGGTAAGAAAACGTTCTTGCTTGAACCCAATTGCAGCCACGTAAAAGATGCAACAACAATTAGAGGACGTCTAACTTGTTTTTGCAGCAATTGTCATGTGATGTGATATGGCCAGAAGTTGTGATGAATGATGAATGATATATTGTGATGTATGAGATCATGTTCTTGTAATAGGAATCACGACTTGCATGTCGATGAGTATGTCAACCGGCAGGAGCCATAGGAGTTGTATTAATTATTGTATGACCTGCGAGTCATTGATTCAACGCCATGTAAATTACTTTACTTTATTGCTAAACGTGTTAGCCATAGTAGTAGAAGTAATAGTTGGTGAGCAACTTCATGGAGACACGATGATGGAGATCATGGTGTCATGTCGGTGACAAGATGATCATGGAGCCCCGAAGATGAAGATCAAAGGAGCTATATGATATTGGCCATATCATGTCACTACTTTATATAATTGCATGTGATGTTTATTATGTTTTATGCATCTTGTTTACTTAGAACGACGGTAGTAAATAAGATGATCCCTTATAATAATTTCAATAAAGTGTTTCCCCTAACTGTGCACCGTTGCTAAAGTTAAATCGTTTGAAGCACCACGTGATGATCGGGTGTGATAGATCCTTACGTTCACATACAACGGGTGTAAGACAGTTTTACACATGCATAAACACTTAGGGTTAACTTGACGAGCCTAGCATGTACAGACATGGCCTCGGAACACAAGAGACCGAAAGGTCGAACATGAGTCGTATGGAAGATACGATCAACATGGAGATGTTCACCGGCGATGACTAGTCCGTCTCACGTGATGATCGGACACGGCCTAGTCGACTTGGATCATGTAACACTTAGATGACTAGAGGGATGTCAAATCTGAGTGGGAGTTCATTAAATAATTTGATTAGATGAACTTTATTATCATGAACAATAGTCTAAAATCTTTGCAAAATGTCTTGTAGATCAAATGGCCAACGCTCATGTCACGATGAACTTCAACGCGTTCCTAGAGAAAACCAAGCTGAAAGATGATGGCAGCAACTATTCGGACTGGGTCCGAACACGAGGATTATCCTCATAGCTGCCGTGAAACAATATGTCCTAGAAGCACCGCTAGGTGAAGCACCCATCGAGAACCAAGGCGTTATGAATGCTTGGCAGTCTCGTCTTGATGATTACTCCCTCGTTCGGTGCGGCATGCTTTACAGCTTAGAACCGGGGCTCCAAAAGCGTTTTGAGCGACACAGAGCATATGAGATGTTCGAGGAGCTAAAACTAGTTTTCCAAGCTCATGCCCGGTCGAGAGATATGAAGTCTCCGACAAGTTCTACAGTTGTAAGATGGAGGAAAATAGTTACTGTCGGTGAGCACATACTCAAAATGTCCGGGTTGCACAACCGCTTTCCCAGTGGACATTAACCTCCCGACGAGGCGGTCATTGACAGAATCCTTGATCGCTCCCACCAAGCTACAAGAGCTTTGTGATGAACTACAATATGCAGGGGATGGTGAAAAATATTCCTGAAGTATTTTCAATGCTGAAGTCAGCAGAGGTAGAAATCAAGAAGGAGCATCAAGTGTTGATGGTCAATAAAACCACTAAGTTCAAGAAGGGCAAGGGAAAGAAGAACTTCAAGAAGGACGACAAGGATGTTGCCGCCCGTAAGCCGATTGCCGGAAGAAGTCAAAGAATGGACCCAAGCACGAGACTGAGTGCTTTTATTGCAAAGGAAGGGTCACCGAAGCGGAACTGGCCCAAATACTTAGCAGACAAGAAGGCCGGCAACACTAAAGGTATATTTTATATACATGTAATTGATGTGTACCTTACCAGTACTCGTAGTAACTCCTGGGTATTTGATACCGGTGCCGTTGCTCATATATGTAACTCACAGCAGGAGCTGCGGAATAAACGGAGACTAGCGAAGGACGAGGTGACGATGCGCGTCGGGAATGATTCTAAGGTCGATGTGATCGCCGTCGGCACGCTACCTCTACATTTACCTACGGGATTATTTTTAAACCTCAATAATTGTTATTTAGTACCAAGTTTGAGCATGAACATTGTATCAGGATCTCGTTTAATACTAGATGGCTACTCATTTAAATCCGAGAATAATGGTTGTTCTATTTATATGAGAGAAATGTTTTATGGTCATGCTCCGATGGTCAATGGTTTATTCTTAATGAATCTCGAACGTAATGTTACACATGTTCAGAGTGTGAATACCAAAAGATGTAAAGTTGATAATGATAGTCCCACATACTTGTGGCACTGCCGCCTTGGTCACATTAGTGTCAAGCGCATGAAGAAGCTCCATGCTGATGGACTTTTAGAGTCTCTCAATTATGAATCATTTGACACATGCGAACCATGCCTCATGGGCAATATGACCAAGACTCCGTTCTCCGAACAATGGGCGAGCAACCAACTTATTGGAAATCATACATACCGATGTATGCGGTCCAATGAGTGTTGAGGCTCATGGAGGATATCGTTATGTTCTCACTCTCACCGATGACTTGAGTAGATATGGGTATGTCTACTTGATGAAACACAAGTCTGAGACCTTTGAAAGGTTCAAGGAATTTCAGAATGAAGTAGAGAATCAACGTGACCGAAAGATAAAATTCTTGCGATCGATCGTGGAGGAGAATATTTAAGTCACGAATTTGGCACACACTTAAGGAAATGTGGAATCGTTTCACAACTCACGCCGCTGGAACACCTCAACAGAACGGTGTGTCGAGCGTCGTGTCGCACTCTATTGGATATGGTGCGATCTATGATGTCTCTTCTGATTTACCGCTATCATTTTGGGGATACGCTCTAGAGACAGCTACATTCACTTTAAATAGGGCACCGTCTAAATCCGTTGAAACGACACCGTATGAATTATGGTTTGGGAAGAAACCTAAGCTGTCGTTTCTAAAAGTTTGGGGATGCGATGCTTATGTCAAGAAACTTCAACCCGAAAAGCTCGAACCCAAGTCGGAAAATGCGTCTTCATAGGATACCCTAAGGAAACCATTGGGTATACCTTCTACCTTAGATCCGAAGGCAAGATCTTTGTTGCCAAGAACGGATCCTTTCGAAAAAGAGTTTCTCGAAAGGAGTAAGTGGGAGGAAAGTAGAACTCGATGAAGTACTACCTCTTGAACCGGAAAGTAGTGCAGCTCAGAAAATGTTCTGTGGTGCCTACACCGACCGGAGAGGAAATTAATGATGATGATCAAGGTACTTGGATCAAGTTGCTCTGAACTCAGAGGTCCACTATGACACGTTCCGCACTGCAGTGGTACGGCAACCCCGTCCCGGAAATCATGTTGTTGACAACGGTGAACCTTGAACTATGAAGAAGCGATGGCGGGCCCAGATTCCAACAAATGGCTTGAAGCCATGCAATCCGAGATAGGATCCATGTATGAAAACAAAGTATGGACTTTGACAGACTTGCCCGATGATCGGCGACGATAGAAAACAAATGGATCTTTAAGAAGAAGACGGACGCGGATGGTAATGTTACCATCTATAAAGCTCGACTTGTCGCTAAGGGTTATCGACAAGTTCAAGGGATTGACTACGATGAGACTTTCTCTCCCGTAGCGAAGCTTAAGTCCGTCCGAATCATGTTAGCAATTGCCGCATACTATGATTATGAGACATGCACTACAAGAAATATGTCAACTTATGACCGCCACTATTGGTCACTGAAAGGTCACAAATTTCCATTTATGACCTTTTGTGACCAAAAATGTAAAGGTCAAAAGCTGGCCGTCAGAAATGACTATAGCGACCTTTCTTACGGAATGGTCAAAGACGTTATTTACCAAAATATTCCTACTGTGGCGTTTTGGTCACTAGCAACCTCCCCTGTGCCACGTAGGCATCCAGCGTGGCAGGTGATGTGGCACAAGATTCAGCCGGTCCAATTCAGTTTTCTACATGGGCCTAGCCCATTAATTCAGCCTTTCTATATTTTTTATCAATTTTGGTTGACTTCATGGGCCCGGCCCAACATTGCAGCCTTTTTATTATTGGGCCTTGGCCTTTTCATCTAAATAATTATAATTTCCTTTTTTTATTAAATGGGTCCACCAATCAGATGGGTCCCGGTTGTCGTTTAGATGCATTAAGTGAGTCCCATCTATCGTGCTCATATTCTTCATATTTCAACTAGTATTTAACTTAGCGCACAAAAGCACACATGATACTTCAAATAAGAGCAACCAGATCACGTTGCCAATACATATGACCATGTGTAATACAGTACTTTACAAGATCTACATGTGTAACGAGCTCTACAAGTGTGATACAATACTGCTTTACAAGAAAATGACGACATGCCGGACTCGCTGGACAACCATAGTCAAGGCTGGGAACAAACAAAACGGCAACATGACTTCCTCTGTCAGGGCTGCCGATGCTGCTCCTTCCCCGCACAGGTCAATTTCCTGCACAAGTGAAATTGGACTGAATCTGTAAACTTGTTTATACTCCTGGACTGTTTGGAATGAATTTGGAGTACAAGGAAACCAAAACAATATCTGGACTGTGTTTGGACTAAATTTGGAGTACTCCTGGACTGAATTTGGACTGAATTTAACTGAAACAACGATCGTGACAATGAGCAAGACACAAAACATTATAGTCCAGAACCATATGTGACGGACGGTACCCCAACATTACACAAAGGATGGTCAATGATCAAGACTAGTGTGCAATGATATATACCTTTGGTGACCGGGCTAGAATAATGGACCATAGCCTGAGGATCACGACGTTCGTCGTCTTGACGTACTCGTGCACCTTCTTCATGATGTGTTGTGCCTCCACTATACTCTCCATCGTCATCTTGTCCGAGGACTTGTCGATGATCACCTCTGAGCATATCTCACCTATCTTTCTCTGCTTGGCCCGGACCATCGCGCCCACCGCTAGTAGCAAGGATGCTGCCAGTGCATAACCGACCCACTCGCTGCAATAGAAAAGATGAAACTTGCATATTATTCCAAGTCCCATTTTCAACTTGAGTACACACAAATATGTAACCAGGATTCAATGAAAATGATGCTTATAATCTTAATGATGCACTAAGCAGACTAACGGAAATATATATGGGAGGTATTCGAAACATGTTTAATGGAAATATCCAGCTTGGAGATATTCGAAGCATGATACTCATAAGCATGCTGAATTAATCACATTTTGTTCTAAAAATGGAGAGAATAGATGTGCCTCATGAGTAATCCTATGAGATAACTAGAAGAAAAACACCAAGGAATCTGTAGTATAATTAGCTCGAACAAAACTCAAGCCACCAAAGTTAAGCAACATATGCATGAGTTTCATCTTTAGGATTAATAGAACAGGATAGATAAATTAATGTTTTTCTGAAACTATAAGAGACATAGCATCACACATAATGTAACTATTCAAGTTTTCAACTATAAGAGGCTATAGACTGTCAAATAAAGAACATCGTTATAGAACTCAGATCGTAGGCGATAAGCATGCTTAAAAATCACATGGACATACCTATGCATATTTCCCATACTACATAAGTACTAAACAAACTAACACGCAAGACTTGAAAACCTTCCATGCACATGATAGTAGCTCTTCCCTCATGTCATAGAAAAACATTTGCCAAGTAACATCATCTTGCTGTTCACATACAATGAGAGAACCTTCCATGCAAACTCCCATTGTTTTAACCCACGGGAGAAAAGAAAGGTCCTTATCATCAGGTCCAAAAGAAGCGAAACATTGAACAACTAGAGAAACACAAAGACAAAGAAGCAAAAGCATTGAAAGAGCAGAGGCTTGGTGACACATGTCATATCTTATAAACTTAGGCAAGTGCTCTCGGGTTATCCCTAACATCATGCACTAGCTTGGGTAATTAGCATCAAACAATACATATCAAGACAAGGCTAGGCAAGATAATAAGGACTTGGGAAAAGATAGCGAGTTATAAAAATGATATGTGCCCTCAAAGAGAGGGCGGTGTCAAGTCTTGACCACAGACATAGGCATTAGCCGCACCCGACCCTGGACACTCTCACACCAAGAGGAGGTGCCTTGCATATGGCCTCCTTCGAGTCTGCGAGAGAAAGAACGAGGTGAAGGTCGATGAAGCATCAAGGATGCTGCTATTCAGGGTTAAGCTAAGTCAAGGGCATAAGAGATTTTAGTAAAAAACATGTGAACATCTTATACAAACTACCATCATTTATAAAATATAAAAACAAATATGCAAATAGTTGTACAATGGTTGAGTGCTCATCTTATATTATAGCAGGCAATAGCATTTAGCAATAGTGATGATCAACTACACTATTCGCTATCATGAACAATTAATTCTCAAGATGCAGAAAGCTTGTTTACAATAGTTTGGGTTTTAAAATTTGTCATCTTGAAGCATCACACTAGCAAATGATAGGAAAGATCACAGGAAATAGGACTACCCTGATCAAGTATACATAACCATTACTAAATTCTGCCATAAAATCAAAATCAAATTGTATTGAACAGCCGCATCGAATTCAGTTTGGAGCCCAATCCTGAGTAGGGTTGTAAGAATCATAAGACAATTTCGACAGCGAAGTGGATCGCTAAATACTAGTATTAGAGTATCCAGTACAAGCATCTGTTAGATGCATAGTTTGTTTATCTCATACAGCAGTGCAATGTGCAACATAGATTACGAGTGGTAAGACAAATTGGTACTGAATTGAAAGCAATCAGGCAGTTCAGTACAGGTGCGCAAAAAGGAATCCTTGTAAAATAGTCCAGGCATCCATTAAAAGCCTCAGATTACTACCATGCGTTTGTTTGGGTGCTGTTCATTTTTAGGATCCGATAAGAATCGCTGGTGCTGGGCCTAGAGTAGAGCAGTCATCTTAACAAAGTAGTCCTACTAGTAGTAGGTATTTGTCATCTGAACTGAAGATAGAGGCCAGTTGATTTGATAATAATAAGATAGCGACACAAGCCTGGCTAGTTGTGTAGTGAATTAAGACTGTCAGCTATTTGTTTGATTGATTTGTAAAAAGAGAAAGAGAGGATCTATATAAATCACGACTGAAATTTAGTGGTGGCCCAACCATGCGGCGGTCGAGTAGGGGATCGAGCGGGAGGCGCCGCGATCTGCTGCAGCAGGGCGCGGTCAACGCCCTTGACCCCACGCACGTGAGTGCGCTCGATCGTCTTGGCGAGGGCGACGCTGATGCAGGGGACTTGATGCGTTCGAGGAGCGACGAGATGCAAGTGGAGGAAGACAGCCGGGGAGGTCCGGCGGGCGGCGGGGCCGGACTTGGCGGTGGAGCTCGACGCGCGACGCCCGCCGACGCCTTTTGTCGATGGCGAGCAACCGATTCAGCGAATCGAATCAGATGGAACTAGGGAGGGAGCAGAGAGGACCAAGGAAAAGATGAGGACTCGTCACCTGCCATCGCGCGACGCTGCCGCCGGCTCCCTCTCCACCGCGCCGTCGTCCAGCTCCGGGACGCGATGGGCGTCGCTGCGGGACACATCGAGGAAGGAGGTGGTGGCGGGACGCGCCGCTGCAGGACGGGGAGGAGGTGGCGGCAGCGAGGAGATGAGGGAGGGGGTGGATCTGGCCTCCGCCATGGCCATGGCCGTGCCGTGCGGCTAGATTGGTGGGCGCCGAAGAGGGCGGAGCACAGTCACCGCCGCCGCGCCGGAATTGGTGGGAACGCCACCCTCGAAATCCTAGCCGTGGGAAGGGGTTGGGGATGAGCTACCCGGGACGCAAGAGGCGGATCTGGCCGGAGGGGAGGGAAGAGCGGAGGCAGGGGAGCTCGGATCTGGGTTGCACACCGGGGAGGCCCGCCGGAACACGCCGAAACAAGAGGCGTAGGTGGCGGCAGCAAGGGTTTCGGGGGAGGGATTGTGGGTGCATGAGGGAACGAGGAGTAGAGAAAGAAAGGAGGTAGAGAAAGAAAGGAGACGGGGGGGGGTGGATGGAAAACGTCCACGAGTAGAGCTAGGGTTTCGGCTTAGGTGGGCTTGGGGTTGGTGTGGTGGGCCAGGACTGCCGTTGGATCCGCGAGCATCCGACGGTGTTCCAGGCACGATCCGCGTGAGACGTCCACGAACCAATCAAAATGCAGTACCACGTTATGACCATTTAAATTGGTCGTAGTTGACTAAAAATAGCGTGTTAAAATCATATCAGCTATTTTATGACCTGAGAAAATTCAAAAAGAAAATGAAAAACATTCTCATTGTGTCACCAAATGTGAATAAGTTTTCAGGAAAAGTAACAAACATGAAATAAGATAAATATCTTTAAAAATATGTCATGAGAAATGAGTTTTTTGGCAAAAAAAACATTTTCCATTTTTCGAGTGCCCGAAATGAGTTTTTTTTTTGTGAAGGACCTACCATATATTTGTTGCAAAATTGGACCAAATCAATTTTCTAAAATACTAGGACATATTTAATGCACAATTGACAAAATGGTTGGGTGTCAAAAGCCTTGATCCACCTCTGGTGAAAAAGACAAATCTCCGCCGATTCAACTGGAAGCGGGTCAAATTTGAACTGCAGGTGCCTCATAGTTTGCTATTTATTTTTTCCAAAAATCATTTCTAGGTACATAAGTATCTATTTAATCAGAGAAACACCAAAAAAAATCCAAGATTCAACCACTAGCTAGGAACGGACATTCCCGCCGTTTTGACCGCATTTTGAAACGGGCATAAAAAATTCAAAAAAATCAAAAAATTGAAAAACCTTCGCATTGCGTCATTATATGTGACCAAGTTACCAGGAAAAATTATAAACTTGTAATACGGCAAATATTTTAAAAAAAGTGTTCTCAAAAACGAGCTATCAAGTGTGAAGATGAATGGCTTTCAACCCAAATGCTCAATCTTATGGCCACATACATGGCATAGTTTGTTCAAATGATCTCATATTGTGCACAAGGGTGCATATTGGAATGGCAAACAATGTTGCCTAAGGAAGTTTTCATTTTCGTTGGACGAAAAAACCATCTTCCATTTTTCGAGTGCCCGAAAGGAGGTTTTTTTGTGAAGGAACTACCAAATAATTGTTGCAAAATTGGACCAAATCATTTTTTATAAAATACTAGGCCATATTTAATGCACAATTGACAAAATGATCTGGTGTAAAATTTTTTGATCCACCTCTCGTGAAAAAGACAAATTTCGCCGATTCAGGTTGGAAGGGTCAAATTTGAACTGCAATGCCTCATAGTTTGCTATTTATTTTTCCAAAAATCATTTATAGTTACATAAGGACCTATTTAATCATAAATACATGGTTTGGTGGCGATATGTCGAGGTTTGGGCGGTGGCCGAGGGCCCCAACTCTAGAGCGCGTAAACTCGTATGCCCGCCGCGTGGTCACCGCGTGACCGTGGCGTTGCCATGTGCTCAAGGCGGCCTAGGCATGTCTAGTGGGTTGGGCACTCCCAGGTTGGTGCTAGGAAGAAAATTACAACATAAGATTCTCACGAGGAGACCAATCGATGCTCAAACATGAATTAGCAGCCAAGTGTTTGATTAGCGATGCGGAAATGTACATGGCTAATGGGCGTGAGTTTTGGCTGAGGATGACCAGCACTAAGAAGACCGTTTTCACAAATTTTCAGCTCTAAAGGAGGAGCCTAGGTGGTACTTGCTTTGCAAACCACCACATTGGACATAAATCTGAATGTTGAAGCTCGGCTCAAAATAATGAATGGATTTAGCTGGCATTTGGTGGAGGATGGTTATTTGGGCATAGGAAAGCACTTGTAGAAAATGGATACTATTTGGACATGCCAAAGTGGTACTTCCTTCACAAACTCACACTCGAATGAATAGGAAAATGAATATTTTTGAATTATTTTTGAACTAGGCAAGGAAGGTTTTTACATATTTGACGAAGATATGACCCAAAGAATTTATGAGATTTTTTTGGGAATTTTGGTAATGACAGAAATATAGGTTGCTTCACATAGGCAAAACTGCCGCATGGACATGACACATAGGCAAAACTGATGAGGTGGCGCCTAGTCATAGCAACCCACCACAATTTACAAGGCTATGACCATCTATATTGGTCGTTAACAACTAGAAATAAGGCAGCGGACTAGCGCTGTTAGCTTTATGACCATTTCATGTAAGGAAATTATGACCTTTCTGACCAAAATGGTCGCAATGGTTTAGGGTTTGGAGCCCCTCGAACAGCTTTTGACCAATTGGTCTCAAATGGTCATAAATCTATGACCAATTCTTCCAGGGTCACTGACAGAAGGTCATAAGTTGACATATTTCTTGTAGTGATGGCAGATGGACGTCAAAACGGCATTCCTTAACGGTTATCTTAAGGAAGAGCTGTATATGATGCAGCCGGAAGGTTTTGTCGATCCTAAGAATGCTAACAAGGTATGCAAGCTCCAGCGATCCATTTATGGGCTGGTGCAAGCATCTCGGAGTTGGAACATTCGCTTTGATGAGATGATCAAAGCGTTTGGGTTTATGCAGACTTATGGAGAAGCTGCGTTTACAAGAAAGTGAGTGGGAGCTCTGTAGCATTTCTCATATTATATGTAGATGACATACTTTTGATGGAAAATGATATAGAACTTTTGGACAACATTAAGGCCTACTTGAATAAGAGTTTTTCAATGAAGGACCTTGGAGAAGCTGCTTACATATTAGGCATCAAAATCTATAGGGATAGATCGAGACGCCTCATAGGTCTTTCACAAAGCACATACCTTGATAAGATTTTGAAGAAGTTCAAAATGGATCAGTCCAAGAAAGGGTTCTTGCCTGTTTTGCAAGGTGTGAAATTGAGCTCGGCTCAATGCCCGACCACGGCAAAAGATAAAGAAGAGATGAGTGTCATCCCTATGCCTCAGCCATAGGATCTATTATGTATGCCATGATGTGTACCACACTGATGTAAACCTTGCCGTAAGTTTGGTAGGAAGGTACCAAAGTAATCCCGCAAGGAACACCGACAGCGGTCATGAATATCCTGAAGTACCGAAAAGGACAAAGGACATGTTTCGTTTATGGAGGTGACGAAGAGCTCGTCGAAGGGTTACGTCGATGCTAGCTTCGACACAGATCTGATGACTCAAAGTCACAAACCGGATACGTGTATATGTTAAATGGTGGAGCGATGGCTGGTGCAAATGCAAGCGAGAGCGTCGTGGCGGGATCTACATGTGAAGCGGAGTACATGGCTGCCTCGGAGGCAGCACATGAAGCAATTTGGGTGAAGGAGTTCATCACCGACCTAGGAGTCATACCCAATGCGTCGAGCCGATCAAACTCTTCTGTGACAACACCGGAGCTATTGCACTTGCCAAGGAGCCCAGGTTTCACAAGAAGACCAGCACATCAAGCGTCGCTTCAACTCCATTCGTGAAAATGTTCAAGATGGGGACATAGAAATTTGCAAAGTGTATACGGATCTGAATGTCGCAGATCCATTGACTAAACCTCTTCCATGAGCAAAACATGATCAACACCGAACTCTATGGGTGTTCGATTCATCACAATGTAACTAGATTATTGACTCTAGTGAAAGTGGGAGACTGTTGGAAATATGCCCTAGAGGCAATAATAAAAGTATTATTATTATATTTCCTTGTTCATGATAATTGTCTTTTATTCATGCTATAATTGTATTATCCGGAAATCGTAATACACGTGTGAATACATAGACCACAATATGTCCCCAAAGTGAGCCTCTAGTTGACTAGCTCGTTGATCAGCAGATAGTCATGGTTTCGACTATGGACATTGGATGTCATTGATAACGGGATCACATCATTAGGAGAATGATGTGATGGACAAGACCCAATCCTAAGCATAGCACAAGATCGTGTAGTTCGTTTTGCTAAAGCTTTTCCAATGTCAAGTATCTCTTCCTTAGACCATGAGATCGTGTAACTCCGGATACCGCAGGAGTGCATTGGTGTACCAAACGTCACAACGTAATCGGGTGACTATAAAGGTGCATTACAGGTATCTCCAAAAGTGTCATTGGGTTGACACGGATCGAGATCGGATTTGTCACCCATATGACGGAGAGGTATCACTGGGCCCACTCGGTAGTGCATCATCATAATGAGCTCAAAGTGACCAAGTGTTTGGTCACGGGATCATGCATTACTGATGCGAGTAAAGTGACTTGCGGCAACGAGATTGAACGAGGTATTGGGATACCGACGATCGAATCTCGGGCAAGTAAAATACCGATTGACAAAGGGAATAGTATACGGGTTGATTGAATCCTCGACATCGTGGTTCATCCGATGATATCATCGAGGAGCATGTGGGAGCCAACATGGGTATCCAGATCCCGCTGTTGGTTATTGCCCGAGAGCCGTCTCGGTCATGTCTGCATGTCTCCCGAACCCGTAGGGTCTACACACTTAAGGTTCGGTGATGCTAGGGTTGTATGAATATGAGTATGCAGCAAACCGAATGTTGTTCGGAGTCCCAGATGAGATCCCGGACGTCATGAGGAGTTCCGGAATGGTCCGAAGGTAAAGATTTATATATAGGAAGTCTTATTTTGGTCGCCGGAAAAGTTTCGCGCATTATCGGTATTGTACCGGGAGTGCCGAAAGGGGTCTGGGGGTCCACCGGGGGGTTCCACCTGCCCCGAGGGGCCACATGGGCTGTAGGGGGTGCTCCTTGGCCTATATGGGCCAAGGGCACCAGCCCCAAGAGGCCCATGCGCCAAGATATAAGAAAAAGGGGAGAGTCCTAAAGGGGGAAGGCACCTCCGAGGTGCCTTGGGGAGGATGGACTCCTGCCCCCTCTCTTGGCCGCACCCTTCCTTGGAGGAAGGGGCAAGGCTGCGCCCCCCCTCTCTTGCACCTATATAAAGGGAGGGGAGGGAGGGGTGGCCGCACCCATAAGCCCTGGCGCCTCCCTCCTCCCTGCAACACCTCCTCCTCCTCCCGTAGTTGCTTAGGAAGCCTGCCGGAGTTCTGCTGCATCCACCACCACGCCGTCGTGCTCTTGGATCATCATCAACCTCTCCTCCCCTTGCTGGATCAAGAAGGAGGAGACGCCATCCGCCTCTGTCACGTGTGTTGAACGCGGAGGTGCTGTCCGCTCAGCACTAGGTCATCGGTGATCTGAATCACGGCGAGTACGACTCCATCATCCCGCTCCATTGAACGCTTCTGCACGCGATCTACAAGTGGTATGTAGATGCAATCACTCTCCCATGACTCGTTGCTAGATGAACTCATAGATGGATCTTGGTGAAACCGTAGGAAAATTTTAATTTTCTGCAACGTTCCCCAACATAAACCTCCTTATATCTTCCTCAAAACAGCCACCATACCTACCTATTATGTCATTTCCATAGCCATTCCAAGATATATTGCCATGCAACTTTCCACCATATCGTTCGTAATGACACATTCATCATTGTCATATTGCTTAGCATGATCATATAGTTGGCATAGTATTTGTGGCAAAGCCGCCGTTCATAATTCTTTCATACATGTCACTCTTGATTCATTGCATATCCCGGTATACCGCCGGAGGCATTCATATAGAGTCATACTTTGTTCTAGTATCGAGTTGTAATCATTGAGTTGTAAATAAATAGAAGTGTGATGATCATCATTATTAGAACATTGTCCCATGTGAGGTCAATTAAAAAAGAGAGGCCAAAGAGCCCACCAAAAAAAGAAGAAGAAAGAAGCCAAAGAGCCCACCAAAAAAATGAGATAAAAAGAGAGAAGGGACAATGTTACTATCCTTTTACCACACTTGTGCTTCAAAGTAGCACCATGATCTTCATAATAGAGAGTCTCTCGTTTTGTCACTTTCATATACTAGTGGGAATTTTTCATTATAGAACTTGGCTTGTATATTCCAACGATGGGCTTCCTCAAATGCCCTAGGTCTTCGTGAGCAAGCAAGTTGGATGCACACCCACTTAGTTTCTTTTGTTGAGCTTTCATACATTTATAGCTCTAGTGCATCCGTTGCATGGAAATCCCTACTCCTTGCATTATTATCAATTGATGGGCATCTCCATAGCCCGTTGATTGGCCTCGTTGATGTGAGACCTTCTCTTTTTTTGTCTTCTCCACATAACCCCCATCATCATATTCTATTCCACCCATAGTGCTCTGTCCATGGCTCGCGCTCATATATTGCGTGAAAGTTTATAGGTTTGAGATTACTAAAGCATGAAACAATTTCTTGGCTTGTCATCGGGGTTGTGCATGATGAGAGCATTCTTGTGTGATGAAAATGAAGCATGACTAAACTATATGATTTTGTAGGGATGAACTTTCTTTGGCCATGTTATTTTGAGAAGACATAATTGCTTAGTTAGTATGCTTGAAGTATTATTATTTTTATGTCAATATGAACTTTTGTCTTGAATCTTTCGGATCTGAATATTCATACCACAATTAATAAGAATTACATTGAAATTGTGCCAAGTAGCACTCCGCATCAAAAATTCTCTTTTTATCATTTACCTACTCGAGGATGAGCAGGAATTAAGCTTGGGGATGCCTGATACGTCTCCAACGTATCTATAATTTTTGATTGCTCCATGCTATATTATCTATTGTTTTGGACTATATTGGCTTCATTTTCCACTTTTATATTACTTTTGGGACTAACCTATTAACCGGAGGCCCAACCCAGAATTGCTGTTTTTTGCCTATTTCAGTATTTCGAAGAAACGGAATATCAAACGGAGTCCAAACGGAATGAAATCTTCGGGAGCGTGATTTTCTCATCAGATAAGATCCAGGAGACTTGGACCCACGGTCAAGAAAGGAGGGAGGCGTCCACGAGGGTGGAGGGCGCGCCCCCTGCCTCGTGGGCCCCCCGAAGCTCCACCGACGTACTCCTTCCTTCTAGATATACCTACGTACCCCCAACAGATCAGATACGGAGCCAAAAACCTAATTCCACCACCGCAACTTTCTGTATCCACGAGATCCCATCTTGGGGCCTGTTTTGGAGCTCCGCCGGAAGGGGATTCCACCATGGAGGGCTTCTACATCATCATCATAGCCTCTCCGATGAAGTGTGAGATGTTTACTTCAGACCTTCGGGTCCATAGTTAGTAGCTAGATGGCTTCTTCTCTCTTTTTGGATCTCAATACAATGTTCTCCCCCTCTCTTGTGGAGATCTATTCGATGTAATCTTCTTTTTGCGGTGTGTTTGTTTAGTCTGATGAATTGTGGGTTTATGATCAAGATTATCTACGAGCAATATTTGAATCTTCTCTGAATTCTTTTATGTATGATTGAGTTATCTTTGCAAGTCTCTTCGAATTATCCGTTTGGTTTGGCCAACTAGATTGGTAGTTCTTGCAATGGGAGAAGTGCTTAGCTTTGGGTTCAATCTTGCGTGTCCTTACCCAAAGGATGTAAAGGGTTGCAAGGCACGTATTGTATTGTTGCGCTTGAGGATAACAAGATGGGGTATTTATCATATTGCATGAATTTATTCCTCTACATCATGTCATCTTGCTTAAGGCGTTACTCTGTTTTCATTAACTTAATACTCTAGATGCATCTTTGGATAGCGGTCGATGAGTGGAGTAATAGTAGTAGATGCAGGTAGGAGTCGGTCTACTTGTCTCGGACGTGATGCCTATATACATGATCATACCTAGATACTCTCATAACTATGCTCAATTCATCAAATTGCTCAATAGTAATTCGCTCACCCACCGTAAAATGCTTATGCTCTTGAGAGAAGTCACTAGTGAAATCTATGGCCCCGGTCTATTTTCATCATATTAATCTTCCTACGGTTTATTATTGCTTTGCTTTTTTACTTTGCCTTTTATTTTACTTTGCATCTTTATACCAAAAATACCAAAAATATTATCTATCATCTCTATCAGATCTCACTCTCGTAAGTGACCGTGAAGGGATTGACAACCCCTATTCGCGTTGGTTGCGAGGAGTTATTTGCTTGGTGTAGGTACGAGGGACATGCGCGTGGCCTCCTACTGGATTGATACCTTGGTTCTCAAAAACTGAGGGAAATACTTACGCTACTTTGCTGCATCATCCTCTCCTCTTCAGGGAAAACCAACGCAAGCTCAAGACGTAGCAGTGAGCCAATTTCATTCATTGCATCTTCTTTGAAAAAATGCAGTTGGAAGATCACCCACTATGTTGCCTAAAAAAAGTCATGCTAAATACACATACATGTAGTTTATCGAGTGATGGACAAAAAACATTTGATCCTTCTTAATTAAGTACTAAGATACCCCGACCCATGCATTAGCCGCAAGTACCCCATATGTCCTATTTTTAGGAAAGTCATGCTAAAATTCACGGAAAATTTCAGCATGACCTTTGCTGAAAATAGGACATATGGAGTACCCGAATTTGCCGGAACGGAAGTTAATCGACATTCCGGCAAACTCAAGGGCCTCTCGGGGTACCTGCAAAATCATTATCCCACCCCCGCCCGCTGCAACCCCACAACACCCCACAATATCATCACGACCAATATCATCACGACACGATGGTCGGAGACAAAACCCTGCAATGTATCTTCTAGCCATGAAACCCTACCCCTGATTCTCCTTTCTTCCTCTTTTTTCACTTAAACCTGCAAACATGTAGGGAAAGCAATTAATACAAGGCACAAAAATGGCCTGCTATGTAGCCTTAATGCTACAGAACATATGAAATATGTTGGGGAACGTAGTAATTTCAAAAAAAAAATCCTACGCACACGCAAGGATCATGGTGATGGCATAGCAACGAGAGGGGAGAGTGTTGTCCACGTACCCTCGTAGACCGTAAGCGGAAGCGTTATCACAACGCGGTTGATGTAGTCGTACGTCTTCACGATCCGACCGATCCAAGTACCGAACGCACGGCACCTCCGAGTTCAGCACACGTTTAGCTCGATGACGATCCCGGACTCCGATCCAGCAAAGTGTCGGGATGAGTTCCGTCAAGACGACGGCGTGGTGACGATGATGATGCTCTACGGCGCGAGGGCTTCGCCTACACTTCGCGACGATATGACCGAGGTGGAATATGGTGGAGGGGGGCACCGCACACGGCTAAGGAACGATCCGTAGATCAACTTCATTGTTCATGGATGCCCCTGCCCCGTATATAAAGGAGTGGAGGAGGGAGGGCGGCCCTCTCTATGGCGCGCCCTAGGGGAGTCCTACTCCCACCGGAGTAGGATTCCCCTTCCTAGTCCAACTAGGAACCCTTCCATGTAGTAGGAGTAGGAGAGAAGGAAAGGGAAGAGAGAAGGAGAAGGAAGGAAGGGTGCGGGCCCCTCCTAGTCCAATTCGGACTAGTCCAAGGGAGGTGCGGCCACTCTTTGGCCCTTTCTCTCCTTTCCCGTATGGCCCAAAGAGGCCCAATACGAATTCCGTAACTCTCGGTACTCAAAAATACCGAATCACTCGGAACCTTTCCGAACTCGAATATAGTCATCCAATATATCGATCTTTACGTCTCGACCATTTCAAGACTCCTCGTCATGTCCCCGATCTCATCCGGGACTCCGAACTCCTTCAGTACATCAAAACTCATAAACTCATAATAAAACTGTCATCGTAACGTTAAGCGTGCGGACCCTACGGGTTCGAGAACTATGTAGACATGACCTAGAACTATTCTCGGTCAATAACCAATAGCGGAACCTGGATGCCCATATTGGCTCCTACATATTCTACGAAGATCTTTATCGGTCAAACCGCATAACAACATACGTTGTTCCCTTTGTCATCGGTATGTGACTTGCCCGAGATTCGAACGTCGGTATCCAATACCTAGTTCAATCTCGTTACCGACAAGTCTCTTTACTCGTTCCGTTATACAACATCTCACAACTAACTTATTAGTTGCAATGCTTGCAAGGCTTATGTGATGTGCATTACCGAGAGGTCCCAGAGATACCTCTCCGACAATCGGAGTGACAAAACCTAATCTCGAAATACGCCAACCCAACATGTACTTTTGGAGACACCTGTAGTACTCCTTTATAATCACCCAGTTACGTTGTGACGTTTGGTAGCACCCAAAGTGTTCCTCCGGTAAACGGGAGTTGCATAATCTCATAGTTACAAGAACATGTATAAGTCATGAAGAAAGCAATAGCAACATACGATCAAGTGCTAGGCTAACGGAATGGGTCATGTCAATCACATCATTCTCCTAATGATGTGATCCCGTTAGTCAAATGACAACTCATGTCTATGGTTAGGAAACATAACCATCTTCGATTAACGAGCTAGTCAAGTAGAGGCATACTAGTGACACTCTGTTTGTCTATGTATTCACACATGTATTATGTTTCCGGTTAATACAATTATAGCATGAATAATAAACATTTATCATGATATAAGGAAATAAATAATAACTTTATTATTGCCTCTAGGGCATATTTCCTTCAGTTTCCCACTTGCACTAGAGTCAATAATCTAGTTCACATCATCATGTGATTCAACACTAATAAATTCACATCTGTATGTGATTAACACCCATAGTTCACATCGTCATGTGACCAACACCCAAAGGGTTTACTAGAGTCAATAATCTAGTTCACATCGCTATGTGATTAACACCCAAAGAGTACTAAGGTATGATCATGTTTTGCTCGTGAGAGAAGCTTAGTCAACGGGTCTGTCACATTCAGAGTCGTATGTATTTTGCAAATATTCTATGTCTACAATGCTCTGCATGGAGCTACTCTAGCTAATTGCTCCCACTTTCAATATGTATCCAGATTGAGACTTAGAGTCATCTGGATCAGTGTAAAAAGCTTGCACCTATGTAACTCTTTACGACGGGCTCTTTTATCACCTCCATAATCGAGAAATATTTCCTTAGTCCTCACTAAGGATGTTCTTGACCAATGTCCAGTGATCTACTCCTAGATCACTATTGTACTCCCTTGCCAAATTCAGAGCAAGGTATACAATAGGTCTGGTACATAGCGTAGCATACTTTATAGAACCTAAGACTGAGGCATAGGGAATGACTTTGATTCTCTTTTCTATTTTCTGCCGTGGTCGGGATTTGAGTCTTACTCAATTTCACACGTTTGCAACACAGGCAAGAACTTTTCTTTGACTGTTCCATTTTGAACTACTTCAAAATCTTGACAAGGTATGTACTTACTGAAAAACTTATCAAGCGTCTTGATCTATCTCAGTAGATCTTGATGCTCAATATGTAAGTAGCTTTACTGAGATCTTTCTTTTAAAGAACTCCTTTCAAATACTCATTTCCGCTTTCCAGAAAAATTCTACATCATTTCTGATCAACAATATGTTACTCACATATATTTATCGAAAAGCGGTAGTGCTCCCACTCACTTTATCGTAAATACAGGCTTCACCGTAAGTCAGATAAAACTATATGCTTTGATCAACTTATCAAAGCGTATATTCCAACTCTGAGATGCTTGCACCAGTCCATAGATGGATCGCTGGAGCTTACACATTTTGTTAGCACCTTTAGGATTGACAAAACCTTCTGGTTGCATCATATACAACTCTTTTTTAAGAAAACCATTAAGGAATGCAGTTTTCACATTCATTTGCCAGATTTCATAAAATGTGGCAATTGCTAACATGATTCGGACAGACTTAAGCATCGCTACAGTTGAGAAAATCTCATTGTAGTCAACACCTTGAACTTGTCGATAACCTTTTGCAACAAGTCGAGCTTTGTAGATAGTAACACTACTATCAGTGTCCGTCTTCCTCTTGAAGATCCATTTATTTAACATGGCTTGCTGATCATCGAGCAAGTTAATCAAAGTCCACACTTTGTTCTTATATATGGATCCTATCTCAGATTTTATGGCCTCAAGCCATTTCGCGGAATCTGGGCTCATCATCGCTTCCTCATAGTTTGTAGGTTCATCATGGTATAGTAACATGACTTCCAGAACAGGATTACCGTACCACTCTGGTGCAGACTGCACTTTGGAAGACCTACGAGGTTTTGTAGTAACTTGATCTGAAATTTCATGATCATCATCATTAGCTTCCTCACTAATTGGTGTAGGAATCACTGGAACTGATTTCTGTGATGAACTAATTTCCAATTCGGGAGAAGGTACAATTACCTCATCAAGTTCTACTTTCCTCCCACTCACTTCTTTCGAGAGAAACTTCTTCTCTAGAAAGGATCCATCTTAGCAACGAAAATCTTGCCTTCAGATCTGTGATAGAAGGTGTACCAAACAATCTCTTTTGGGTATTCTATGAAGACGCATTTCTCTGATTTGGGTTCGAGCTTTATCAGGTTGAAAACCTTTTTCATATAAGCATCGCAACTCCAAACTTTAAGAAACGACAGCTTAGGTTTACTGTTAAACCATAGTTCATACGGTGTCGTCTCAACGGATTTAGATGGTGCCCTATTAAACGTGAATGCAGCTGTCTCTAATGCATAACCCCAAAACGATAGTGGTAAACCGATAAGAGACATCATAGATCGCACCATATCCAATAAAGTGCGGTTACGACTTTCGGACACACCATTATGTTGTGGTGTTCCATATGGCGTGAGTTCCGAAACTATTTCACATTGTTTCAAATGAAGACCAAACTCGTAACTCAAATATTTATCTCCACGATCAGATCGTAGAAACTTTATTTTTCTTGTTACGATGATTTTCCACTTCACTCTGAAATTCTTTGAACTTTTCAAATGTTTCAGACTTATGTTTCATCAAGTAGATATACCCATATCTGCTCAAATCTTCTGTGAAGGTGAGAAAATAACGATACCTGCCGCGAGCCTCAACATTCATCGGACCACAAACATCAGTATGTATGATTTCCAACAAATAAGTTGCTCGCTCCATAGTTCCGGAGAACGGCGTTTTAGTCATCTTGCCCATGAGGCACGGTTCGCAAGTACCAAGTGATTCATAATCAAGTGATTCCAAAAGCCCATCAGTATGGAGTTTCTTCATGCGCTTTACACCAATATGACCTAAACGGCAGTGCCACAAAAAAGTTGCACTATCATTATTAACTTTACATCTTTTGGTTTCAATATTATGAATATGTGTATCACACGACCGAGATCCAACAAACCATTTTCATTGGGTGTATGACCATTGAAGGTTTTATTCATCTAAATAGAACAACAATTATTCTCTGATTTAAATGAATAACCGTATTGCAATAAACATGATCAAATCATATTCATGCTCAACGCAAAAGCCAAATAACATTTATTTATATTTAACACTAATCCCGAAAGTATAGGGAGTGTGTGATGATGATCATATCAATCTTGGAACTACTTCCAACACTCATCGTCACTTCCCCTTAAACTAGTCTCTGTTTATTCTATAACTCCTGTTTCGAGTTACTAATCTTAGCAACCGAACGAGTATCAAATACTCAGGGGCTACTATAAACACTAGTAAGGCACACATCAATAACCTGTATATCAAATATACTCTTGTTCACTTTGCCATCCTTCTTATCCACCAAATATTCAGGGTATTTCTGCTTCCAGTGACCATATCCTTTGCAGTGTAAGCACTCAGTTTCAGGATTTGGTCCAGCTTTGGTCTTCTTCACGGGAGTGACAACTTGTTTGCCATTCTACTTGAAGTTTCCCTTTCTTTCCCTTTGCCCTTTTCTTGAAACTAGTGGTCTTGTCAATCATCAACACTTGATGCTCTTTCTTGATTTCTACCTTCGTCGATTTCAACATCACGAAGAGCTCGGGAATCATTTTCGTCATCCCTTGCATACTATAGTTCATCACGAAGTTCTAGTAACTTAGTGATGGTGACTAGAGAATTCTGTCAATCACTATCTTATCTGTAAGATTAACTCCCACTTGATTCAAGCGATTGAAGTACCCAGACAATCTGAGCACATGCTCACTAGTTGAGCGATTCTCCTCCATGTTTTAGCTATAGTACTTGTTGGAGACTTCATATCTCTCAACTCGGGTATTTGCTTGAAATATTAACTTCAATTCCTGGAACATCTCATATGGTCCATGACGTTCAAAACGCCTTTGAAGTCCCGATTCTAAGCCGTTAAGCATGGTGCACTAAACTATCAAGTAGTCATCATATTGAGCTAGCCAAACGTTCATAACGTCGCATCTGTTCCTGCAATAGGTCTGTCACCTAGCGGTGCATCAAGGACATAATTCTTACAGCAGCAATGAGGATAAACCTCGGATCACGGATCCAATCCGCATCATTGCTACTAACATTTTTCAATACAATTTTCTCTAGGAACACATATAAAAACATAGGGAAGCAAAAACATAGGGAAGCAACAACGCGAGCTATTGATCTACAACATAATTTGTAAAATTACTACCAGGACTAAGTTCATGATAAATTAAAGTTCAATTAATCATATTACTTAAGAACTCCCACTTAGACAGACATCTCTCTAGTCATCTAAGTGATCACGTGATCCAAATCAACTAAACCATGTCCGATCATCACGTGAGATGGAGTAGTTTCAATGGTGAACATCACTATGTTGATCATATCTACTATATGATTCACGCTCGACCTTTCGGTCTCCGTGTTCCGAGGCCATATCTGTATATGCTAGGCTCGTCAAGTTTAACCTGAGTATTCTGCGTGTGCAAAACTGGCTTGCACCCGTTGTAGATGGACGTAGAGCTTATCACACCGATCATCACGTGGTGTCTGGGCACGACGGACTTTGGCAACGGTGCATACTCAGGGAGAACACGTCTTGATAATTTTTAGTGAGAGATCATCTTAAAATGCTACCGTCAATTAAAGCAAGATAAGATGCATAAAGGATAAACATCACATGCAATCAATATAAGTGATATGATATGGCCATCATCATCTTGTGCTTGTGATCTCCATCTCCAGAGCACCGTCATGATCACCATCATCACCGGCGCGACACCTTGATCTCTGTCGTAGCATCGTTGTCGTCTCACCAACTATTGCTTCTATGACTATCGCTACCGCTTAGTGATAAAGTAAAGCAATTACAGGGCTTTTGCATTTCATACAATAAAGCGACAACCATATGGCTCCTGCCAGTTGCCGATAACTTCGGTTACAAAACATGATCATCTCATACAATAAAATATAGCATCAGGTCTTGACCATATCACATCACAACATGCCCTGCAAAAACAAGTTAGAAGTCCTCTACTTTGTTTGTTGCAAATTTTACGTGGCTGCTACGGGCTGAGCAAGAACCGTTCTTCCCTACGCATCAAAACCACAACGATAGTTTGTCAAGTTGGTGCTGTTTTAACCTTCGCAAGGACCGGGCATAGCCACACTCGGTTCAACTAAAGTGAGAGAGACAGACACCCACCAGTCACCTTTAATTAACGAGTGCTCGCAGCGGTGAAACCAGTCTCGCGTAAGCGTACGCGTAATGTCGGTCCGGGCCGCTTCATCTCACAATACCGCCGAACCAAAGTATGACATGCTGGTAAGCAGTATGACTTGTATCGCCCACAACTCACTTGTGTTCTACTCGTGCATATAACATCAACGCATAAAACCTGGCTCTGATACCACTGTTGGGGAACGTAGTAATTTCAAAAAAAAAATCTTACGCACGCGCAAGGATCATGGTGATGGCACAGCAACGAGAGGGGAGAGTGTTGTCCACGTACCCTCGTAGACCGTAAGCGGAAGCGTTATCACAACGCGGTTGATGTAGTCGTACGTCTTCACGATCCGACCGATACAAGTACCGAACGCACGGCACCTCCGAGTTCAGCACACGTTCAGCTCGATGGCGATCCCGGACTCGATCCAGCAAAGTGTCGGAGATGAGTTCCGTCGGACGACGGCGTGGTGACGATGATGATGCTCTACGGCGCGCAGGGCTTCGCCTAAACTCATGACGATATGACCGAGGTGGATTATGGTGGAGGGGGCACCGACACGCTAAGGAACGATCCGTAGATCAACTTATGTTGTTCATGGGATGCCCCTGCCCCGTATATAAAGGAGTGGAGGAGGGAGGGCGGCCCTCTCTATGGCGCGCCTTAGGGAGTCCTACTCCCACCGGGAGTAGGATTCCCCTTCCTAGTCCAACTAGGAACCCTTCCATGTAGTAGGAGTAGGAGAGAAGGAAAGGGAAGAGAGAAGGAGAAGGAAGGAAGGGCGCCCCCCTCCCTAGTCCAATTCGGACTAGTCCAAGGGAGGGTGCGCCACTCTTTGGCCCTTTCTCTCGTTTCCGTATGGCCCAAAGAGGCCCAATACGAATTCCCGTAACTCTCCCACTCGAAAAATACCGAATCACTCGGAACCTTTCCGAACTCCGAATATAGTCGTTCAATATATCGATCTTTACGTCTCGACCATTTCGAGACTCCTCTTCATGTCCCCGATCTCATCCGGGACTCCGAACTCCTTCGGTACATCAAAACTCATAAACTCATAATAAAACTGTCATCGTAACGTTAAGCGTGCGGACCCTACGGGTTCGAGAACTATGTAGACATGACCTAGAACTATTCTCAGTCAATAACCAATAGCGGAACCTGGATGCCCATATTGGCTCCTACATATTCTACGAAGATCTTTATCGGTCAAACCGCATAACAACATACATTGTTCCCTATGTCATCGGTATGTTACTTGCCCGAGATTCGATCGTCGGTATCCAATACCTAGTTCAATCTCGTTACCGGCAAGTCTCTTTACTCGTTCCGTAATACAACATCTCACAACTAACTTATTAGTTGCAATGCTTGCAAGGCTTATGTGATGTGCATTACCGAGAGGGCCCAGAGATACCTCTCCGACAATCGGAGTGACAAAACCTAATCTCAAAATACGCCAACCCAACATGTACTTTTGGAGACACCTGTAGTACTCCTTTATAATCACCCAGTTACGTTGTGACGTTTGGTAGCACCCAAAGTGTTCCTCCGGTAAACGGGAGTTGCATAATCTCATAGTTATAGGAACATGTATAAGTCATGAAGAAAGCAATAACAACATACGATCAAGTGCTAGGCTAACGGAATGGGTCATGTCAATCACATCATTCTCCTAATGATGTGATCCCGTTAGTCAAATGACAACTCATGTCTATGGTTAGGAAACATAACCATCTTCGATTAACGAGCTAGTCAAGTAGAGGCATACTAGTGACACTCTATTTGTCTATGTATTCACACATGTATTATGTTTCCGGTTAATACAATTCTAGCATGAATAATAAACATTTATCATGATATAAGGAAATAAATAATAACTTTATTATTGCCTCTAGGGCATATTTCCTTCAGTCTCCCACTTGCTCTAGAGTCAATAATCTAGTTCACATCATCATGTGATTCAACACTAATAAATTCACATCTGTATGTGATTAACACCCATAGTTCACATCGTCATGTGACCAACACCCAAAGGGTTTACTAGAGTCAATAATCTAGTTCACATCGCGATGTGATTAACACCCAAAGAGTACTAAGGTATGATCATGTTTTGCTCGTGAGAGAAGCTTAGTCAACGGGTCTGTCACATTCAGAGCCGTATGTATTTTGCAAATATTCTATGTCTACAATGCTCTGCATGGAGCTACTCTAGCTAATTGCTCCCACTTTCAATATGTATCCAGATTGAGACTTAGAGTCATCTGGATCAGTGTAAAAAGCTTGCACCTATGTAACTCTTTACGACGGGCTCTTTTATCACCTCCATAATCGAGAAATATTTCCTTAGTCCTCACTAAGGATGTTCTTGACCAATGTCCAGTGATCTACTCCTAGATCACTATTGTACTCCCTTGCCAAATTCAGAGCAAGGTATACAATAGGTGCAGTACATAGCATAGCATACTTTATAGAACCTAAGACTGAGGCATAGGGAATGACTTTGATTCTCTTTTCTATTTTCTGCCGTGGTCGGGATTTGAGTCTTACTCAATTTCACACGTTTGCAACACATGCAAGAACTTTTCTTTGACTGTTCCATTTTGAACTACTTCAAAATCTTGACAAGGTATGTACTTACTGAAAAACTTATCAAGCGTCTTGATCTATCTCAATAGATCTTGATGCTCAATATGTAAGTAGCTTTACTGAGATCTTTCTTTTAAAGAACTCCTTTCAAATACTCATTTCGCTTTGCCAGAAAAATTCTACATCATTTCGATCAACAATATGTTACTCACATATATTTATCGAAAGGCGGTAGTGCTCCCACTCACTTTATTGTAAATACAGGCTTCACCGTAGTCTCAGATAAAACTATATGCTTTGATCAACTTATCAAAGCGTATATTCCAACTCTGAGATGCTTGCACCAGTCCATAGATGGATCATTGGAGCTTACACATTTTGTTAGCACCTTTAGGATTGACAAAACCTTCGGTTGCATCATATACAACTCTTTTTAAGAAAACCATTAAGGAATGCAGTTTTCACATTCATTTGCCGATTTCATAAAATGTGGCAATTGCTAACATGATTCGGACAGACTTAAGCATCGCTACAGTTGAGAAAATCTCATTGTAGTCAACACCTTGAACTTGTCGAAAACCTTTTGCAACAAGTCGAGCTTTGTAGATAGTAACACTACTATCAGTGTTCGTCTTCCTCTTGAAGATCCATTTATTTAACATGGCTTGCTGATCATCGAGCAAGTTAATCAAAGTCCACACTTTGTTCTTATATATGGATCCTATCTCAGATTTTATGGCCTCAAGCCATTTCGCGGAATCTGGGCTCATCATCGCTTCCTCATAGTTCGTAGGTTCATCATGGTATAATAACATGACTTCCAGAACAGGATTACCGTACCACTCTGGTGCAGACTGTACTTTGGAAGACCTACGAGGTTTTGTAGTAACTTGATCTGAAGTTTCATGATCATCATCATTAGCTTCCTCACTAATTGGTGTAGGAATCACTGGAACTGATTTCTGTGATGAACTACTTTCCAATTCGGGAGAAGGTATAATTACCCCATCAAGTTCTACTTTCCTCCCACTCACTTCTTTCGAGAGAAACTTCTTCTCTAGAAAGGATCCATCTTAGCAACGAAAATCTTGCCTTCAGATCTGTGATAGAAGGTGTACCCAACAATCTCTTTTGGGTATTCTATGAAGACGCACTTCTCCGATTTGGGTTCGAGCTTTATCCGGTTGAAAACCTTTTTCATATAAGCATCGCAACTCCAAACTTTAAGAAACGACAGCTTAGGTTTACTGTTAAACCATAGTTCATACGGTGTCGTCTCAACGGATTTAGATGGTGCCCTATTAAACGTGAATGCAGCTGTCTCTAATGCATAACCCCAAAACGATAGTGGTAAACCGATAAGAGACATCATAGATCGCACCATATCCAATAAAGTGCGGTTACGACTTTCGGACACACCATTATGTTGTGGTGTTCCATATGGCGTGAGTTCCGAAACTATTTCACATTGTTTCAAATGAAGACCAAACTCGTAACTCAAATATTTATCTCCACGATCAGATCGTAGAAACTTTATTTTTCTTGTTACGATGATTTTCCACTTCACTCTGAAATTCTTTGAACTTTTCAAATGTTTCAGACTTATGTTTAATCAAGTAGATATACCCATATCTGCTCAAATCATCTGTGAAGGTGAGAAAATAACGATACCCGCCGCGAGCCTCAACATTCATCAGACCACAAACATCAGTATGTATGATTTCCAACAAATAAGTTGCTCGCTCCATAGTTCCGGAGAACGGCGTTTTAGTCATCTTGCCCATGAGGCACGGTTCGCAAGTACCAAGTGATTCATAATCAAGTGATTACAAAAGCCCATCAGGATGGAGTTTCTTCATGCGCTTTACACCAATATGACCTAAGCGGCAAGTGCCACAAATAAGTTGCACTATCATTATTAACTTTACATCTTTTGGTTTCAATATTATGAATATGTGTATCACACGATCGAGATCCAACAAACCATTTTCATTGGGTGTATGACCATTGAAGGTTTTATTCATCTAAACAGAACAACAATTATTCTCTGATTTAAATGAATAACCTATTGCAATAAACATGATCAAATCATATTCATGCTCAACGCAAAAGCCAAATAACATTTATTTATATTTAACACTAATCCCGAAAGTATAGGGAGTGTGTGATGATGATCATATCAATCTTGGAACTACTTCCAACACTCATCGTCACTTCCCTTAAACTAGTCTCTGCTTATTCTATAACTCCTGTTTGAGTTACTAATCTTAGCAACCGAACAGTATCAAATACTCAGGGCTACTATAAACACTAGTAAGGCACACATCAATAACCTGTATATCAAATATACTCTTGTTCACTTTGCCATCCTTCTTATCCACCAAATATTCAGGGTATTTCTGCTTCCGGACCATATCCTTTGCGATGTAAGCACTCGGTTTCAGGATTTGGTCCAGCTTTGGTCTTCTTCACGGGAGTGACAACTTGTTTGCCATTCTACTTGAAGTTTCCTTTATTTCCTTTGCCCTTTTCTTGAAACTAGTGGTCTTGTCAATCATCAACACTTGATGCTCTTTCTTGATTTCTACCTTCGTCGATTTCAACATCACGAAGAGCTCGGGAATCATTTTGTCATCCTTGCATACTATAGTTCATCACGAAGTTCTAGTAACTTAGTGATGGTGACTAGAGAATTCTGTCAATCACTATCTTATCTGTAAGATTAACTCCCACTTGATTTAAGCGATTGAAGTACCCAGACAATCTGAGCACATGCTCACTAGTTGAGCGATTCTCCTCCATCTTTTAGCTATAGAACTTGTTGGAGACTTCATATCTCTCAACTCGGTATTTGCTTGAAATATTAACTTCAATTCTGGAACATCTCATATGGTCCATGACGTTCAAAACGCCTTTGAAGTCCCGATTCTAAGCCGTTAAGCATGGTGCACTAAACTATCAAGTAGTCATCATATTGAGCTAGCCAAACGCGTTCATAACGTCGCATCTGCTCCTGCAATAGGTCTGTCACCTAGCGGTGCATCAAGGACATAATTCTTCTGTGCAGCAATGAGGATAAACCTCAGATCACGGATCCAATCCGCATCATTGCTACTAACATTTTTCAATACAATTTTCTCTAGGAACACATATAAAAACATAGGGAAGCAAAAACATAGGGAAGCAACAACGCGAGCTATTGATCTACAACATAATTTGTAAAATACTACCAGGACTAAGTTCATGATAAATTAAAGTTCAATTAATCATATTACTTAAGAACTCCCACTTAGACAGACATCTCTCTAGTCATCTAAGTGATCACGTGATCCAAATCAACTAAACCATGTCCGATCATCACGTGAGATGGAGTAGTTTCAATGGTGAACATCACTATGTTGATCATATCTACTATATGATTCACGCTCGACCTTCGGTCTCCTGTTCGAGGCCATATCTGTATATGCTAGGCTCGTCAAGTTTAACTTGAGTATTCTGCGTGTGCAAAACTGGCTTGCACCCGTTGTAGATGGACGTGAGCTTATCACACCCGATCATCACGTGGTGTCTGGGCACGACGAACTTTGGCAACGGTGCATACTCAGGGAGAACATGTCTTGATAATTTTTAGTGAGAGATCATCTTAAAATGCTACTGTCAATCAAAGCAAGATAAGATGCATAAAGGATAAACATCACGTGCAATCAATATAAGTGATATGATATGGCCATCATCATCTTGTGCTTGTGATCTCCATCTCCAGAGCACCGTCATGATCACCATCGTCACCGGCGCGACACCTTGATCTCCATCGTAGCATCGCTGTCGTCTCGCCAACTATTGCTTCTACGACTATCACTACCGCTTAGTGATTAAGTTAAGCAATTACAGGGCGTTTGCATTTCATACAATAAAGCGACAACCATATGGCTCCTGCCAGTTGCCGATAACTTCGGTTACAAAACATGATCATCTCATACAATAAAATATAGCATCATGTCTTGACCATATCACATCACAACATGCCCTGCAAAAACAAGTTAGACGTCCTCTACTTTGTTTGTTGCAAATTTTACGTGGCTGCTACGGGCTGAGCAAGAACCGTTCTTCCCTACGCATCAAAACCACAACGATAGTTTGTCAAGTTGGTGCTGTTTTAACCTTCGCAAGGACCGGGCGTAGCCACACTCGGTTCAACTAAAGTGAGAGAGACAGACACCCACCATTCACCTTTAATTAACGAGTGCTCGCAGCGGTGAAACCAGTCTCGCGTAAGCGTACGCGTAATGTCGGTCCGGGCCGCTTCATCTCACAATACCGCCGAACCAAAGTATGACATGCTGGTAAGCAGTATGACTTGTATCGCCCACAACTCACTTGTGTTCTACTCGTGCATATAACATCAACACATAAAACCTGGCTCTGATACCACTGTTGGGGAACGTAGTAATTTCAAAAAAAAAAATCCTACGCACGCGCAAGGATCATGGTGATGGCATAGCAACGAGAGGGGAGAGTGTTGTCCACGTACCCTTGTAGACCGTAAGCGGAAGCATTATCACAACGCGGTTGATCTAGTCGTACATCTTCACGATCCGACCGATCCAAGTACCGAACGCACGGCACCTCCGAGTTCAGCACACGTTCAGCTCGATGACGATCCCCGTACTCCGATCCAGAAAAGTGTCGGGGATGAGTTCCGTCAGCACGACGGCGTGGTGACGATGATGATGCTCTACCGCGCAGGCTTCGCCTAAACTCATGACGATATGACCGAGGTGGAATATGGTGGAGGGGCACCGCACACGGCTAAGGAACGATCCGTAGATCAACTTCATTGTTCATGGGGTGCCCCTGCCCCGTATATAAAGGAGTGGAGGAGGAGGGCGGCCCTCTCTATGGCGCGCCTAGGGGAGTCCTACTCCCACCGGAGTAGGATTCCCCTTCCTAGTCAACTAGGAACCCTTCCATGTAGTAGGGTAGGAGAGAAGGAAAGGGAAGAGAGAAGGAGAAGGAAGGAAGGTGCGCCCCCCTAGTCCAATTCGGACTAGTCCAAGGGAGGGTGCGGCCACTCTTTGGCCCTTCCTCTCCTTTCCCGTATGGCCCAAAGAGGCCCAATACAATTCCGTAACTCTCCGGTACTCAAAAATACCGAATCACTCGGAACCTTTCCGAACTCCAAATATAGTCGTCCAGTATATCGATCTTTACGTCTCGACCATTTCGAGACTCCTTGTTATGTCCCCGATCTCATCCGGGACTCCGAACTCCTTCGGTACATCAAAACTCATAAACTCATAATAAAACCGTCATCGTAACGTTAAGCGTGCGGACCCTACGGGTTCGAGAACTATGTAGACATGACCTAGAACTATTCTCGGTCAATAACCAATAGCGGATACTGGATGCCCATATTGGCTCCTACATATTCTACGAAGATCTTTATTGGTCAAACCGCATAACAACATACGTTGTTCCCTTTGTCATCGTTATGTTACTTGCCCGAGATTCGATCGTCGGTATCCATTACCTAGTTCAATCTCGTTACCGGCAAGTCTCTTTACTCGTTCCGTAATACAACATCTCACAACTAACTTATTAGTTGCAATGCTTGCAAGGCTTATGTGATGTGCATTACCGAGAGGGCCCAGAGATACCTCTCCGACAATCGGAGTGACAAAACCTAATCTCGAAATCGCCAACCCAACATGTACTTTTGGAGAGACCTGTAGTACTCCTTTATAATCACCCGATTCGTTGTGACGTTTGGTAGCACCAAAGTGTTCCTCCGTAAACGCAGGAGTTGCATAATCTCATAGTTACAGGAACATGTATAAGTCATGAAGAAAGCAATAGCAACATACTAAACGATCAAGTGCTAGGCTAACGGAATGGGTCATGTCAATCACATCATTCTCCTAATGATGTGATCCCGTTAGTCAAATGACAACTCATGTCTATGGTTAGGAAACATAACCATCTTCGATTAACGAGCTAGTCAAGTAGAGGCATACTAGTGACACTCTGTTTGTCTATGTATTCACACATGTATTATGTTTCCGTTTAATACAATTCTAGCATGAATAATAAACATTTATCATGATATAAGGAAATAAATAATAACTTTATTATTGCCTCTAGGGCATATATCCTTCAAAATACATGCCAGCAATATATATGATATAAACTCCAATAATTTTTGAATAAAAACAGTAGCTAAAAACAGTAGCAAGCAAGCAATTCATTTGACTAACTATTTAAACAGTAGCAAGCAAGCTGTTTTCATGGCTGTGCATGGCCCACTTGATACCATGCATGGTTTATTAATTCATGGGAAACTAGAAGCGACCTTGTCTCTGTCTCTACCATTTGGTGGCATGAATTAGTTAGCGCCGTAAACAAAGCTACTGTTTTTGCTAGCAAGCAAGCAAGTATATAAACAACTCAAGCAAGCTTCCTGAAGAATATTAACAAAAATTATCCGTACCAATGAACTAAATCTATCTGCTACCACCTCTCGGCCTCTTGCCAAAGAAGATCAGAGGAAGCATATCAATGAACTAAATCTATCAGTTTTGCTGAAATAATAAAGCTCTAACAAAAGTGATTTTAGCACCCAGATACAAGCATATGAAGCAAATTTTATGACGGTATATACAACAACTTATCCTCTTAAGCCAAAACAACTTTGTAAAAGCTAGATGCAACTTGTTGAGCTAATTTTGAGCAGAACTCCTTGAGGAACTAGTAGCAAGGAGTGGCTAGAACTGCAAACAGTGGCTAGAAATGCAGATTTACACATCAAAGGACACAAACTCAAGCAAGCTTCCTGAACAATACCCTGACAGAAAACATAGGATAAGCAATGAATTTCTATAACTAGCAGAGATCATGTGCAGCCGCAATGACTATCATTTGTATTCTTGTTGCAAAAACATGCCAAGTATATGTCTGGGTAAGGAGCAGAAAGAAGAGGAGCCAAGCAATTTCTAATTGATTTCTAGCACTGGTTTTACTGATCTCATAAGTAGATAAGTAGATGGTACAGTTTTTATCTTCGAAAAAATGCAGTTGGAAGATCACCCACTGTGTTGCCTAAAAAAAGTCTAGAACCGCAGGTATTTGCTCCTACATGACACCAATTCAACGTAAAGATTGTATTTAGCAACTTTGGATTTAACATGATTAGGAGGCCCATCTGACCAATGTTTGGTTCCTAAATTAATCTCCATTCTAAAAAAATCATCGCCATGCCTACACAGGAAGATGGACACTTGCTACAGAGCAAGAAGATGGACACTTGCTAATTTAACCAAAATTAGCAATTTTTTGAACCTAATTTGACCTAAATTCGAGAGGTATTTTACCTAAACCTAGCAAAAGAGAGAAGAAGAGGGCATGGCTGGGAGGGAGGAGAGGAGGAAGAGAGGCAGAGGGAGGAGGGAAATGAAGATTACCTGACCACGATGAGGTGGTGGCCGGAGCGGAGACGATGGAGGGCGGAGACTGCGAGCTTGGGGTGGCGGGGATAGACGGCGGGGAGGTCGCGAGGTGCTCGGGCCTCCTCTCCTGGTGGACGAGGGCCTCCTCCTCCTAGTGCTCCGGCGGTGAATCCGGCGGCGGAGCGGGCGCGGGGGTCGTCGGGTGCGGGGGGTCGTCGGCGGCGGTGGAGCGGGTGCAGGGGGTGAGGGGGATCTGGTGAGGGAGGGACAGTGGGATGGACAGAACGCACCTACATAGAGGGGGGAAGGTTAGTGTGACGCCCCCGATTCAACCGTACACTAATCATACACGCAAACGTGTACGATCAAGATCAGGGACTCATGAGAAGATATCACAACACAACTCTAAAATAAAATAAGTCATACAAGTATCATAATACAAGCCAGGGGCCTCGAGGGCTCGAACACAAGTGCTCGATCATAGACGAGTCAGCGGAAGCAACAATATCTGAGTTCAGACATAAGTTAAACAAGTTTGCTTTAAGAAGGCTAGCACAAATTGGGATACAGATCGAAAGAGGTGCATGCCTCCCGCCTGGGATCCTCCTAAACTACTCTTGGTCGCCGTCGGTGACCTGCGTGAGGTAGGCACCTCCGGTGTAGTAGGAGTCGTAAATCGGCGGTGGCGTCTCGCTCTGGCTCCGACATCTGGTTGCGACAACCAGCGAGAAGGAAAGGGGAAAATAGGGAGAAAAGCAACCGTGAGTACTCATCCAAAGTACTACTAAGCAAGGAGCTACACTACATATGCATGGGTATATGTGTAAAGGGCCATATCGGTGGACTGAACTGCAGAATGGCAGAATAAGAGGGGGATAGCTAGTCCTATCAAAGACTACGCTTCTGGCAGCCTCCGTCTTGCAGCATGTAGAAGAGAGTAGATTGAAGTCCTTCAAGTAGCATCGCATAGCATAATCCTACCCAGCGATCCGCTCCTCGTCGCCCTGTTAGAGAGCGATCACCGGGTTATATCTGGCACTTGGAAGGGTGTGTTTTGTTAAGTATTCGTTCTAGTTGTCATAAGGTCAAGGTACAACTCCAAGTCGTCCTGTTACCGAAGATCACGGCTATTCGAATAGATAAACTTCCCTACAGGGGTGCACCACATAACCCAACACGCTCGATCCCATTTGGCCGGACACACTATTCTGGGTCATGCCCGGCCGCGGAAGATCAACACGTCGCAGCCCCACCTAGGCACAACAGAGAGGTCAGCACGCCGGTCTAAATCCTATGGCGTAGGGGTCTGGGCCCATCGCCCGTTGCACACCTGCATGTTGCGAACGCGGCCGGAAGAAGACCTAGCCTAGCAGGCGTTCCTGTCCAATCCGGCGCGCGCCGCTCAGTCGCTGACGTCATGAAGGCTTCGATTGATACCACGACGTCGAGTGCCCATAACTGTTCCCGCGTAGTTGGTTAGTGCGTATAGGCCAGTGGCCAGACTCAGATCAAATACCAAGATCTCGTTAAGCGTGTTAGAAGTATCCGTGAACGCTGACCAGGGGCAGGCCCACCTCTCTCCTAGGTGGTCTCAACCTGCCCTGTCGCTCCGCCACAAAGTAACAGTCGGGGCCGTCGGGAACCCAGGCCCACCTCTACGGAATGGAGCCACCTGCCCTTCAGCCCCATCTCGAACAGTATCATAAGTAATGTAACAGTATAAAGTACATAGCATATGCCCGTGATCACCTCCCGAAGTGATCACGGCCCAATAGTATAGCATGGCAGACGGACAAGAGTGTAGGGCCACTGATGGAACACTAGCATCCTATACTAAGCATTAGGATAGCAGGTAAAGGTATCAACAATTGTAGCAACAATGACAGGCTATGCAGCAGAATAGGATTGACCGAAAGCAGTAACAAGCTACACTACTCTAATGCAAGCAGTAGAGAGAAGGAATAGGCGATATCTGGTGATCGGGGGGGAGGGGGTGGGCTTGCTTGGTTGCTTTGGCAAGAAGGAGGGGTCGTCAACACCGTAGTCGTACTGGGTAGCTGCGGCGTCGGTCTCGGTGTCTAACAAGAGAAGAGGGGGAAGAAACAATAAATATAATGCAAACATATGCATATTGAAGCATGAAAAGACAAGTAACGGTGTCAGGTGTGCTGTAACGCGGTAGGAGGTGATACCGACGAAGGGGGAAAACATCTGGGAAAGTATTCCCGGTGTTTCCCGTTTTCGGACAGATGAACCAGATGGGAAAAGTTGCGTGTTCGCTATGCTAGGGATGTGTGGCGGACGAACGGGCTACATATCCGGATTCGTCTCGTTGTTCTGAGCAACTTTCATGTATAAAGTATTTTCATCCGAGTTACGAATTATTTTATATTAATTTTCAAAGTTTTAAATCATTTTCTGAATTTCTGGAATTTACTTAATTCGAAAAATATTAAATACTAAATGCTAGGTGTACACAGAGAAATGTACATAGCAGTGGCATTACAGGCTAACATGTGGGGCCAGCCTACTGAGTCAGCAAGTCAACAGTTGTCTAGTTGACTAGTGAACAGGTCAACAAGGGGCCCACCTGTCATAGACTGGGACTAGCCCAGTCAACAGGTTGATTGGTCAAACTGACCAGTCGGCCCCGCTAGTCAGTGAGACATTCTAATAAGCAGGTTTTAATTAATTTAATTAATCCAATTAGTAGGTGGGGCCTTGTTGTCAGTGGTCGAGTTAATTAACAGAGTTATCTAGACTAATCCTAATTAGTTAAGGTGGGGGCCCACACGTCAGTGGGGTTTAGGGCCGGGGTTAGTGGCTAATGACCCTGGGCCCACGTGTCGGTGACCCAAGGAGGTTAAGACCATGGTGGCACACCGACGACAGAGCCTCGGCGACCACGAGGACGGCGTCGGCGGCCGGAAATGGCCCTTCGGCGACCATTTGGCTTGCAGCCGGGTACATTCGAGATCTGGCATCGAGTCGCATCCGTTAGTAAGGAACGCGAACTGGGAAGGCCTAAATCATCGACGGCGAGGTTGTTCGCGGCGGCCGGAGCTCATCGGAGACGATGCTAGGGAGACGCGCGCGAGCCTAGAGGAGGGAGAGGGGAAGTAGGAGCTCACAGTGGAGCCGTAGAGATGGCAGCGGGCTCGTGGTGGTGCACCTGGGATGTGCACCTCGGCGGGGTTGCAGACGGAGGCCATGGCTAGTGGCAATGGCGGCTGAGGCAGCAGGAGGTGCGGCCGACCGGGATGCCACGAGGAGGGAGCTGGCAGGAGGAGGTGGGCGGCGTGGTTTCCCGGCTCGCCGGAGCGAGGGGAGACAGCGACGTTGCGGCAGGAGGTCGGGGCGACCATGGATGGAGCGCGCAGAGCTTGGGGATGAAGGGCGTAGTGCAGGAGAGAGAGAGGAAGGAGGCCAGGAGGGGCGCCGCTGGTCGTCAGAGGCGGGCGACGGGGCGGGCGGTAGGAGGCGCACGGGGCTGGGCGCTGCCCTGCGCGTGCGCGAGTGTGTGGCGACGCGTGGGGAGCGAGGGAGGAGAGGAACGGGGTTGGGGGTCTAGGGTTCGGGGGATGGAGACGTAGGCCATATAGGCCATGGGCGGGGTGGGCCGGCTGGGCCGGCCTGGTTGGCCCGATGGCCGGTGCCATGATCCAACAGGGGGGTCCTTTTTTGTTTTTACTTTTTATTTATTTTACTTTTTCTGTTATAGTTTTGTATCCTATTATTTTAGTTTTAGTAAAATATATACTTATTATATAAATTAGTATTTCAACTTAGTCCATACTCAAAAAGTCCAGTCCTCAATAAATTAGTTTGACATTTTATTAATTACAAAAGGTATTTAAATAATTGTTTTTGCTGCTGTTTTATTCATCTCATATTATTTAAACAATTTATGAAGGTGTGGTTTCTCCACCATAATTATCTATGCAATATTTGGTTCACTCCGAACATTTTAATTTTAATATTTGAAAAAATTTATTGTTTGCTTGATTTTGAATTTGGATTCGAACCGATTTCGAACTAACGCGAGATTAGCGACAGTAATTGAGGTGACGTGGCATATTAGCAGAGGTTTACTGTAGCTTAAATATCCGGGCGTCACAATTCTCCTCCATTACAAGAAATCTCGTCCCGAGATTTAAGAGGTAGTGGAAGGGGGAAGGTTTGGTAATAAATCTAGCGGGTCTTCTCATTCTGGCTTGCTCTTCTCGAAGAGACCGGTCCAATACATTGATGTCTTCATTTCTCTGCATCAGGTCATCATGATGAAGTTGTCGTCCTTTCTTCGGGAACTCCATCGTACTTACGAAAGAATAAGGGGGTATTCCGGGAGAACGGACCTCTGCAAGGTTGACTATCTGGTAGGTAACATCAGGGAAGGTGGCGGAAAGTAACTCTCGAATTGAAACTTTAATAAAATATCGAGAGCAATGTAAGGAGGTACCATGAGAAGTTTCAAACGGATAGGCAATCGTTCGATGTCTGAAACAACATGTGAAAGGGGTCCAGAGCAACGAGATTAAGTATTGCGTCTGTTACCAGAATAGATCACTTGGATGGTGGCCCGTGAATTACATACGAGGCCACACGCGAGAAATAACTTTGGGAACAGGGGGTGTACAGGACAGTCATGTTTCGATCCCGTGGAACTGTGGGTTATGGGCCCACCATGTGGGATAAAGGTGGAAAGGGCGCTGACATCAAGGCATGTCAGAGCATAGACTGCCAGTTATGTTGGCAACGACGTTGGTACCAAGGGCGAGGGACAAAGAGAACCATTTTCCTGCTCGTTGAACGAGGCGGACCAATAGGCATGGTTCTCGTCCATCGGTGGTTACCGGAATGTCCTCAACAACAGTAACATGGTCTTACTGACAAGGTTGTACACCAGGGTGTTTACATAAGCAACGAATTATTACTGCTTAGATCATATAAACCACGAGAAAGGTTAAACAAGACAATGGAAAGGAAAATGTGATTATCATATTAAACAAAACAGTGAAAAGGAAAATGTGTTTAAACACATATTTCAGGGGTATATCCTTCCCAAGGACAAGCAGAGCATGATATCCATGACAAGATATAATGTAGAAAACACTTTAGGTAAGGGGAGACAAATTTCATGACATTACCCATACAATGGTGTTTGGATAATTGAGCAAGAAACATTTAGCATTGGGCTTCAAATGTTCTTGTTGAAAATCGGAGCACCATAGACATGCTTCGAGATAGCATTGACATGGTCATCAGGTGAAGATCAGACTTTGGAAACACAAAGGATCCATTAGGAATAACTTGTAGAATAAGTCTTACAATTTCCTCATGGAAGAATGGATAACCTTGCAGAAAAGGAAACTATAACAATAGGTCCTCCGGCCAGGTGTGTTAGGCATGACATCACCTTACCGAGTCAAATAAGGACCAACATTATGACTCTTGGAAAATGTTCCAACCATCGTATCGTGACCAAGATTCTGATCTGATTGGGGTCAGGATACCTCAGACTCAGGATGCCTGAGAAGAAAAAGGTGCGACACAAATTGACGAGAAGACATCGTAAGATTATCGGGAAATGAACCAAGGAAGCAAGTTTCAAAACAAGAGTTCATCATTAAATCGAGGAGAGGGTTAGGAGGTGGCTGATGGACTCAGCGACAATTCATTGAGATTCCCAAAAGATGGATTTCCACACTTATGTGAACAAGGAGATAACATTTGTCAGATCAAATGATATAATGAGGTATGTTGGAGGAAAACATACACAGTTAAACATTGGTTGTAAGGTGCACCCAAAATATGGGATTAGGTAGCATGATCAATGTTAGAATGGTGATCCGATAATCAATGGTCAAAGGATGAAATATCGACCATTAACTTCAAAGCAATAGGGTTGCTAGAAGTTTTGAAGTCGCACATCATAGTTCGATTGTCGGTTTTCCGGTTAGAAATAACACGGGGACCAAGGAATGAAAGGATATGGCAAAAGGTATCACCTGCATCAAGAATTCTTAAGAGTGGTGAAATTCTCACAACATTCTTGACATAAAAGATGGTAATACTCCAAGGTAGAACATAACATAAGTTGGATAGCAAGGAACTCAAGGTACAACACAAACCGTGAACCAGTTGTGTGTTGCGGAAATGCAAGAATGTTTTCGATGTTAACACAATCATCGTGGGGGCAAGGATGATATCTCCCATCATGAACTCGACTGATATCCTCGAAACGCTCAGAATGTTGATTATGATCATGACACATTTGTTGAGAGGTTTCATGAAGATGTAATCGGTCGGCGATGACATCAAGTCAAAGGAATGATGAAGCAAAGGGTTATTGGAACCATGGGTATGACACAAACTTGAAATCAAGCTTGTTGTTCAAGGCGAAATGATATGATGAGGAAAATCGACGTAAGCTTAGCTCATCGTCGAAAGTGGTGCTCCAGGAATAAGGGCCAGGTAGCACAGTTAAAATCACCACGACAATGACATAGCCAAACAGGCTAGGAATGACGTGATCAGGTACAAACTCATATGTAAAGAAGATTACTAAGAGTTGTTGAACCATAGTGCGGACTCGGTTCAGTTATCGGTGTCTTTGAGTGTTTAATAACTCAGAGCCCGTGAAAAAATGGAATCAGTGAGAATGTAGTACTTGATGAAGAGCTCATAAGAAGTTATGCAGTTCCATGATAATCTCGAGATACCAAGGGGTAATACTCGACGACAGATCAAAGTAGAGGTTGGACTGGGGTATTGCTCTGCAGAATACAAGTGTTTAAACTTGCACGAGAAATGGTATTTAAAGGAGAACATGGTCGGAACCACGCTTGCAAAAGGCCAAATCCCAGATATAAGAACTTATACCAAGGGAATAATTAATTTAAGAGAAGCTTTAATGATACGATCTACATCATGTCCATGGGCACGAACACAAAGATCAAGGTTGACTCCCACTTCTTCAATGCATAACCTTTCATTCACTGCTCTAGATAAAAATGATTTCAGTGTCAAAACATACCTGGTGAATTACCAGAGGGGTATGACCCGTGAAAACTTTCGAGTTCACACAGATTCAGGAAGGCATAGGTACAACCCATCGGGGCTTCTTAGAACATATACCATGAACTTCAGGAGTAATTAACACAAGCTCAAAAGTAGAGCATGGTTGACAAAGCAGAGGATACAATTTACCAAAGGCATTATATACCCGTGGAAAGGCTCACAAGGTTATTGAATATGAAGGACGATGTCGCATGAAATCCAACAATGGATCGGGCGATCCACAAGAGTATCGGTACTCAATCAGAGGAAGAAAGAATGCACGGGCATCATATTATAAAACATCTGAATAATTCGATGCTTAGATAACAAAGGAATTATGATTTCCAAAACAAAGGATCAGAAGCAGACGCTCTGATCAAGTATAGATAAGTTGGATAGACCAGAGGCACAATTGACGACAAATAGTTTGGTCGAGAACTAGCTCAGGTTCAAAATGATGTCTGAGTCGGAAAGATAATTTAGAAGGGTCGATTGATGATTGTGTGCATTCTCACACATGTTGAATCAATAGGATCAAAATGACGGTGTCAAAAGATACCGGTGAATATTGCTAGTGATATGGGAGCATCCATAATGTAAGCATACAAGTATTTGCAGAGCAATAGTTTGAAGAGGATGCTCAGAAGGTCGGATAGTATTTCAAAGTATCTTATGAAGCATACAAACAACTGGGGATGAACGGATACTCAATAAGTGCGAGGAATTTTCACTAGGGGTATTCATGTGGTAAAGAACTGCAAGGCAGTAAGCTTAAAGGATTTTCGGAACAACGGAGAGCAATTTAGGGCATCTTGTAATAACAAGAGCAACTGAGGATCAAGGTATGAACGGCAATTGTAGGTATTTATCCATAAGGGTATATCGGTGGTAGGGGATTGTAAAGTCGGTGGGCACAAGTGTCTCGGTAAAACATCAAATAGCATCTTCAGAAACTTCTAGTGCAGCAGGCGATCGTCTGTAATAAGGGGCTCTCCGGGAGGAAGTAATTATGAGAACCTAGAGTCCGAGTTAGTAAAATCATTTAACCCGAATAGAAGAGATGTCAGAGTACCAGAGTATAGACAAGAAGTAAAAGATCCTAATACCACCCAATGGCGACGTGGGCCCGTAAGGCACACAACCATGTTAGTAAAAGTTTTGTAATTTCTAGACTCGACTTCGGCCAAGGAGTGTGGAAGGGGGATTCCTACAGGCAGTTGGCTCTGATAACAACTTGTGACGCCCCCGATTTGATCGTACACGTTTGCGTGCACGATTAGTGTACGGTCAAATCGGGGGCGTCACAGTTAGCAATGGCGCACCATCTAGGGGTGCGCCATAAACACAGTGATAGCAATGGCGCACCTTCCCCTGGTGCGCCATTACTAACTTTTTATTATTATTATTTTTAGTTGCATCTAATAATTTTTTACAAAATGACGATCAAATTTGAAAACATTTATGAATGTGAAAAAATATCATCAAATTTGTTATTTGAAAATATCATCAAATTTTTTATTTGAAGATATTTGAAAAAATATCATAAAAATTGGTACACCAATGGCGCACCTTGATAGCAATGGCGCACCTTCTCCTGGTTCGCCATTACTAACTTTTTATTATTATTTTAAATTGCATCTAATAATTTTTTAGAAAATGACGATCAAATTTGAAAATATTTGTGAAGTGAAAAAATATCATCAAATTTGTTATTTGAAAATATTTATGAATATGAAAAAATATCATCAAATTTGTCATTTGAAAATATCATCAAATATCATTAAATTTGTTTTTTGGTTTTTTAATTGCATTCATTTGTGAATTGGTAAAACATTTATGAATATGAAAAATATCATCAAATTTGAAAAATATTCATGAATTCAAAACGTGCCCATGAAATTTAAAAATATTCATGAGTTCAAAAATATTAACAAATTCAATACCAGAATAAACATAAATAAAAATTGGTATACCAGAATAAACATAAATACCAGAATAAACATAAATAAATATTCATGAGGACTAGAACAGAAGAAATGTCATTTCAATATGGCAAAATACAATCGAGAAATGAAGACTACAATTTAAATACAATCGATCTTAGCTAGCTATCTTTTCACAATCTTCTTGCCCTTCTTTTTCGCAAATGGAGTTCTTCTGTTGAACGGATGTCCTTTAGGTAGGGTGGTCCTGCTTCTTCTTGTGGTGTATGGCACTTCATCGTCGTCGTCATGTTCCATCTTCGGGTCGCCGTACTTGTCAAAGTCTTGCTCATTGGCGACTCCATTCATTCCGATGATCTTCCTTTTGCCTCTCCTCACGACAACACGAGTGGGCTTTGTGGTCGATAATGAAGAAGCATTGGTCCACTTGGGAAGCCAGTACCCATGGCTCATTTTTCGGTGACGTTTGCGCCCATGATCTTGGATTTGGCCGGGTATAACCATGGTGGTGAAATACGGTCTTCTTTTAGGATACTCTTGGCCCATCTGACACGGAACATCGGGACCTTCTCTCCAGCGTAGCTCAGCTCCCAGATCTCCTCGATCCTTCAGTAGTATCAGTCCTTGTCGTTACCGATGTAGGATTCCATCGTTACCCCGGTGTTCTGATAACCATCGCTCTTCATGTCCTTGTCCTCGGTGTAGAATGTGTAGCCGTTGATATCGTACGCTTCGTAGGTCATCAGGTTGTGCTCGGCGCCGTGTGACAAGGCGAATATGAGTTTTTCTTCCGCGAAAGAATCCTCATGTAAAGGGTACGATAGAAGCTTCTCCTTGAACCAACGCGTGAAACATGAGTTGTGCTCTTTGATTATATCTCCGTCCGTCCTCTGTTGGCCTCGGTCATTGTACCTCTTCTCAATAAAGGTTTTGTGCTCTACCACCCAAGGATCGACCACGTCTATGTGTTGTAGTGTGACTAGGTTTGCTCTTTCAAAGTCGGGGAGTCGACCCTCGAAGTCGACATGCATTTCGTGGCGACCATCGAGGTGACCCCATCCAGTGAGCCTACCGAGGTGCCTGTTGACGGGCAGACCAACGGGTTCTCGATGCCTAGATAATTCGTGCAGTAGGAGATGCACTCTTGATCGAAAAGCCCTGGCTATGCTTCCCTCTGGACGTGACATGTTGCGAACGTATCCTTTGATGACACCATTCATCCTTTCGAACGGCATCATGCTGTGCAGGAACGTCGGCCCGAGTTGGATGATATCCTCCACGATATGGACCAGCAGATGCACCATAACATCGAAGAATGCGGGCAGGATGTACATCTCAAGCTCGCATAGTATCACAACGATCTCTTCCTGTAGCCTTCTGAGTTGCCTCACGCCAACCGACTTCCGAGAGATGACGTCAAAAAAGTTGCATAGGCCAAATAGCGTTTTACGGACGTGTGCGTCCATGATCCCACAGATTGCAACTGGAAGTATCTGCGTCATCAGCACGTGACAGTCGTGAGACTTCATCCCGCTAAACTTCCGCTTCACTCTGCTTATCTTCCCCGCGTAACCGTAAGGAAGTTTTACTCCTACGAGGCAGGAGAAAAACTGCTCGATCTCCTCCTGACTTAGAGTGAAGCACGCGGGAGGGTAGTCATTCCGATCTTCTTGGCCTTTTTGCCTTTGCGACGACTTTCCGTGTCCTGCCCCGCGACATATCCGTAACCGAGATAGTAGTGCACCATCGTGAGCAGTGCGGCTCTCATAGGGAAATATTCTTTCTCTGCGGCATCCCACGTATTGGCTGGCGTTTTCCACAGCGTGTCTAGCTCCTCTTTCAGCAGCCCCAGATACAGATTGACGTTGTTTCCTGGTTGTTTCGGCCCTTCGATTAGCATACTCATGTGAATGTACTTCCTCTTCATGCACAACCAGGGGGGAAGGTTGTACATCTACACAAACACAGGCCAGGTGCTATGTGTGCTTCTCTGGCTGCCAAACGGGTTGACTCCATCGGTGCTCGCGCACAGCACGATGTTCCTTGGATCGTCCCCAAATTCTGGGTGTTCGAAGTTCAACGCTTGCCACGGCTCGCATCCTTAGGGTGACTCAGCATCTTGTCTTTTTATTTATCTCCGGATCATTTCCGTCATCTTCTCGCTTCTTCTCCTCCCTATCCGCGTGCCACGCAGGAGCTTTGCTAGCTTAGGGTCCGCAAAATACCGCTGCAGACGCGGAGGTGATCGGAAAGTACCACACCACTTTTCGAGGAGCTTTGTTCCTCTTCTTGTATCGAGTGACTCCGCACACCGGACATATGGTAGACTCCGCGTGCTCGTCCCGATAAATGATGCAATTGTTCATGCACACATGGTATTTCACGTGCGGTAAATCCAGATGACACACGATTTTCTTCGCCTCCTCGAAACTGGTCGGGCACTTGTTCCCCTTAGGAAGACGTTCGTGCCAGAATGACATGTTCTCGTCGAAGCATGCGTCGATTATTTTGTGTTTTAACTTCATCTCCAGAGCCATGAGCGTTACTTTCATGCGGGTATCCTCGGGCCTGCATCCTTCATACAATGGAGTAACCGCGTCTATCACCAGTTGATCCAGCTTGGCTTTCTCCTGGCGGCAGCTCTTGCGTTATCCGTCTGCTTGAGAAGCAGCTCATGAATATGAGGGTCATGCACCCAGCCCATCGATGGTCCATCGTCGTCTGCTCCGGCATCTTCATCTTCATGATCATGCCCTTCGTCTGCTCCGGCATCTTCCTCATTATCATGTCCGGCATCTTCCTCATCATGACTGTGTACAGCATCACCGTCGTGATCATGTCCTGGAGATTCTTCGTCTTCTCGCCTGCCCTCGCCACGGTGGTTGTCTTGCTGCCCTTCCTCATTTCTTGCCCGACCCCCATGGACGACTTCATAGCCATCTTCATCACCTTGCCACCGATAGCCATCCATGAAACCACGCAAGAGCAGGTGGTCCCGCACCTGCCGGAATCCGGGTCCACAATAAGGCTCTTGACTTGCATCTTGACATGGACATCTTATCTCCGTCTCGTTCTTTTGAAGCATCTCGGCCTTCGCGGAGCTCAAAAACCTATTCACGATGCCTTCGGTCATCGTGCGGACCATGGTTGCCTGCGGGGTAGAGCAAAACGATACTTTAGAACCAAGAAAAAATTTGGCATGACTTTGCCTAAAAATAGGACCAAAAAGAATGCATAGTGCCAAATTCTTGCCGAAACGGAAATGAATCAACATTCCGGCAAAATATTGGCAACTATCGCATTTCAAATACCGGTACCTGCAAACACAAACATATATGCAACACCACAAATATATGCAAGACCACAAACATACGTAGATCTAGCTAGGCCATAAAAAGTGCATGTGCACATTGTTGAAGGGAGAAAAAGGTAGATCTACAACATAAATAAAGCTTTCTCCTTACTTACCTATCAAAAAATAACAATTTAACCACTTAATTTGGGTGAATCTATGATGCAAATGAGGTGAGGAGGAGCAGGCAGCCGAGACAAGCTTGGAGGAGGAGGTGGAGAGAATGAAGTGGGGAAAATGAGTGTGGTAGGTGGTTGTCCAAAATATCTAGCTGGTCTCAAGTTATAATGGCGCACCACCTAAACATGCGCCATTAGTAACCCTGGTTATTAATGGCGCACCACAACCATGGTGCGCCACTACTAACAATTATATATATATATATATATATATATATAGTTATTTGGATCACGGAGCGCCCCTATATAGTGGCGATCAGATGTTCCCGAACTCACCCCCACCGGCCCGTCCGCATGTACCGCAACAGTTCTCTGGCCCGATCCACCCGCACCACCTCTCTGCCCCAATCCTCGTAGCCACCCGCCGCCGCCCTGGCTCCGGCGCGCCACCCGTCGCCGCCCTGGCTCCGGCGCCACCCTCCGCCGCTCCCACGGCCCCGACGCGCCACCCGCCACCGCCCCCTGCTTCGGCCGCCCCCATGGGCCCGATGCGCCACCCGCCACCGCCCCCTGCCTTCGCCCCCCATGGCCCCGATGCGCCATCCGCCGTCGGCCCCCTGCCTCCGGCGCCCTACCTTCCGCCGCCGCCACGGCCTGGACGCGCCACCCATCGCCGAATGGTGGTCGCAACCAGAAACCTTGTCGCCGCCGCGATCCACTCGCCGGCGACCACCAGCTCATTTGCGCAAGGGGGGAGGGGGGCGGCTCGTGGTGGCGCAGCTGACAGGGATTGGGCGCTTCTTGAAGCTGCAGGAGGCGTTGACCTGCAGGCTGGAGCACGCCTCGACCTGCATCTGGTCGCGCGTGCCATGACGGTCAAGGCCACATGGCACGTCGAGGCCTGTAGGTGATGATGCCTTTGTTACTTCCGGCAACCAGGGATGTACGGTGCCGCGGCCATTCCCATGTGTACGAGATGCATGGGGCGCACAGACCAGCCTCCCGCCCAGCCGCCGTGACATGTGGCTGCCTAGCACTTCTACGCCCCATGCTTTTATGTTGTTCCCCTGTACTGTATCTAGATGAAGCGTTGATTCCTCCCCCCTGTCCAGTTCTATATTGTTTCTAAGTAATTTTGATGTCTGAAGTTCAGCTATACGTGCAGGTGCAAAAAACTGATGTTTTCCGTTGGTTTCAGTTTCGCAGGTCCTTCAGAAAAAAAATAGGAAAAGGGGTTTTCTTCCATATTTATCTACAAAATGTATCAATGCCTCTGTTTATTGGAGGCACGGAGATGTTTCCTAGACGGATGTGCAATCTGGTTTAAATGGGCGATGGCACAAAATTAGGCCTCTTAGGAGAGGGAATGGCACTCTTCGCCATGATCGCCATGAGGAAAAACTACAACCTACTAAAAGGTATAATCTAAATGCCCCATGGTGTTCATGTATACCAAATTTAATATGTAGCTGCATAGGGGAGATGATGCTTCCTGGAGTTTTCTTAGATGCCCATTTGATTTGAGTTCAGCTGGTGCTTGTGTGTTCACATGAAGAAAGGAATTGTGTGAGGGAGTAGAGAAGAAAAGTGTGGCAGAGAACATGCCATAGGCGTGGGTAAGTCGTGATGTGAGGAAATGCATACACATGTGTATACATTCCAATTCTGCACTCATATGTACTCCTGCTTCTTTTGAGACAAAAATGTGCTCCTGCTAAGACAGAGAAACGACATGTACTTCTGTATTTATGCTTAAAAAATCACTGAAAAACCAGCCCTATTGAGTGCTCCATGTACATCAGTACAATGTGTGCAAAGCTGAAAAAAAATACTAGATAGGATTACCTACGCTGGAACAAATTTCAGTCTATATTCCAATTCAACGGTGTTAGTCTGACAGAGATGTTGTAGGCAGATGTCATAGCATGGCTGCAGTTAACTACGAAAACATTCGGAAGCATGTCATAGCATGCTGCCCCATCCCATCGCTTGAGTTCAGTTCAGCTTACCCAGCCGCATAAGTTCAATTGTGTGTCCTCAAGAAATAACAGAGATTGTTGACAAAATCGTAGCAGTTCAATGAATATCATAATGGAAGGAATCATGTTGCAAAGTTGATTCCACCCATTCCTGCAAATTTCGTTGATTGTGGGTCATCAAAATTTTATTTGTCTATCATGTGCTGCTACTTCTCTTGTGCATGCCCAGCTCCCGTCTGGACATATCTTTGGCCGCCGACCTGCTCCCGCGAGTGGCGCGTGCTGGTGCATGTGTGCGTGCATGCTGGTGAGTCTCGGCGTGCGTACATGCTGATGTGGTCTATCTTCTACGCTGATGTGCACATGAGCATTAGTACGAGGAAAATGGAGACCGGCCGGAGCAAGAAGTTAAAAAAAAGTTAAGCAAGAAGTTCAAAATAAAAAAAAGTACTTCAAAAATCTTTATGGATTTTTAACGTTTGTAAAAAATAAGAGAAGTCCAACTTAAAAAGAGGAACATATCAAAAGAATATATAAAAAAAGATTTTCCCTGTTATAAAAAAAAAACTAGAAGTTCAAATTAGAATATAAAGAACAACTAAAAAGTTTTAAAAAAATCTCGTTTCTTAAAAAAGCAGAAGTTCAAATTTAAATAACGGAGCGGTTCGATGTTTATTACAAAATCAAGAAGTCCAAATTACAAAAATAGAGCAGTTCGATATTTATAAAAATCTTAGGTTTTCCTTGTAACTAAAGAATAAAAATGAATAAGCTCAAATTAAAATAAAGGAGTTGTTCTATGTATACAGAAAACTCAGATCCTTTCCATCTCTAGGAAAAATGAAAGCAAGAAGTTCAATTTTAATAAAATTGTATGATTCTAAAACCATATTTTTTCTCCTGAGAATAAAACTATTAATGTTTTAGGAATTATGGGTAAAAAAGCAAAAGAGAAGTTCAAAGTGAAAACAACCAGCGATTCAACTACTACATGGAATGTGTTTCATATAAGAAAAAAAGAATAAAAGGACAAAGTCTAAAAAGACTTTAGCTAGAAGTTCACGTGTTTCGGTCCACGAAGTTCAAAAATTCTTGTAAAGGAGGTTCACTGTGTATTTACTTGTGCAAAAACACAGAAAAATATTGTTTCTAGTGTTTTAAAAAAGTTTTCTCAATCCATTATAAATTTGAAACATAATGCTCGACAAAGAAATGTTCTTCTATTCAACAAATTTCCATGGGTATATCATATTCTTATTCCAACATAAACAGTTAAAACCAAATTGGTGTATGTTGTCCTAAAAAGAAGTTTAATCGTATGAAAAAAAGTTGCGTCTTTTCAACATGTTTCTAATGGTTTATCATTTGTGGAACTCCGAGTAACGGGTGAGGAATTACAAACAATAATACGTGGTAGAAGTTCAAAGTGAAAACATCAGTAAGTTCGATGATTATAGAAAACTCAGATTTTTCCTTGTTATTAAAGAATGGAAACAAGAAGTTCAAAAATAAAATAACAAGAAGTTCAACTTTTAAAAATAGAGCTCTTCAAAATTTCTTAAAAGGATTAAGAAATAAAACCAGAATTTCATATTAAAAAGATGGAGAAGTTCGATGATTATAGAAAACTCATATTTTCCTCATTATTAAAGAGTGGAAACAAGAAGTTCAAAAATAAAATCACAAGAAGTTCAACTTTAAAAATAGAGCGCTTCCAAATTTCATAAAAAAGATTAAGAAAAAAACCCAGGAAGTCCGTATTAAAAAAATGGAGAAGTTCGATGATTATAGAAAAACTTAGATTTTCCTTATTATTAAAGAATGGAAACAAGAAGTTCACAAAATAAAAGAGCAAGAAGTTCAACTTTAAAAATAGAGCGCTTCCAAATTCATATGGGAGCAGTTTGATATTTATTTGAAAACAAAGAAGTTCAATTGGAAAAGGCAGAGCAGTTTGATATTTATTTGAAAAAATCAGAATTTCTAATTACTAAAGAATAAAACCAATATGTTCAATTTCAAATAACGAAGAAGTTCGATATTTCTAAAAACCTCCAATTTTCACATTTCTAAAAATACACAATGAAGTTCAAATAAAAACATGGAGCGGTTCAATATTTATAAAAAAACTCAGATATTTTCGCGTAACCGAGAGAAGTTCAGATTGATAACAACCGGAAGTTCATGTACTACACGGTGTGCATTTGTATGAAAAACAAAGAATGAAAAAGCAAAGGCTAAAAGTTTTGTTGCTAGAAGTTCAAGTGCACAGCGCAAGAAAATTTCAAAAATTCTTGTGAGAGAGGTTGAACAAAAATATGTGACAGAAGTTCAAGGAGAAAACAGCGGGACGTTCAACTACTACACGGAATGCGTTTCAGATAAGAATATAAGAATAGAAAACCAAAAGCTTAAAAGGTTTGTTGCAAGAAGTTCACGTGGTCCTCCGTGCACGGTGCAAAATTAATATTGCGGGACATCCGACCTCCAATTACATGTTTGAAAATAGCAAAAAATGACGTCCGACCTTCAATTGCATGTAATTCAATGTCTGCACAAAAATGTGACAGAAGTTCATAGTGAAAACAATGAGAAGTTCAAGTACTGCAAGGAATGCATTTTAGGTCATAATAAAAAGTATAGAAAAATAAAAGCTTAAACAGTTTGTTGCTAGAATTTCAAGTGCTCTGTCAGGGGAAGTTCAAAAATTCTTGCGAGAGAGGTTCACCTTCTATTTCCATGTTCGATTTTTTCCGTATAAAAATCGAATACAATTCTTTACTCAAAATATAAAAGGTGAAGTTCAAATTGAAATAACAGAGAAGTTCGTAGTTTATTAAAACCTAGGATTTACCTGTTGAAAAAATAAAAAACAAGGCACCATTTTTTGCACTTTTAAAAACAACTCATAAATGAAAAGAATGGTTGATAGAAGTTCAATTGCTCAGCGAGGAAAAGTTCAAAAAATTCTTGTGAGAGAGGTTCACCATGTATTTAGATTTCCAAAATACATTAAAAATATGTTTTTTGTGTGTTTTAAAATAATTCTCTCAAACCAGAGAGAAGTTCAAAAGTGATAACAACCGAAAGTTCACGTACTACATGGTGTGTATTTCATACAAGAAAAATACAAATAAAGTGAAACAGAGTGAAGTTCAAACTGACATGCCCGAGAAGTTCAACAACTTCACGCAGTGCAAAAAACAGCATGTCAGAAAATAGCACGTCAAGAACAGAGTGAAGTTCAAACAGACATGCCCGAGAAGTTCAACTACTTCACGCAGTGCATTTCCATTCGCGATGAAGGCAGAAATCATGATCTTGTCATTTTCTAATTTACTTCAAAACGACAGGAATATCATTTGTGTAAGTTCAAGTCCTCGGTCGGAGAAAGTTAAAAAAATATTGTTAGAGAGGTTTGTACAAAAAGAATATCATTTGTGTAACACTGACGAAAATGGATGGGAAAATTACAAACAAAAAATATGTCACAGAAGTCCAACGTGAAAACAGCAGGAAGTTCAACTACTATACTGAATGAATTTCACTAGAAAAACTTTTAAAACCATCGCGAGTATGAAAAAATGATCAACACGGAAAAGTTGCGTGTTTATAGCAGCTTTCCATCGGTATATCACTTGCTTAATTCTGGTTAGTGAATGAAAAGCTACGAGAAAAAAAAAGCACGTGAAAAACAGAGTGAAGTTCAGGCAGAACTGCCACAGAAGTTCAAGTACTTCACGCAATGCATTTTCGACGAATCCGTTTCGCGATAAAGGCAGAAGAGTGATCTCGTTGTTTCTGAAATTACTTGAAAATGGCTGGGATTCAGAGAAAACCATCAACATAAAAAAGTTTCGCATTTTCCGTAGCTTTTCAACAGTATATTATTTGCCTCATTCCGATGAAGTTTGTAGAAATTACGGTGAAAATACGTTTTTAGCCATTTTCAAAATCAACGTAAAACCGTAATGAATTTGGAGAAACAATATATACCAAAAAGTTTCAGCATGTGGAAAATGCCATATCATTTGTTATGTTCGGACGTATGATTAAAAATATATCGAAAATACAAACTTGGTAGAACTTGTACCGTTTTCTAAATTACTCTTAAACCATTCAAAATTACAAAAAACTTTCAACATGAGAAAAAACCGCATTTTCATAAGCTTCCCAACGTGATATCATTTTTCTCAATTAGATTAGGCGTTTAGAAATGGCAACGAAAATACGAACTCGGTTGTTCGGTTTGCGAAATTTTATGATTTTCCACATTACTCTTTAACCATAGGGAATTAGAAAAAACTTTCAGCATGTGGAAGGAGCAGTTTTACAGCAGCTTTCCAACGCCATATTATTTGCTTCATTCCGATAAACGGTTTAGAAATGCGATCGAAAATACGATTCACGTTTTCTGTATGAAGAAAAAACGGTTTTCAAAACTGCTCTTAAACCACTTACATTTTGCCAAAATTTTATGTTGGGTCATAATACTGGTGTACATAGCTTTCCAACGGTGTATCGCAAGCCCCATTTGGGCAATATTGACGGAAGTTCAACCTAGCACTAGGGGAAGTTCAGGTCGAACCAATCAGGCAGTAAAATTGCAAAAAAACGCAATTTCATCACGACCCGAGAGCAAAATCCGCCAGCGAGCGAGATTTCTATCTAAAACCGGTATTTAGTTACTAAAAAACCTTTCTAGATTACACTAACATCATATAGAACACTACTAACCAGAATAATTCGCGGGGGAAGCCACGGTTGCAAAGATAGCCCGAAGGTCGGGTTCGTACAGAGGGAAGTTCAGGCGCGTGTACAAACAAAAATACGTCACAGAAGTTCAACGTGAAAATAGCATGAAGTTCAACTACTACGCTGAATGAATTTCAGATGAAAAACTTTTAAAATCGTTGCGAGTATGAAAAAAGGATCAATACGGGAAAGTTACGTGTTTACAACAGCTTTCCATCGGTATATCACTTGCTCAATTCCGGTGAGTGGATGTAGAGCTAGGAGCAGTGGATAGAGATATACGAAGAAGAAAAAGCACGTGAAAAACAGAGTGAAGTTTAAGGTTTCATACCGAGAAGTTCAGGTACTCCACGCGATGCATTTTTGGCGAATCTTTTTCGCGATAAAGGCAGAACGAATTATCTCGCCGTTTTTGAAATTACTTGAAAACGGATTGGAGTCAGAGAAAACTATCAACATGAAAAAGTTTTGCATTTTCCGTAGCTTTTCAGCGCTATATTATTTGCGCCATTCCGATAAAGTTTGTAGAAAATACGGCGAAAATACGTTTTTCGCCATTTTCGAAACTGACTTAAAACCGTAAAGAATTGGGAGAAATAATACATACCAAAAAGTTTCGCATTTGTTCAAGCTTTCCAACTCCATATCATTTACTGCATTCGGACACATAGTTAAAAAATTAGCTCGAAAATACGAACTCGGTAGGACTTGGACCATTTTCTAAATTACTTTTAAACCGTTCAAAATTAGAAAACAACTTTCGAGATGAAAAAGTAGCGCATTTTCATAAGATTTCCAACGCCATATCATATGCCTCAATTGGATTAGTCGTTTGGAAATGACATAGAAAAAATGAACTCAGCTATTTGGTTTACGAAATTTTATGTTTTTTCAAATTACTCTTTAACCATAGGGAATTAGAGAAAACTTTCAACATGTGGAAAGAGCGGTTTTGCAGCAGCTTTCCAACGCCATATTATATGCCTCATTCCGATAAACGGTTTAGAAATGCTATCGAAAATACGATTCACGCTTTTTATGTGAAGAAAAAACGGTTTTCAAAATTGCTCTTAAACCGCTTACATTTTGCCAAAAATTTATGTTGGGTCATGATATTGGTGCCATAGCTTTCCAACGGTATATAGCAAGCCCCATTTGGGCAATGTTGACGGAAGTTCAACCTAGTTCACAGGGAAGGTCAGACGCGTTACTCAGGTTAGGAAAAATGCATCCTACTACCGGGTGTAGTTACACCCATTTCTCATATATTACCATGTGGTAGTATATACTCTACTTTATTACTTTTAGTATGCTTATATACTATATCTAAGATACTCCAAAGCAAATTATGTGAAAAAATTGCATTTGAGCCCATGTTTTTATAATATTTGTGAAATACGTACATATTTGTACGTAAAAAGGAGTATGCTCAAAATATACTACATACAACATAAAAAATAGTATATATACTACCTAAACATTCTTACATACTACATACTACGCGTACATACTCTCCGATATGATAGATACTACCTAGAACGTATGAAACAAAAGTGGGAGTAACTACACCCGGTAGTAGGAAAAATTATATATAGTAAAAAAAATTGTCAGTAGTGACGCATCGAGCGTGTGGTGCGCCATTACTAGTTAAAACTAGTAATGACGCATTGTGCCCTAGTGCGTCATTAATAGTTTTGGAAAAATAAAAAAATAAAATTTGCTAGTAATGGCGCACCGTGTGTCTGGTGCGCCATTAGTAACCCTGTTCAAGAATTCATCCGATTAACCAGTTAACTTGCTGATTAATCCCTACTCATGGGGTCACCGAGTAGTCGATAAACCGATAAAATATATGATTAATTGATTAAATGGCCGATTAACTTGTCGATTAGCCTATTAATCCCCTACTCGTCAACTAACCGAGCAGCTACCAGTTAACGATTTCCTTAACAATTTAGTAATGAGGACACTAATGGCGCACCTGTATCTGGTGCGCCACTGCTATATAGCAGTGACGCACCACATACATGGTGCGCCATTAATGTCCATATCAGCTATAGCCCTTTTTCTAGTAGTGCGCCACCGATCTGCATGCGCCAGCGCGACCTTTCACCAAACGCCTTCAGCTGGCTCAGGGCCTCCTCGAACGAATCTTCTCCACGTCACAGAATTGCTCTATTCCGGAGAGAGCGGAGTACAGGCGGCCGGGAACGGAGTCCAACAGTTTCTTCACCATTGTCGCGTTGTCCAGCGTCGACCCTAGCCCAGTATAGTGCGCCGCCATACCGTAAATCTTCCTGGCGAACGCGTCCAATGACTCGCCGTCCACCATGCGTAGCCGCTCCTACTCGCCGTGGAGGGTGGGCAGCCACGCCGCCCTGACCCGATCAACTCCGACGAAGCGTGTCTTCAGGCTGGCTCACACCTCCTCTACCGTCTTCTTCATCGAGGCCTGCATCAAAATATCTTCGCCGATGACGTCGTTGCCTATGCTCAAGCCGGAGAACTACACGGTGTGGGCCAAACAGCTACGCCCCCGATCAGCTCTGGCAAAGCGTGTCTTCAGGCTGGCCCACACCTCCGCCGCCGTCTTCATAAGACCTGCATCAAAATATCTCCAGAGAGCACGCCAAAAAACTGCACCCTCGCCGCCTTGTTCTTCTTGTCGTCGATCGCCGCGTCGTCCGCCAGCAACGCCACCTCCCAAAGACTCCGGGCGTCGAGGATGACCTCTACCTTGATCGCCCACACCGTGTAGTTCTCCGGCTTGAGCATCGGTAACGAGAACGACACCGTGCTCCCTCTGGCTCTGTGCGGAACAATCGCCATGGCCGCCGGTCAGGACCGCCCCGAGGCTCTGGTACCAAATGTTATCTGAATGGACTCTTTGCTCACCGGCGATCGCAGCGGACACAGTTAGAGAAGGAGAGGATCAACACAGAAAATTTGGTGGCGCACAAACACTTCGCCGCGCTGACTGCTTTTCTGCATTTTCTTCTCACGAGCTCGAACTCGACACCTCACAACAACTACATAGGAGGGGAGGGGTTTTATACCCGTGCGCACATACGCGCAACGCCGCGCCCCACTCGCACGCTCGTGCTCTGACACGATCGACGCGGTCGGGTCCAGCGCATAGACACGGTCACCCCTTCGGCTATGTCGCCAGCTAACTCAGCACGCACGCACAGACTCTGCCCAGACACTACCTGGACATGCCCCATAGATGGCCCAGATAATGGTCAGATATGTCTCATACACGCGCATCCGCCACGAACTCGACCTGGGCGCACTCACACCGGTGGCCACCGCACTGGGATGACTTCTTACGCCAACATAGCTTTCTCTCTAGCTAGCCCCTCCCTTCTTGTTGTATCTTGGGTCTTTTCCCTGGTGTGACTCAACGATCGGCCCAGTCTTGGCTGCATCATGCGCCTTTTAGACTTATTTTTCATGCCCTGTAACCTACTGTTTTGCCTCTTTGCTCAAAGAAATGTTCAGGTGGATGGTTTGTTGTTCCCCGTGACCATTAAAAGAACATTTGATTTAACTGCATGATGTATATTGTCATCAGGCATAACATAATTCAGGTCAGAGAGGGGAACTGCATGCCTAACACATGTACACCTCAAAACTGACCGAAACACACTTCACCTGCTGCAACCACATGCACCTTTTTTTTCTAGGCAATTACTGAAAATAGAAATGTACGCCCAACTTGATTTTCCATGTTGAGACGGCGAATATGTACCTAATTCAGATAGAAATGTTCGTTTAGATGCATACTATTGCAGAGTTCCGGTAGTAAAAAGCACTTACCCGTTTTGATCTTTACAGGAATCAGCTCACAGTGCCACATGTTCTGTTAACATCCATTGAAAACATCGAAAGGTTCAAGGGCGAGTCATCTTTGTTTTTTCTTCTTTTTTGAGTTGATTTGTCTTTGTTACTGGAATTCTTATTTTTTGAGGCGAGTTGTCTTTGTTACTGGAAGAGTAAAATGCACTACAGGTACTTGAACTTGCGCCGCGAGCTCGGTTTGGTCACTGTACTTAGAAATACGGTCACTACGGTAACTATGTACGATGGGACGTGATTGTACGGTCACTGTTCACCGTATTGAGCCGGTACGCCGCGGGCTGACCGCCTGTTGACCAGACCCGCGCCACATGTCGTCTGCAGAAGCGAAGCGGTGACCAATTTACAAAAAAACCCTCCCGTCTTCGTTTCCATCTCTGCTCGCCCTCCCACCTCTCCATTTCCCTGTCTCTCCGCCTCCTCTGTCTCTCCGCTTCCCCTCCCCTGTCTCCGCTTCCCCTCCCCTGTCGCGGCCGAGGAAGGAGCAGTTGATCGCCGGCGTTGAGGTCGGCGGCAATTTTCGGTGTCGGGTCGGAAGGATCGGCCGCGAAGGAAGGTCTCACGACCGCGGTGAAGGCAAGGCGGCGCCGCCATGGCTGCAATTCGTCGCCCCGATGGAGCCCCTGCCCCCGATTACAGTAAGTCCAAAATTCTGGTCTATTTGACATCAAATTGAGTTATGTACAGATTAGATTCAGTTTGCCTAAGTTTTCTCTTGAACTTGCCCGCATTGGAAGAAAACCTAGGGTTTTGTTAATCGATTTGGGGGTTTCAGGTAGGGTTTTTGCCACGGTTTGAAAAGTGGAATATAGGTTTGATTCCACATGAAATGTGGAATAAAGGTTTGATGCCACGGTTTGCCATGTACATACTTTGTCCTAAATTATGTACTCGCTCCTGTAGTATGGTTCAGAATGTGTGCTAGGGTTTTGGAGGAACAATTGGGGATTTGTTGTAGGGTTTAAGGTTCACATAAAAGGTTCATTTTTTGTCAAGTTTGTTACAATTATTGGTGGCTATACTCAATTTGTGTGCTTTTTTGTAACAGGAACACGCAGTGACAAATATTCAGTGCTATTTCATCATGGGTTTTTTTTCATGGGTCAAGGAAGCAACAGAAGTTATGTCAATGGACATGAAGTGTGGTATGATCAAGTTGATAGGTTAACATGGTCTCAAATCATGGTGGAGCATATGGTAGAGGAGATAGGATGGGAGATGGCTGGAAGGATAAAAGCATACTACCGCATTCCCATCCTTGACATCACCAGAAATTCTTTGAGACAGATTAGGAGTGATGCAGATACTGATCAAATGATGGTATTCTTGTCAATAGGCCATCATTTCTTTGATATTTATCTGGACCATGATGACAGTTTGCATTCTCACAAGGATGTTGATGGTGTAGTCCATAATCCAAGAGCTCATCTGCCACCAGTGTTCAGCCCTTCCAAAGAAAAGAGTAGTACCAATCTTGCATCTAGCAGTAGTCCATCACATAGAGAAGGAGAAGCTCCTATTCCAATTCAAATTGTTTATCCAAACAATCCAGAAGTTGAAGTTGATGATGGAAATCCATTTATCTTTGCAAGGAGGACAGAGAACATTCAGTCAGACAATATGGATCATGTGCAGCAAGAGAGTACTATTGAGCCACAACAGCATGAGTCAGACAGAGTACATGTGGATGCTAGTGGAGCAGATGCAGAGAATAATGGAGTGGAGAGGGAGGAAGATAGAGATAGAAGAGCCAAGAGGGGGAGGAAAGAGGTGTTGTCAGCATCAGAAAGTGACTCAGATGACAGTGATTTTGATCCAGCTGACATGTTTGATAGTGATTTTGAGATCAGTGATGGGGATGATGATCTTTATGCAGACAATGTGGATGAAGATGAGCCAGTGCAGTCAAAGGATAAGGTGCAAGGGGGACAGGTGAAACCAGGTTCTGAAGCAAAAGATGAAGCCATGTCTGATTATGAATCAGAAGGTGAGGACTTGTGGGCACCAGATTCAGATGATGAAACTCAGACCAAGTTTAGAGCTTTCAGAAAGGAGGACCTGCAGTGCACAAACTCAAACTCAAAACTCAAAACCAACAAGCACCAATGTCAATCAGGTCAAGGATGCTTACAGTCACACATCTGTAGAACACCCATCCGTCATGCTCCTCCGTGTTGGACACGTAGAACCTCACTTGGCAGCCGCAGCGAGGGCATGAGATGAGCGGCACCACCACTGTCCTCCCGCGGCGTCCAGATCGGGCAGAACTGCTGCTGGACATGGCGGGTGACGAGGACGAAGGCAATGGGCGGCGGCGAGCGGTGGGTGATGGCGACGGCGAGCGGTGGGCGGCAGCGAGCGCAGGGCGATGGCGACGGCGAGCGGTGGGCGGCGGCGGCGACGAGCGCTGCGAGGGGAACAAAACTAGGGATTTTGGATAACAGGGGAACTGCGAAGAGAACGAGCTAACTGCATTTTTACACATAAACCCTCCTAAATTTGCTGTTCAAATAAGTAATCCCCCCCACGCCTACGTGGCAAGCGTGGACTGGTCAAAACGGCGGCGTACCGGCTCAATACGGTGAACAGTGACCGTACAATCACGTCCCATCGTACATAGTTACCGTAGTGACCGTATTTCTAAGTACATTGACCAAACCGAGCTCGCGGCGCAAGTTCAAGTACCTGTAGTGCATTTTACTCTTACTGGAATACTGCACAGGCATCCCGTAAGGTGAAAGTATTACCGCGTATAACCGTTAAAACTTGTGCAGTGTATAACAGGTACACGTGGTTCAGGAGGAAAAAGTGCAAAAATGGAGCCTACCTCCCTCTTTGGCATTGGAGTTAAAAGTGTCATTGAGGTGGATGTTGGTTTCAGTTTTCTAAAACACTCCGGCGGCAGACAGAGCCAAAAATAGTTGTGTTGCCGATCGATGGTCCAAGGCAGAATATTGGCCGTCTCTACGGACACACACACACTGACACACACACACACATACACGATGCATGCTAGAGATGAGATATTAGAAGAATAATAAAAAGAGGATTTTTAATGTACCGTGGTACTTTGGAGTTTTGGTCCCTGGCAATCTGAACTGAACTGCACAACGACTCTTCCAATGCTTAAGCAGCACCTTCCTCCATCTTGCGGAGTTCAAGCACCTCGGCCCTTGGTGTATGTAGAGGGAAATCCCCACTTCAGGAACCTGAAAGTATATGGTGATCAACAAAGCCAAAATAATATGAAAAAAAAATTGATGTAGTGCCATGCTATTTACAATACTACTTTTTTTCTCCTCCCACTCTCATGAATAAATTTAGAAGCTTCAAACTCTTCTGCTCGAGCATTGATTTCTTTAACAACAGCTCCATATACCGCAACTGATTTTTCTATGAGATCCTTTATTACTAAACACAATCACAGGAGTCGAAGACTCACCTTATCACATCATTGGATAGTGCACGGGCTTCTCTACAGGCCTCAAGCGTCGGAGCGTCACTGATGGGGCTAAAAGTAACAGAGGATGATCCCATGAAATTACCATGTTCATCTCTGCAAACGGCATCAATCGTACCTCTGTTTCCTGGTCTAGACGTCGCACCATCCACATTACACTTTGCGAAAGTATGAGGAGGCTTGATCCATGGAAGACGACCAGGTTGGCGGGAGACTCTGACCACCTTAGGTTCATATTTTACAACAGTTTCCAGATCAGCTATGAAACTTCGAACGAACAAGTGAATAGACAAGGGAGGCTGGAACCATAGTTCAAAAAAACAGGCCGGTTATTGAACTGGTGAGCCTATCGGTTCTGGTTTTCAATGGCTGGACCGCCGGTTCACAGGTTCAACTGTTGGTTTTTTGGTAAAAATACATTGATGTTCCATCATTTGACAGGAATTTGCGCGTGTGGTGATGGTTTGTGTGCCGATTTCAGGTCTATGGCCACGTTGAAATGGAAAATGTGTACCTAATTCATATAGGAATGTTCGGTTAGATGCATACTATTGCAGCAGTGTACTACTTTGTAGTAACCATATAATTCACACTAATACAACTTCGTCTCATTATGTAAAGAAAAACTTAAAATATCTTCAAGCATGCAACCGTTATGATAAATAGCTCAACTGATATTTGGCATGTTCATATGATTGGGCTACCTTCATCGGTTTAATGTCGTTGTCATGCAGGATGTGAGCTGAGCATTCCACAAGGATGAATTGTGTGAAACTTCGTTGCTGCTAGTATAAAAGAGTCCTTTACTTGAGACCTATTGAAGGTTATATCAGGACTCTGATGAGATGAGTATACGATCGAGAGGAGTCACCTACATAATTTAGATGAGGTATTAGAAGAACACTGAAGAGATAGCTCTAGAATATGTAAGCATAGAAATGCTTTGTGCAGATCTTTAAGGATGTTTGCATCCAACTGTCACCCGTCTCATACGTGCTATTGGATATTGTTCCTTGCATGCCTATGACTTGGAGGAAATTTCCAGCCCGAATATACAAGTCATGGCCACAATCACAGTACCATGACTACATTCTAGACCAGGGACTCGATTCTATTATGAAGCTGGTCAGCATTCTTCACATGATTACTTCTGTAGCAGATTTTTATAACTACATATACAAATCTTCTTATAGAAAAGCACAATCATGGTACTCTGGATTCTGGTCCGGAAATTCCTTTCTCTTCCGAAGCATGCCAGCTTGTCGCTGTTGGCTGTAATCATATTCCTGATGATTAATCAATGTATCTCCCTTTTCCCGGCAAATAAAAGAAGACATATGTTGTAATTCCTGCTCTACAGCTATGTTTCTCCGGCAAATATGCTCACAAATCCATACCGGCCACATAATCTATCTATTACCTACTAATACTAATAAAGGAAGGTGTGTTTCTCCGAAATTTTCGTCCGTTCACCATATAGAACTATTTTCTCCCATATCTATCTGAGTTGGTACTAAGAATTTTGTCCATCCCAGCATAAATAAAATTTCAGAGTGGGCCTCCAAACCATGCTGTCAAGAGCCTGATTCTCATCTTTTCTACCTTCGATTGAGCCGCAGGGCAAAATCACTAATTAAGGAGTACCCCTTTCAAAGATCTCTCCCACCTCCTGAGTTTGTGACAAGTAGCACGCGCCACTTGTCACAAACTAAGAGTTTTTCCTTTTTTTCGTACATCCGTTTATTCAAAACGTTTTATCTCTTAAACCTTGCGTCCAAATCATGAACCGTTTTAACCATTGGATTCCTCGGATCGAAATCTTTAAAACTAGATCCCATGTTGATAGGTTTTGACGAACCTTTTTTTCACAAAGAAAACCGGACGAGTTCATGAATTACCATTTTTTTCCCGATTTCAATAATTGTTCATCGAATTTAGAAAAATGTTCACCTAGTCATAAAACTTTCATGAGTTTTATAAAGATGTTAACAATTTTAAAAGATGTCCTCTAATTTGTAAATTAAAATCACAAATTCGAAAGATTCATGATTTTTAAAATATTAACGAATTTATAAAATATTCATGAATTTTAAAATGTTCATGATTTCATAAAAATGTGTGCGATGTAATAATGTTCATGATTTAAAAAATAAAAAAGAATATAAAATGAGAACTAAAAATAAAAGAGAAAACAAACATGAAAAAAGGAAAAAGGAAAATGAATAAAGAAACAAAGGACAAAATAAAAAGCAGGAAAAAAGAAAAAAATGCACACAGAAAGAGCACATGGGTGGGTGGGGGGGCTGTTACGTGCTAGCTCGCTAACTAGCAACCTATGCAGCAAATAGGATTCCCAGCGAGAGATAACACGGTGTAGGACGTGCTTGCAAACCAGGTTCTTCCTCTCATCAGCATTTCCAGACTTTTTCAAACCGCTCCACCATGAACTGATCTTCTTCTAGAAAAAGCTTTAAGAACAAGTGGACAGACAAACTTATTAGTTCCACCTTTGTGATCTGATTACGTTTCTGCGATCAAAAAATCCGTATCGACACATAATATAATAGAGGAAAAGTCAGAATACGAATCCCACTCCATCTTTAAGCCCATCAGATCACGCCCCTGTTTTATGTCCACTTTTCACTGCACGAATAGGTTCAGAGATACGCTCATACATTATCCTGCCAACTATCCATTTGCTTCCATTCTTCGTCTCCCTAGTCGAAGTCTTCTTGCTGGCCCAACCCAACATGCATTTTAGAGTGCGAGTATGTACATAGAAACCACAAATACTTGAGATAGAAACGAAGAGGATTCAAAGCAGCAACAGTTGTTTTATCCTTCATGGTAATTAATACAGCAACCTGGTGGATGATGCTGCATGCTCGGCAATAGCATTAAGGTCTGAAGCAAAAGCAGGTGAAGAAGCAAGTCCCGGATGATGTATCTCTAGCAGGAAATACAGTTTCTCTGTGGTGCTGATTAAATAAAAGATAAAAGGCAGTTTCACTTTGCATTTACCGATTTACGCGTTTATATTGCTGCATTGCATTGACAGATTGACTGATGAAACAATATTCAGAGGCTCAGAGCAAGCAGCCGCGGATGCTTGCTTTTACAGACAGACCGTAAAAGGACGTGCACAGTCGATTGGGCCCAGCACAGCCCAGCACTGTATGTTCTGTAGAGAAGCGTATGACGTTCCAGGCCGAACAGGTCATTCCAGCCCACTGAAGCTCCATTCATTGAACTCTTCCTCTGTAAGAAAAACTCTTCCTCTGTTTTTCCCGTTCTTCATGAGAGCTCTGTTTTTCCTTCTGGCAAGTACACTTCCTCTGTTTTGAAGGAACCATCACTAGCTAGTTGTACAAGTTGTCACAATCGTTTCAACCAATCTTTAGTTTCGTGTGCATCCAATTCCTCATGTCAAGACATAGTTAGCGGTAATTATCTGCCACAGTAATTGAGTTTGATGGTACCAAACTCCCTCACTGTAGCTCACCGGCACTAAATTAAGTGACGCTGCAGAAAAATTTCGTGAAGATGCCAACAAGAAGAAAATTTTGACCTCTCTGAACATACTCGTAAATATTTCTGAAAGCGAAACAATGTGCGCGACGAGAAACTACATTTCACAATTACTGTACTATAGAATCAAGGTACATATTTCAGATGATAATGTACGTTCAGATGCACGGTACTATATTGCGGAGTTGCGGCTATGTGGTACTTTTTACTAACCAAATACTATAGTGCCAAAAAAGTCTTACATTACTATATAATTAATTCCTGCTCTCTGCCCAGTCGTGTTTATGTGCCAAGTGTGCTCGACATGTTCCCTCTTCCCTTTGCTTGTTCGCTGCCAAGAAAGAGGTTCAATCACGTCTGATCCAGGTGCTAGCCTCTTGCGAACCTACGGATATTTAGGATTCTGTGAGCTCTCTGAATCTGCCGAAGAAACTTTGAAAGAGGAGGTGAAGGAAATGCAGTTTCCCCACGGCACTGATCAAGTGAAAATGGAGACAGCTCACTTTTTTACGCCATAAAAAACGCACGCACGCAGGTTAACTTCGTGTTCAGGTCGAGAGAGCTTGTGTAATGTCACCTCGTCCAGACTTGGCGACGGTACAGCTCTAGATGAATTCAAGTGCAGGAGTGATAATGTTTTTTTTTTCTTCTGACATCTGCATGGGTCATTATCCATTTTTGCATGCGTGCAATACATTGCCATAAAGGATCATTCGGGTTAGATAGTGGAACTGCATGCCTAAGACATGTACACCACAAAACATGGACTAGCTAAGCAATTACTGAAAATAGAAGTGTAGGCCCAACCGGATTGGCCTCGTTGAGATAGCAAATGTGTACCTAATTCAGATAGGAATGTTCGTTTAGGTGCATTATTGCAGAGTTGCGGTAGTGTAATACTTCGTACTAACCATATAACTCATACTAATATGACTTCGTCTCATTATCTAGAAAAACGTAGATTATCTTCAAGCATGCAATTGTTATGATAAATAGCTCAAAATTTGGCATGTTCATGTGATGCAGCTACCTTTATCGATTTAACATTGTTGTCATGCAGGACGTGGGATGAGCATTCCATAAGTATGAAAGGTGTCGAACTTCATTGCTGCTAGTATAAAAGGGTCCTTTACTTGACACCAATTGAAGGGACTAAATTATATCCGGACTATTGCTATTAGATGACTATACCATTGAAAGGAGTCACCCACATAATCTAGATGAGGTATTGAGGTGTTAGAAGAACACTGAAGGGATGGGTCTGGAGGAATAGCAGCAGCAGAAGATTGGCAAATAGAGGAGCAGAGCTGGCTGGCAAGAGGAATGCCAGCAAGACAAACGCGTCTCCGCTGTTCGTCGTCCTCCAGCGCTGGGCCACCTTGCCTCAGCTTGCGACAACAAAAAGCCCGATGAGATCGAGCCCGGCAGGACTGAGTGCTCCAGTCGAGCACACACGTCACCGACGACCCAGCTAGCTGCTCCTGCAACTTGTGGAATTCAGCAATGATCCAGCCACCGTGGTGTACACCTAGGAAATGCTGAGTTTTCTGAATCTGTTGATGGAACTGTGAACTACAAGAGGTGAAGGAAATACAGTTTCCTCACGGTGCTGATCAAGTGAAAGAGGAAATAGATCGCTTTTGTGTTTATGCAGTTTCATGTATGCACTGGTGATAACTCTAGGCAATAAACACGTACGCACGTTGACTGCCGTTGTCATGTTCTCGTCCAGGGACTCCTAACTCCCGTGCAGCCTATCGCCTGGCCATGGAGGTGCATGCGGTCGACACCATCGTCCTCGCAGTTGGGCGCAGCCATGCTCCCAAAATGCAAGTTCTTTTTGTTGCTTCCCATCGTCGTATGCTGTGGGCAGCCCATTTCCATCACCGCTACAGCATTCCCAGTGTGGGGTGTGTCTTCCGTGGGGTTGTAGAGACTCCGGAGCACCTCACATTCAACCGAGCACACACGCACACTGTCTTGGCACTCGCAGGTGTGGCCCCTCGGCCTCTTGGCGCTCGCAGGCGTGGCCCCTCTCCTTGGCGCGCAGGTTTCCAAGTTTTGTCACGATCGGCCACGTCTTGGCTGCGTCTTCTGCTGTTAGACCTATCTGTCATGCCCTGTAAGAGCATCTACAGTCGGACTTTGCAAATCTAACCCCTCAAACGCTTGCGGGCGCGTCCGCGGGCATTGACCGGACATGCCTTAAATTAGCCACTTTGCATCCGTCTCTCTCGTATTTCATCCTCTAAATCCATACAAAGCATGCAAAAGGAATCCTACGCACTACATCTACGTACTACCCTAGCTAGTCTTCTTCGTCGGAGATGTCCACGACGACGGTGCCGGATGCCGGCCGGACGGATGGGTAGGAGGGCTCCGGCTCATCCTCCTCCTGCTCGACCTCATCCATGTAGGCGAACATCTCCGCCTCCTCCGCGGCCTCTTGCGCCTCCATCTCCTGTTGGCAAGGGCGTCTTGCCTCCGCAACCGATTCCGACCGGAGGGAATCGAGGATGACCTGCTGCTCCGCCTGCAGATCCCCGTCGCCAGTGTCCCCCACATCCTCCTCCTCCGGCTCATCCTCCTCCTCCTCAAAGTCCTGCTCGTCCTCCTCCACCTCCTCCTCCTCCTTCAACTCCCCCGGATCCACTGCATCCGGAGGTAGTCCTACGGCGATTCGGGCTTCACACCTAGCCCGGATCTGCTCAAGGAGCTCGAGCCGGTGCTCCGGCGTCAGAAAGGGCTCGCTCCTCACCCGGCGGCGGCGTGGGGGAATGGCTACTAGGCGGATGGGTGGAGTGAAAAGTGGTGGCGGCGGCGGACAGAAGGAGGAAAATGTGGATGGATGGTAGGGTTACGGTGCCGCCGATCGACCTAAATAGCTAGGCAATGCATTACGCGGCCCGCCGGAGCTGCGCACCGGTCCGACGGAGGAGACGAGCTTCGGACCGCCGGGTTTGAGGATGTTTCCGGCTGGGACCCCTTCGTCAGTCCGACATGGCGGGCGTGTCCAGGCGCCCCATATCTGCCCCATATTTGGGCTGGATATGTGTGGTGCCGGCCAACCCGGGCGTTTCAGGGCCATTTGACAGGCCCGTCCGGATCAAAAAATCATGACCGGTCAGTGACCGGACGGTCCGCCCGGGCGTATGAGGAGGGGTTGAGAGGTCTGGTTGTAGCCTATTGTTTTGCCTCTTGGCTGCGCCGTGTGTTCCGCCTCAGCTGGGAACCCAACGCTGGTCCGTGCTTTAAGTGTGAGGTGTCCGAAGGCCGGTGCAGCTAGGACCAGCCCGGCGGGTTCCTCATCTGCCTCTGCTCCAATGGCCACGTATGCAACCCGGACAGGCAGGACGATCACAGGTGGGCGGCTCGGGAGCAGCATCGACAGCGGCGAACATAACCGACACATGGTGGCCGGTGACAGAGCACAACCACAAGCGTCAGCAGCGGAGTGCAACGGAGGTGGCTCGCAAGTGCGCATGAGGTGTTTGCTAAAGTTCCAAAGAGAGAGAGAAATGTGGAGGAAGAAGTAGGTGATGTTGACGTGTGGGCCTCACGTGTCGTAATGGTCAACCTAACAGTCAAAATAAACGGACTTGACTTTGGCACCACGTTATCCCTGACACGCGGTTCCCGCATGTCAGAAACATATTTAATAAAATCATAAAAATGGCCATCAGTTTCACTTGGTAATTTTTTGCCACAAAATTAGAAAAAAGTGGTAGTTTTTGGCCACTAAAATGTGGTAGTTCTTTGGGATACAAACCTCAATTGTCATAGTTTTTTGTTAAATACTAAAAAGACATCTTGATTTAACTTCGTGCAGTATATTGTCATTAGGTGTAATTCAGTTTTAGAGGGGAACTGCATGCCTAACACATGTACAACACAAAATTGACTTGCAACAGAAATATATAAATGAAACTGGATCACCATTTGAAGTTTGCATGCCTAGTACTTGTGTGATGTTGTCCTTCAAACAACAAATCCAAATCTTTTATTGTTTGGGAGAAACGAAAAAGTGATTTTTTTACGCACAAACTTTGATGCAAAATTGGACACTCGAGACAAGGGGTGCACCTACATGGGGGCTCAAGTACAAGTCTCTCTTTCCTATACCATTATAAAGTAGAGTTCCCTGTAATACATACAACTGAAGATGCAACTTGAGATCCCTAAGCTTCAAAGGCAGAGGAATTGTGTTGTACACTCGTACTAGTGATTTAGTACATCAAACATACTTTGGCATGCTTTGCCAACTTTGTAAAACTAGATTTCAGACATGTAGTTACCATTTATATTATGAGTGTGTCAACGTAGTCCATGACCTGTTTACTGATGTGCCTTCATCAAGATAACATTGGTACCTTGGGAAACCAGATGATTGCGGTAGATTTCACAAGGATGGGGTGAAGAGGCTGTTGATGCCCTTATAAAAGGGCTTGGTTTTTTTGAGAGAATGGATTAATTTATGGCTATGAGGCTCGTCCGAATGATTAACTGGTATTGCACTTCTGAGATGAGTATACGGTTGAAAGATTTTATAACTTTATATAGTGTAGCTATACATGCGAAAGATGACATATTAGAAGAATACTGATTAGAGGATTTTTGGGGTACCGTGGTACTGCATGGAAGAATGGGTGCACTAGTCAAATTCTAACAATGCATCTTCAACACGGTACTTTGGAGTTTTAGTCTCTTGGAATCTCTCTGAACTGAAGCGCACAACTGACTCTTTCGATGACCGAGCAGTGACTTCCTGCATTGTGCAGAGTTCGAGTGCTTTCTCCTCTGGCAATGTATTTTGAGGGAAAGGCATGTACGTAAAGCTGTTGTCGTATGAAGTTGTAACTAAGAGCATGAAATATTGCTTTCCAGTGAAATCCGACCATGGTGTTTGCAAACAATCATATGGTTATCTCGTTTTCATGCCTATGAAATGATTTTGGTCTTTAGTCTATTCTTTTTTATGCAAGCCTTCAATTTTGTTAGAATAATCAGGTTACGGCGTCGGAGGAATTTTGAAGGCAGAAAGGAACTGCTCTTTTCGACGACCTACTAGGGCCTGCCCTCTACCCTGAATGACAACGCCACGAGGGACATGGGTGGCAGAAATAAGCAGCGTATTACACTAAGGACATCTCTACCACGGATCCTCAAACCTCTCGCAAGCATCCGAACTGGGCCGTTCGGACGTAGTTTGCCATCCAAAGCCGCCCCACATTGACCCGTGACATCCCAACCCCATCCAAAACCCCACACGGACCCCGCTTCCTCATCTTGCATTCTTTCTTTTCATCCGCTTCCTCCCTCGCTGCCGCTGCGCTACCACCCGGCTGCCCGCCAAGCTGTTCATCCTTCCCGGACCCTTCTATTTGGAGCACTAGGCGCTGGCAAACGAGCCAGCGCTCACCACCTTCCACCGCGCGCCCTTTTCAGCTGGCTCATGTGCTGGACGGCCTATTTTCTTCATTTCGATTTTTTGCTTTTTTATTTTTTTTGTTCTCTAAATAAATTGAGATTAAAACAAGTTCCAAATTTACAAAAAATGTTAGTATTGAAAAAAATGTTTAAGAAAAATGTCCGCGGCTTAGAAAATGTTCGTGATTTTTCATAAACGTTCTCATTTTAAAAAATATGTTCACAATTTTGATTTTTTAGGAAATATAAAAATGTTCATGATTTTGAAAAATGCCCGAGTATTACGAAAATGTTTTTGAATTTGAAAAAATATTCATGATTTCATAAATATTCATGAATTTTGAAAAACTGTTCACAAAATGCAAAAAAATTGTTAATTAAAAATCCTCTACTCAAAAAATGTTCGCTCATTAAAAAAATCATGAATAAAAAAATGTCATGCATTCCAAAAAATTTCGTCAAAACTTAAAATTGTTCATGAATTACCATTTCCCCCAATTTCAATAATTGTTCATCGATTTTATGAAAACGTTCACCAATTCAAAAAATGTTCATGAGTTTCATGAAAAATGTTCACAATTTTAAAGATGTTCTTGAATTTGTAAAAATATTCATGAATTCAAAAATTCATGATTTTAGAAATGTTCACGGATTTGTAGAAAATGTTCACGATTTCAGGAAAATGTTTGCAATTTCTAAAGATGTTCATGATTTCGAAAAAGTAAAAAGTAAAAGTAAAGTAAAAACAAACATGAAAAAAAGGAAAAAGGAAAATGAATAAAGAAATAAAGGACGAAAAAAAGCAGGATAAAGAAAGTAAAACACACAAAAAAGAAACCGGGGTTGTTACATGCTAGGTGGCTAACTAGCGACCTATGCACCAAATAGGATTTCCAGCGAGAGAACGTCCAGACTTGTTCAAACCGCTACAGTATTTCCACCGTAAACTGATCTGCTTCTAGAAAAAGCACAATTAAGAACAAATGCCCAGGCAGACATATTAATTCCACCGTTGTGATCCGATTACGTTTCTGTGATCAAATCCGTAGCGACCACATAATATAATAGAGGAAAAGACAGAATATGAATCCCACTCCATCTTTAAGCCCATCAGATCATGCCACTGTTTTATGTCCACTTTTCACTGCACGAATCAGTTCAGAGATATGTCATGCATCAGCCCGCCAACTACCAATTTGCTTCGAGACTGTACAAAAAACCCACAAAACTTGAGATAGAAACGAAGAAGATTCAAGGAAGCGGCAGGGGTTATTTCATCCTCCATGGTAATATGTACATCAACCTGGTGCTGCATGCTCGGTGATAAGAGCCAGTTCTTTTGCTGGCTTCTAGAATAAGCTGCCCCCTACCCAGCTTATTCTAGAAGCTCAACCAAACTTATCGCTTTAGAAGCCTACTAATTAAGACTTGACTAATGAGCTTTAAAAAAATATTTTCAGTTGGGCTTGTAAAGAAGAGAATTGTGGAAGCGTATGCTATTCGGCAGGGACGCGTTCGTATTATATAGAGATGTCAGATTACAAGATAGGTTGCGCAGGTTGTTACTAGGCTTGGCCTCTACTCCAAGTTATACAAAAATAAACCTATCCTAGCTAACAACCTGCCGCACCCAAGATTACATGTACGAGTACGTACAAATACGTGACAACATGTCACAGAATACTAGCCTATACATTTCCTACAAGCCTATCATTTAACATCCTCCCTCAATCTTAACTCACCAAGGTTTAGATTGTTCTTGAAGGCTTGAAACTGTCGAATTTGTAAAGGCTTGGTAAAACCATCAGCAACTTGATCTCCTGTTGGAATGAACTGTATCTCTAATAGCTTATGTGCTACTCTTTCACAACAAAGTGATAGTCAATTTCTATATGCTTTGTTCTAGCATGAAATACAGGATTTGCAGAGAGATATGTTGCACTCAAGTTGTCACACCACAGTTGTGACACATGTGATCTTCCGATTCCTAGTTCATTAAGTAAAGTTTCAATCCACATTACCTCAGCAGTTGCATTTGCCAGAGACTTATATTCCGCTTCATCTTCGGAACGTGATACTGTTGCTTGTTTCTTAGCAGTCCAAGATATAAGATTAGACCCAAGAAAAATAGCAAAACCTCCAGTAGACCTTCTATCATCTGGACACCCTGCCCAATCCGAATCAGAGAATGCACTTATTCCAGTTGATGGAGATCTACATAACTTGAGCCCTATTCCAGTACTTCCTTGAATATACCTTAGTATTCTTTTGACAGCTGTCCAATGTAAGGAGGTAGGAGCATGCAAAAATTGACAGACCTTATTTACTGCAAATGATATATCAGGTCTAGTCAAAGTTAGGTACTGAAGTGCACCAACTATGCTTCTGTACTTAGTTCCCTCTTCGGTGCTCAACACCTTTCCTTCATGCAATGACAACTTATTAGAGGTAGACATGGGTGTATTGGAAGGCTTACAATCCTTCATGCCTACCCGTTTAATTATGTCTCTGGCATACTTGTCCTGAGTTAACATAATACCATCATGCATTTTTTTAACTTCAATGCCTAGAAAATAATGTAACTCTCCCAAGTCTTTAAGTGCAAACTCACTTCTCAAATTCTTCAGCAGAGCTGAGGTAGCATCTTGTGATGAACTAGCAACAATTATATCATCAACATAAATTAACATAAAGATGATCACCTTCCCTTTCTTGAAGAAGAATAGAGAAGTATCTCCTTTTGAAGCTCGAAAGCCTAGTTGCTGCAGTTTCATACTCAATTTTGAATACCAGGCTCTGGGGGCCTGCTTTAGACCATACAAGGCCTTGTCCAACCTACATACATGATGTGGTTTCAAGCCATCCTCAAAACCAGGTGGCTGCCTCATATAAACCTCTTCCTCGAGAACGCCATGTAGAAACGCATTCTGTACATCCAATTGACGAAGACTCCAACCCTTGGAAACAGCAATAGACAGAACAAGTCTAATAGTAGCAGCTTTAACAACTGGACTAAATGTGTCCTCATAATCAATACCATAACGTTGCTTAAAGCCTTTAGCCACTAGCCTAGCCTTGTATCTGTCTATTGTGCCATCAGGCTTTCTTTTAATCTTGTATACCCACTTACAATCTATCACATTCCTCCCTTCCTTAGGAGAAACCAAGTGCCAAGTCTGATTTTTTATGAGAGCTTCATATTCTATATTCATAGCCTTTTTCCAATTATCATTGCTTAGTGCCTCTAACAGATTTTGAGGTTCACCAGTGGAAGCAAAGTTTGCAAACTTGAAGTTTTTCTCATACCTGACTGTCCCATCTTTAAACTTTGATGGTTTCAATATACCTTTTTGTGCACGTGTAGTCATCCGTAACTGTGCATGGTCATGTACTGAATTGCCAGCCACAGAAGATCCGAGCCCATCACCTCGTACCCGATCTGACCGAGCAGAGGCGGACGAACCTGCATCGACCGCCGCGCTCCTGACTGGGCTTGGATCCCGTGCGGGTGCACTGTGCGGCGCACTGCTTGGGCTCAGGCTCTGTGCGCGTGGACCAGACGACGCACCATCTGCCCCATGTGACGACGAAGGCGTACCAGGCGCGCCGGGTCCGCCCGTGCGAGAGCCTGACGCGTGGCATGCGCCAGACGGAGGCGAGGGCGGGTCGGGTCCGCCCGACCAATCACCATCGGTCCCGCCCGACCGGGGACCCGGAGACGCCAGGAGATCTTCCTGGGGATCCGCAGGCGCGTCAGTTGGCCCCCTGCCACCAAATCTCGCGGGATCAGCGCCCGCAGGTGCAGGCGAATCTGCTTCGTGTTCCGCACCACGCGTTTCCTGTTGCTCCTGCTGCTGCATAAAATCATGACGATTTGGAGTGCTGTTTTTTTAACTGCTGTCTCCGTTAGGGTTAGGATTATTAAACAAATGATCATTAGCAATATGTTCACCTCCTTGATCAGTAGGATTTAATAAATCTGGTGAAAGCAAAAGGATCTCAGCACGAAGACGAGCACCGGCATTAGGATGGAGTGTAGAGAAAGGAAATACGTTTTCATCAAACACAACATCCCTTGAAATATAAACACGCCCAATAGAAATATCAAGACATTTGAAGCCTTTGTGAAGGTTGCTATACCCGAGGAAAGCACACTGCTTGGAGCGAAATTGAAGCTTGTGATTGTTGTAGGGTCGGAGGTTGGGCCAACAGGCACACCCAAAAATTCTCAAGATAGAATAGTTGGGTTTTTCATGAAAAAGTCGTTCAAGAGGTGTTTCAAAGTTGATCACTTTGCTAGGCATCCGATTTATCAAGTAGGTTGCGGCAATGAAAGCTTAATCCCAAAACTTCAGGGGCATGGAAGCTTGAGCAAGGAGAGACAAACCTACTTCAACGATATGACGATGTTTCCTCTCAGCCGAACCATTCTGTTGGTGCGCATGAGGGCAGGAGACAGGGTGAGATATACCTATTTTGGTAAAGAAGGAGTTGAGTTTAACATACTCCCCTCCCCAATCTGTTTGGAGAGCAAGAATTTTGCGATCAAATTTTCGCTCTACAAGTTTCTGAAAATCATGAAACTTTTGAAACACCTCGGACTTGTGTTTGATAAGATAGATCCATGTAAATTTACTGAAATCATCTATAAAACTCACATAATATTGCTTTCTTCCTACCGTTTCCACAGCAGGACCCCAAACATCAGAGAACACAAGCTCTAAATAAAATTTTGATTCACTTATTGATTTTGGATAAGAAAGTTGGTGACTTTTGCCTTTTTGGCATGCATCACATACAGACTCTTTATTGAAATAACTGGCACACGGCAGATTATTTTGACTAATGACTTTGCTAACAATAACAGAAAAAGGATGCCCTAGACGTCGGTGCCACCTATCCGGAGATAACTTGGTAGCACTTAGCACTTGCTTCTTGACGTCGGTGCTCGTGTGCCTAATCGGGTAGAGACCTCTCCTACCCCTGCCTTGAAGTAGTACCTTCCTCGTTCCCCGATCCTTAACAGAAAAAGAATAAGGGTGAATTTCAACAAAGGAGTTGTTGTCAATGGCAAGACGACTAGCAGAGATGAGACTTTTATTGGCTTCAGGTACATGAAGAATATTGTTCAAGTAGAGATCATGATCTAGGGTATGAATTGCTGAACGACCAATATGTTTAATATCCATACCTGATCCGCTTGCAGTATGTATTTGTTCGTTGCCGTTGTAGCGATCACGCACGTTCAGCTTCTCCAGGTCACCCGTGATATGATCAGTAGCACCACTGTCAAGGTACCAGTTGGTGTCTACGCCATACCGCGGAGCTGCAAGATTGGCCGATTTCTCCTCCACACCTTGGTAGGACTCGTCATACCTTTTCCAGCACTTCCATGCCAGATGGCCCATCTTCCCGCAGATCTGACATTGCACCCGAGGAGCAGAGGCATGGTTGTTGTAGTTGCCTCCGCTGCCGCCTCCATTGTTGCCACCGTGGCCACCGCCGCCACGACCTCCTGGCTTGGAATAGCCACGGCCGCGCGATCACCACCATTGCCAGCTTGTTCAAGTCATGCGGTCACCACCGCCGCTTTGCTTGCGGCCTCGTGTGGCAATCAAGGCGGAGGACTGCGACCCACCGCCACGAAGATTCAGCCTCGTCTCAAGCTGAGCAGCTGCGAGAAAAGCTCAGCTGTAGTGACCGGCTCCACCCTGGAGCACATAGCAGAAACCACCGGATCGAAATCTTCATCGAGTCCGGCGAGGATGTGGGAGACAATGTCTTCCTCATCCACCCTCTTTCCCGCGGCGATCAGCTCGTCGGTGAGGGTTCTGACCTTCCCGACGTAGTCGGTGATGGAAAGGTTGCCCTTCTGTAAGTTGGCGAGGGTGATGCGAACGTTGGTGGTCTGCGATCGAGTGCGAGATGCAAGCATCCCCTCGACCGTGTTCCAGAGCTCCGCGGAGGTGTGACAGGACGCAACCTGGATGGCTATCTCACGAGGAAGAGTCGTCAGGAGATAGGAGAAGACTTGTTGGTCTTGCGCATACCAGGCTTGGAAGGCAGGATTCGCTGCTTTCGTCGTGGTCTTGCCGTCGGCGGAGGCCACTCGATCTGCATGGGCGGCGGCGGCTGCTCAACGTCGAGGTACTTCGCCATCTGGGCTCCCCGGATGGCGGAGAGCACGGTCGCTCGCCACAGGGCTTGGTTGCCCTTGGTAAGCTTCTCTGTGGCAGCGTGAGCGAATGGCGAGAGAGGAAGAAACTTGAAGACGTCGCCATGGATGAGCTCGAGGATTGCTCTGATACCATGTAAAGAAGAGAATTGTGGAAACGTATGCTGTTCGGCAGGGACGCGTTCGTGTTATATAGAGATGTCAGATTACAAGATAGGTTGCGCAGGTTGTTACTAGGCTTGGCCTCTACTCCAAGTTATACAAAGATAAACCTATCCTAGCTAACAACCTGCCGCACCCAAGATTACATGTACGAGTACGTACAAATACATAACAACATGTCACAGAATACTAGCCTATACATTTCCTACAAGCCTATCATTTAACAGGGCTTCTAGAATAAACTGGATAGGGGGTAGCTTATTCTAGAAGCCCAAAAAAGCCACCAAAAGAACTGGCCAAAAAAGCCACCGAAAAATGCCCAAAAAAGTATTATTCAGGTACGCTCTGAGGCAAAAGCTGGTGAAAAAGCATGTCCTCGAATCCCCGATGGTGTCTAGCGGTCTCCCTGTATGTCTAGCAGGAAATGCAGTTTCTCCGTAGAACTGATTAAGCAAAAGAGAAAAGGCAATTTCTAGTGAATGAAAGGACTGCGAGAAAAACTCTTCCTCTGTTTCTCCTGTTCTTAATGAGAGCTCTGTTTTTTTCCTTTTAGCAAGTACACTTCATATGTTTTGAATGAAGCGTCACTAGCTAGTTCTACAAGTTGCGACGATTGTTTCAACCAATCTGCAGTTTGAAGACATAGTCTGTGGTAATTATCTGCCACAGCAATTGAGCTTGATGGCACCAAACTCCATTACTGTAGCTCGCCGTCACCGGCACAAAAATTAATTGACTCTGGAGAAAATCTTCGTGAAGATGCAAGCTCATCGAGAAGAAAATTTTGACTTCTCTGAATATACTGGTAAAATTTTCTGGAAGCGAAACAATGTCTGCGACGAGAAGCTACATTTCACAATTACCATACCACAGAATCAAGGTACATAGTTATGCGCAAAAGAAAGAATCAAGGTACATACTTCAGAACGAAATGTACATTCGGATGCACGGTACTATATTGTGTGTGATACTACTTCTTACCAAATAGTTCACACTCTTCGGACTTAGAGTATCTTCAAGCATGCAACCGTTGTGATAATAAGCTCAACGCTTTGTTTGGATGTCTCCATTGGAGAGCTCCGTATTGAATTGGTCTGAATTCCAAATCAGTGAGGAAACTAAAATGGAACGAATACGAATTCACCTGTTTGGTTGTCCAATGAATTGGCCCTTGAAATGCCTCTGAGATTTCAATACCAAATCCTGTTTGGATGACAAACTTTGGAATTGCATAGCTACATTACCAGGTTATACCTTGTTCTACATGACTCAAAATTGAAATCTTACTACGAATAAATATATAGCAACGAAAATAAATAAATATTCTAGAAATGCATCAGGAAAATGCAAAATGGTTATACATGGACAACAATATATTGCATGTTGTTGGGGAACGTAGCAGAAATTCAAAAATTTCCTACGTGTCACCAAGATCTATCTATGGAGAAACTAGCAACGAGGGAAGGAGAGTGCATCTACATACCCTTGTAGATCGTTAAGCGGAAGCGTTCATGTGAACGGGGTTGAAGGAGTCGTACTCGTCGTGATTCAAATCACCGGAGATCCTAGTGCCGAACGGACGGCACCTCCGCGTTCAACACACGTACAGCCCGGTGACGTCTCCCATGCCTTGATCCAGCAAGGAGAGAGGGAGAGGTTGAGGAAGACTCCATCCAGCAGCAGCACAACGGCATGGTGGTGGTGGAGGAGCGTGGCAATCCCGCAGGGCTTCGCCAAGCACCAAGGGAGAGGAGGAGGAGGAGAGGCAGGGCTGCACCAAGAGGGAGAGGTTCTCGTGTGTTGGGCAGCCCAAAACCTCAAGTATATATAGGGGGAAAGAGGGGCTGCGCCCCCTTTAGGGTTTCCCACCCCAAGGGGTGCGGCCAGCCCTAGATGGGACTTGGGGGGCGGCCAAGAGGGGGAGGAGTGCCTCCCAAGTCAAGTGGAGGCCCTCCCCCTTAGGGTTTCCCCTTCCCATGCGCATGGGCCTTGGGGGCTGGTTCCCTTGGCCCATTATGGCTAGGGCCCCCTACAGCCCATGCTACTGTATTGGACGTGGTGGAACAATTTCCGGACCTCCGGACCCCTCCGAATCCTCCGAACCTTCTGAAGCTTCCGGTACAATACCGAAAAACCCGAACTTTTTCCTAACCCGAACAACAACTTTCCATATATAAATCTTTACCTCCGGACCATTCCGAACTCCTCGTGACGTCCGGGATCTCATCCGGGACTCCGAACAACATTCGGTAACCACATACAAGCTTCCTATATAACCCTAGCGTCACCGAACCTTAAGTGTGTAGACCCTACGGGTTCGGGAATCATGCAGACATGACCGAGACGTTCTCCGGTCAATAACCAACAGCGGATCTGGATACCCATGTTGGCTCCCACATGTTCCACGATGATCTCATCGGATGAACCATGATGTCAAGGACTCAATCGATCCCGTATACAATTCCCTTTGTCTAGCGGTATTGTACTTGCCCGAGATTCGATCGTCGGTATACCGATACCTTGTTCAATCTCGCACGGCAAGTCTCTTTACTCGTTCCGTAACACATCATCCCGTGATCAACCCCTTGGTCACATTGTGCACATTATGATGATGTCCTACCGAGTGGGCCCAGAGATACCTCTCCGCTCTACGGAGTGACAAATCCCGCCTCGATCCGTGTCAACCCAATGGTCACTTTCGAGATACCTGTAGTGCACCTTTATAGTCACCCGATTACGTTGTGATGTTTGATACACCCAAAGCACTCCTACGGTATCCGGAATTGCACGATCTCATGGTCTAAGGAAGAGATACTTGACATTGGAAAAGCTTTAGCATACGAACTACACGATCTTTGTGCTAGGCTTAGGATTGGGTCTTGTCCATCACATCATTCTCCTAATGATGTGATCCCGTTATCAATGACATCCAATGTCCATGGTCAGGAAACCGTAACCATCTGTTGATCAACGAGCTAGTCAACTAGAGGCTTACTAGGGACATGGTGTTGTCTATGTATCCACACATGTATTGCTGTTTCCGGTCAATACAATTATAGCATGAATAATAAACGATTATCATGAACAAGGAAATATAATAATAACTAATTTATTATTGCCTCTAGGGCATATTTCCAACAGTCTCCCACTTGCACTAGAGTCAATAATCTAGTTCACATCGCCATGTGATTAACACTGATAGGTCACATCGCCATGTGACCAACATCCAAAGAGTTTACTAGTGTCTTAAACTAGTTCACATCACCATGTGATTAAGTCTCAATGAGTTCTGGGGTTTGATCATGTTTTGCTTGTGAGAGAGGTTTTAGTCAACGGGTCTGAACCTTTCAGATCCGTGTGTACTTCGCAATTCTCTATGTCATATTGTAAATGCTGCTTTCACGCTCCACTTGGAGCTATTCCAAATGGTTGCTCCACTATACGTATCCGGTTTGCTTCTCAGAGTCACTCAGATAGGTGTTAAAGCTTGCATCGACGTAACCCTTTACGCCGAACTCATTATCACCTCCATAATCGAGAAACATGTCCTTATTTACTCCAAGGACAATTTTGACCGCTGTCCAATGATCCCCATTCCTGGATCATTCTTGTACCCCTTGACTGACTCATGGCATGGCACACTTCCGTCGGTACACAGATAGCATACTATAGAGCCTACGTCTAAAGCATAGGGGACGACCTTCGTCCTTTCTCTCTTTTCTGCCGTGGTCGAGCTTTAACTCTTAACCTCATACCTTACATCTTAGGCAAGAACTCCTTCTTTGACTGATCCATCTTGAACACCTTCAAGATCATGTCAAGGTATGTGCTCATTCGAAAGTATTATTGAGCGTTTTTGATCTATCCTCATAGATCTTGATGCTCAATGTTCAAGTAGCTTAATCCAGGTTTTCACTTGAAAACACTTTAACCCTATATGCTTTACGTAAAATTCTACATCATTTCGATCACCAATATGTCAACAACATATACTCATCGAAATTCTATAGTGCTCCCACTCACTTATTTGGAAATACAAGTTTCTCATAAACTTTGTATAAACCCAAAATCTTTGATCATCTCATCAAAGTGCACATTCCAACTCCGAGATGCTTACTCCAGTCCTTAGAAGGATCGCTGGAGCTAGCATACCTTTTAGCATCCTTAGGATCGACAAAACTTTTCTGATTGTATCACATACAACCTTTCCTTACGTAAAGGTAAGGAAACTCGTTTTGACATCCATCTGCCAGATTTCATAAATGCAGCTTGTGCTAACATGATTCCGACGGACTTAAGCATCGCTACGGATGAGAAAATCTCATCGTAGTCAACTCCTTGAACTTGTGAAAAACTCTTTGCCACAAGTCGAGCTTCATAGAAGGTGACATTACCGTCCATGTCCGTCTTCTTCTTAAAGACCCATTTATTTCAATGGCTTGCCGATCATCGGGCAAGTCCACCAAAGTCCATGCTTTGTTATGATATATGGATCCTACTCGGATTTCATGGTTTCTAACCATTTGTCGGAATTTGGGCCCACCATCGCTTCTCCATAGCTCGTGGGTTCATTGTTGTCTAGCAACATGACCTTCAAGACATGATTACTGTACCACTCAAGTAGTACGCATCCTTGTCACCCTCACGAGGTACGTCGGTGACTTGATCCAAACTTCATGATCACTATCATAAGCTTCTACTTCAATTGGTGTAGGTGCCACGGGAACAACTTCCTGTGCCCTGCTACACACTTGTTGAAGTGACGGTTCAATGACCTCATCAAGTCTCCACCATCCTCCCACTCAACTTTTCGAGACGAACTTTTCCTCGAGAAAGGACCCGATTCAAGAAACAATCCCTATTGCTTTCGGATCTGAATTAGGAGGTATACCCAACCGCTTTGGGTGTCCTATGAAGATGCATTTTATCCGCTTTGGGTTCGAGCTTATCAACCTGAAACTTTTTCACATAAGCGTCGCAGCCCCAAACTTTTAAGAAATGACAGCTTAGGTTTCTCTAAACCATAGTTCATACGGTGTCATCTCAACGGAATTACGTGGTGCCCTATTTAAGTGAGTGTGGTTGTCTCTAATGCCTAACCCATGAACGATAGTGGTAATTCGATAAGAGACATCATGGTACGCACCATATCCAATAGAGTGCAACTATGATGTTCGGACACACCATCACACTATGGTGTTCCAGGCGGTATTAATTGTGAAACAATTTCCACAATGTCTTAATAGTGTGCCAAAACTCGCAACTCAGATATCCATCTCTATGATCACATCACAGACATTTTATCCTCTTGTCACGAAGATCTTCAACTTCACTCTGAAATTACTTGAACCTTTCAATAATTCAGACTTGTGTTTCATCAAGTAAATATACTCAACATCTACTCGAATCATTTGTGAAGTAAGAACATAACGATATTCACTGCATGCCTCAGCACTCATTGGACTGTACACATCAAAATGTGTTACTTCCAACAAGTCGCTATCTTGTTCCATCTTAGTGAAACCGAGGTTTTTCAGTCATCTTGTCCATGTTGTATGATTTGCATATCTCAAGTGATTCAAAATCAAGTGAGTCTAAACGATCCATCTGCATGGAGTTTCTTCATGCGTATACACCAATAGACATGGTTCGCATGTCTCAAACTTTTCATAAATGAGTGAGTCCAAAGATCCATCAACATGGAGCTTCTTCATGCGTTTTACACCAATATGACTTACATGGCAGTGCCACAAGTTAGTGGTACTATCATTACTATCTTATACTTTTGGCACGAAAATGTGTATCACTACGATCGAGATTCAATAAACCATTTATTTAGGTGCAAGACCATTGAAGGTATCATTCAAATAAACAGAGTAACCATTATTCTCCTTAAATGAATAATCAGATTGTGATAGACATAATCCAATCATGTCTATGTTCAACGCAAACACCAAATGATAATTATTCTGGTTTAATACTAATCTTGATGGTAGAGGGAGCGTGCGATGTTTGATCATATCAACCTTGGAAACAATTCCAACACATATCGTCAGCTCACCTTTAGCTAGTCTCCTTTTATTCCGTAGCTTTTATTTCGAGTTACTAACATTTAGCAACCGAACCGGTATCTAATACCCTGGTGCTACTAGGAGTACTAGTAAAGTACACATTAACATAATGTATATCAAATATACTTCTATCGACCTTGCCTGCCTTCTTATCTACCAAGTATCTAGGGTAATTCTACTCCAGTGGCTGTTCCCCTTATCTCAGAAGCACTTAGTCTCGGGTTTGGGTTCAACCTTGGGTTTCTTCACTGGAGCAGCAGCTGATTTGCCATTTCGTGAAGTATCCCTTATTGCCCTTGCCCTTCTTGAAACTAGTGGTTTCACCAACCATCAACAATTGATGCTCCTTCTTGATTTCTACCTTCGCGATGTCAAACAACGCGAATACCTCAAGGATCATCATCTCTATCCTTGATATGTTATAGTTCATCACGAAGCTCTAGCAGCTTGGTGGAAATGACTTTGGAGAAACATCACTATCTCATCTGGAAGATCAACTCCCACTCGGTTCAAGTGATTGTTGCACTCAGACAATCTGAGCACAAGCTCAACGATTGAGCTTTTCTCCCTTAGTTTTCAGGCTAAGAAAATCGTCGGAGGTCTCATACCTCTTGACGTGGCACGAGCCTGAAATCCCAATTTCAGCCATCGAAACATCTCATATGTTCCGTGACGCTTCAAAACGCCTTTGGTGCCTCAACTCTAAACCGCTTAACTGAACTATCACGTAGTTATCAAAACGTGTATGTCCGATGTTCGCAACATCCACAAACGACGTTTGGGGTTCATCACACTGAGCGGTGCATTAAGGACATAAGCTTTCTACTGTCCGCATAAACGCTACTGTCAACTTTCAACTATATTTTCTCTAGGAACATATCTAAACAGTGGAACTAAAGCGCGAGCTTACGACATAATTTGCAAAAGGTCTTTTGACTATGTTCAAGATAATTAAGTTCATCTTATGAACTCCCACTCAGATAGACATCCTCCGGTCATCTAAGTGATTACATGATCCGAGTCAACTAGGCCGTGTCCGATCATCACGTGAGACGGACTAGTCATCATCGGTGAACATCTTCATGTTGATCGTATCTACTATACGACTCATGCTCGACCTTTCGGTCTCCGTGTTCCGAGGCCATGTCTGCACATGCTAGGCTCGTCAAGTTAACCCCAAGTGTTTTTGCTGTGTAAATCTGTCTTACACCCGTTGTATGTGAACGTAAGAATCCATCACACCCGATCATCACGTGGTGCTTAGAAGCGACGAACTGTAGCAACGGTGCACAGTCAGGGGAGAACACTTCTTGAAATTTGTGTAAGGGATCATCTTATTTACTACCGTCGTTCTAAGTAAACAAGATGCATAAACATAATAAACATCACATGCAATTATATAGTAGTGACATGATATGGCCAATATCATTTTGCTCCTTTTGATCTCCATCTTCGGGGCTCCATGATCATCATCGTCACCGGCATGACACCATGATCTCCATCATCATGATCTCCATCATCGTGTCTTCATGAAGTTGTCTCGCCAACTATTACTTCTACTACTATGGCTACCGGTTAGCAATAAAGTAAAGTAATTACATGGCGTTGTTTAATGACACGCAGGTCATACAATAAATAAAGACAACTCCTATGGCTCCTGCCGGTTGTCATACTCATCGACATGCAAGTCGTGAATCCTATTACAAGAACATGATCAATCTCATACATCACATATCATTCATCACATTCTTCTTGGCCATATCACATCACATAGCATACCCTGCAAAAACAAGTTAGACGTCCTCTAATTGTTGTTTGCATGTTTTACGTGGCTGCTATGGGTTTCTAGCAAGAACGTTTCTTACCTCGCAAAACCACAACGTGATATGCCAATTGCTATTTACCCTTCATAAGGACCCTTTTCATCGAATCCGTTCCGACTAAAGTGGAGAGACGGCACCGCTAGCCACCTTATGCACCAAGTGCATGTCACCGGTGGAACCTGTCTCACGTGAAATGCGTGTAAGGTCGGTCCGGCCGCTTCATCCCACAATACCGTCAAACAAGATTGGACTAGTAACGGTAAGCATATTGAACATCATCAACGCCCACAACTACTTTGTGTTCTACTCGTGCAAAGAATCTACGCAATAGACCTAGCTCATGATGCCACTGTTGGGGAACGAGCAGAAATTCAAAATTTCCTACGTGTCACCAAGATCTATCTATGGAGAAACTAGCAACGAGGGAAGGAGAGTGCATCTACATACCCTTGTAGATCGTTAAGCGGAAGCGCTCATGTGAACGGGGTTGAAGGAGTCGATCGTCGTGATTCAAATCACCGGAGATCCTAGTGCCGAACGGACGGCACCTCCGCGCTCAACACACGTACAGCCCGGTGACGCCTCCCATGCCTTGATCCAGCAAGGAGAGAGGAGAGGTTAAGGAAGACTCCATCCAGCAGCAGCACAACGGCATGGTGGTGGTGGAGGAGCGTGGCAATCCCAGCAGGGCTTCGCCAAGCACCAAGGGAGAGGAGGAGGAGGAGAGGCAGGGCTGCACCAAGAGGGAGAGGTTCTCGTGTGTTGGGCAGCCCAAAACCTCAAGTATATATAGGGGAAGGGGGCTGCGCCCCTTTAGGGTTTCCCACCCCAAGGGTGCGGCCAGCCCTAGATGGGACTTGGGGCGGCCAAGAGGGGAGGAGTGCCTCCCAAGTCAAGTGGAGGCCTCCCCTTAGGGTTTCCCCTTCCCATGCGCATGGGCCTTGGGGGCTGGTTCCTTGGCCCATTATGGCTAGGGCGCCCCTACAGCCCATGCTACTGTATTGGACGTGGTGGAACAATTTCCGGACCTCCGGACCCTCCGAATCCTCCGAACCTTCCGAAGCTTCCGGTACAATACCGAAAAACCCGAACTTTTCCTAACCCAACAACAACTTTCCATATATAAATCTTTACCTCCGGACCATTCCGAACTCCTCGTGACGTCCGGGATCTCATCCGGACTCGAACAACATTCGGTAACCACATACAAGCTTCCTATATAACCCTAGCGCCACCGAACCTTAAGTGTGTAGACCCTACGGGTTCGGGAATCATGCGACATGACCGAGACGTTCTCCGTCAATAACCAACAGCGGATCTGGATACCCATGTTGGCTCCCACATGTTCCACGATGATCTCATCGGATGAACCATGATGTCAAGGACTCAATCGATCCCGTATACAATTCCCTTTGTCTAGCGGTATTGTACTTGCCCGAGATTCGATCGTCGGTATACCGATACCTTGTTCAATCTCGTTACGGCAAGTCTCTTTACTCGCTCCGTAACACATCATCCCGTGATCAACCCCTTGGTCACATTGTGCACATTATGATGATGTCCTACCGAGTGGGCCCAGAGATACCTCTCCGTCTACCGGAGTGACAAATCCCAGTCTCGATCCGTGTCAACCCAATGGTCACTTTCGGAGATACCTGTAGTGCACCTTTATAGTCACCCAGTTACGTTGTGATGTTTGATACACCCAAAGCACTCCTACGGTATCCGGGAATTGCACGATCTCATGGTCTAAGGAAGAGATACTTGACATTGGAAAAGCTTTAGCATACGAACTACACGATCTTTGTGCTAGGCTTAGGATTGGGTCTTGTCCATCACATCATTCTCCTAATGATGTGATCCCGTTATCAATGACATCCAATGTCCATGGTCAGGAAACCGTAACCATCTGTTGATCAACGAGCTAGTCAACTAGAGGCTTACTAGGGACATGGTGTTGTCTATGTATCCACACATGTATTGCTGTTTCCGGTCAATACAATTATAGCATGAATAATAAACGATTATCATGAACAAGGAAATATAATAATAACTAATTTATTATTGCCTCTAGGGCATATTTCCAACACATGTTTCCTCCACTCAATAATTATTGCAGTTTTGTTGCTGTCAAGAATATCAGGAACAGAGCATGTATTGCAGTTTATTCTACCGACAGGATCAGAATATTTGTATCTCTGAATTTTGTTTAGAAAGGCATAACATATCGGAACTGAATTTTGCGTAGATCAACATTCAGGTTTATTATTACTTCCTTGTGTAATTTTGTTTATAAAGGTCTAGATAAAAATGACAAAAACAACACACTTTCAGTTTTGGTGAACTGAATTAGATCAAAATGATGAAAACAACATAGAATTTTATGCTGTCTAACAAAGCAGAAGCGAACTTTCTGCTGTCGAAAGGAGCAGCACACATGCTACCATACATGTTTAGTTTGCTGTCGAACAGAGCAACATACATGCTTCATTCCCTCACTATAAAGATACACGCATGCAAAACATACAACATTTGTGAAGAACTCCATGAAAGCAAATTTCAAACGAATCAACGAAGCGCGGCGTGCCGCCAAGCACTACCTGCTAGTCCCTTCAATCGGCTTATGGATCAACGAAACTTCAGTAATCTGCATAACAAGAGGAGTTGTCAGGTGTGGTCACGCTATAGAAGAGGAGCTGCAGCTCCATAACAAAATTCAGATGAGAAAATTCTGTAGTCCAGTGTGATCTAAACTTTAGGAGCCATGGTAGGAAACTTAATACCCATACTGAACACTTGTCTACATTCTCTTGATTATGAAATCAGACAACTCAGCAAAAATATTTTAATGACTGAACTTTGTTACTAACATCTGATATAAACATTGTAAATTAGCTAATCAGAGAGGGATATAGAGGGAGGAGGAGAAGAGGAGGTAGGCTATGGCCATGCTGGAAGAGTAGAAGAATTCATACAGGGAGCGGTCGGGCGGACATGGTGTAGAGGAGCAGAGGAGCTGCAGCTCCGTCGGCCATGGTGCAGAAAGAGGGGTGTACAGGAGGATGGAGGGGCATGGCATAGGGGAAAGGGTGGATCCAGCGGGTCAGGGCGCGGCTGAGCCAGTGGGGGGCATGGCGGATCCAGAGGGGGCGCGGGCTAGATGTCTCGGGCCGCCGCAGACCTCCATCTTGGTCGCCGACCGGCGTTGGGAGGGGACGCGGTACGGGGATGGGATGCGGCGCGGTACGGGGATAGGAGGAGGTACTGGGATGGGAAAGAGGGAGAGAGAACGGGGAAGAACGGCACCTGCGCAGCCGCCGGTGCTCGTGGTGGTCGCCGCCGCCGAGCTCCTAGGTCGTGGCCGACCTCCCTGCTCTGTTTTCTTATTTTTCGTGGTCGCGGGGGGATGAGGGGGTACGTTTTGCAGGTGCTCGCGATTTCAGCCCAAATCGGAGCGGTACGCCTCCGAAACGTGGGAGGAAGCTTTTCGTCGGAGGCAAAACGGTTTGGAATTGGCTTTTGTTTCCAATACGAATTCGTTGTCCATCCAAACGGCTGTATTGCTGCTAGTTCAATACCAAATCCATTTCCTAGGCTCCAATGGAGACATCCAAACGCAGTGCAAATGAAATTTGGCATGTTCATGAGACGCGGCTAGCTTCATGGCATATGATTGTATTTTTTGAATAAAAATTTACAATTTGGTAGTTACTACCAAGATGAACATCCTTATAAAACATTAACAATTTTTGAAGTATGTACAAATATGGAGATCATAAACTCTGCACGTAACCATGTGCTTAAAATTCTGGTTTGAACATTAGGGTTCTACCAACTACCGCCCTATGAATCAAGTTCTGTTTTTGAAACAAAATCAATCACACCCTCTGTTCATTAATATAAGATGTGCCATAACATTTTATATTAATGAACAGAGGTAATACTTGTAATATAAGTTTTTTTAATGAAACTTGCAATATAAGTGGCTAGCTTCTTTTTTTCATTGCTTCCAAAAGAACCATTATACTACCTACCATCAACCAGGCCAAATGCTGTGTTGGCCTGTAGCTTATAACATTTGGTATTCTTTAAAGAAAAATTGGGCCGTTTGGGCTTTTGTAGGCAAGAAGAGAAACCACATGCATGAACTTACAAGTCATATTAGGTTAAAAAAAACTTCCAAATCATGTTCTTCCTCATGTCAGCATTTCCACATGTTTATTTATGTAGCTGATTTTTCTAACTGCATCTGCCAATATTCTTATAGGAAAGCACAATCACTGTTGTCTGGGTGCATTCAGGGCCACATTCGATTTGATTTATAAGTTTAAAACCTTGTCGCTGCTGACTGTAATCATATTCCTCATGGTTGATCAATATATCTTTATTTCTCTTGCAAAAAAAAAAAATACAGGAGGTCAGACAGATATACTAATTCCTGATATCTAACCAGTTACGTTTATGTGGCAATCACAGATCCATATTTAAGCCCATCAATCAGACCACGCCCCTAATTATTTTTGTCCACTTTTCACTGCAGGAGCCAATACAGGCTGATATGATAGTGCTTCAGATATGTTCATGGATTGTCCTGCCAGCTAATTTGCATTCATATCACTTCAACAATCTGGTGCTGCGTGCTAGGGGTGCATATGTTCCCGGCTATATTCAAGTCTGGGCCAAAAGCTGTCAAAGAAGCAGTCCTCGATAATTTCCAGTGCAGCCACGTTTGATCCAGGTACCAGCCTCGTGTGAACCTATGAATATTTGGGAATCAGCGAGTTCTCTGAATCTGTTGAAGAAACTTTGAAGACCTGGAAATGTAGATATTTGGGAATCAGCGAGTTCTCTGAATCTGTTCTCCACGGCGCTGATCAAGTGAAAAAGGAGACAGCTCGCTTTTGCGCGATAAAAAATGCGCGCACACACACACACATGTTAACTTCATGTTCAGGTCGAGAGAGCCTGTGTCATGTCACTTCATACAGACTTGGCGATAGCCGAACTCTAGATGAATTCAAGTGCAGGAGTGATTTTGTTTTTTCTTCTGACATGTGCACGATTCATTAGCTTTGTTTTTTATATGCATGCAGTATATTGCCATCAAGGATCGTTCGGGTTACACAGTGGAACTGCATGCCTAAGACATGTATGTCCAATTGGATTGGCCTCGTTGAGATGGCAAATGTGCACCTATTTCAGATAGGAATGTTCGTTTAGATGCATACTATTACAGAGTTGCAGCAGTGTAATACTTTGTAGTAACCATAGAATTCACGCTAATGCAACTTCGTTTCATTATCTAAAGAAAAACTTAGAATATCTTCAAGCATGCAACCCTAATAGCTCAACTGAAATTTGACATGTTCATATGATGCGGCTACCTTCATCGATTGAACATTGTTGTCATGCAGGACGTGAGTTGAGCATTCCACAAGGATGAATGGTGTGAAACTTCATTGCTGCTAGTATAAAAGAGTCCTTTACTTGAGACCTATTGAATGGAATAAATTATATCAGGACTCTGCGATGAGATGAGTATACGATCAAAAGGAGTCACCCCATAATTTAGATGAGGTATTAGAAGAACACTCAAGGGATGGGTCTAGAGGAATTCGAGCAGCAGAGGATTGGCAAGTAGAGGAGTAGAGCTGGTTGGCAAGAGGAATGCCAGCGAGACAAACGAGTCTTGGGTCGTCGTCCTCCGGCGCTGGCCCGCCTTGCCTCAGCTTGCGACAACGAAAAGACCGATGAGGTCTAGCCTGGACAGGACTGAGCGCTCCAGTCAAGTACACATGTCACCGACTACCCAGCTAGATGCTCCTGCAACCTGTGTCGCCTGCTCCCATGCATAAGATACGACGGCCTGATTGATTCAGCCTCCTTCTCCAGGAATTTGAGGTAGAACCCACCATGGGAGTATGAGCTAGCTCATGTCGGTGGTTGGGCTAGCTGCAGGTAGGCGTAGTTACCTAAGCTCGTGGCCATGGTGAGAAGCAACGCAGCCGGCGTCGTATGGGCATGAGCGCCGATACGTCCACAGAACGAGCGATGGTGTGCATGACTATGAACAGGAGGAAAATCCCAGCTGGCATACACAAATCATTATCTTCGAAGTCACGGCCTTCCTCTTGTCAATTTTTCACATGTTTACTTCTGTAGCAGATTTTACATTGGTGCAGGAGTAATTATGTTTTTTTGTAACATCTACATGAGTCATTATCTTTTTTTTACATGCGTGCAGTAATTTCCATTAGGAATCGTTAGGGTTAGATAGTGAAACTGCATGCCTAAGACATGTACACCATAAAACAGAGTTAAATACATAGAACCACCACAATAGCGGTGTCATTATTGAAAAACCACCACTTTACAAACCATGGCAAAAAACACTAACCGTAAATGCTAAGTGCTTTGATGACATCAATAATTGGTCGAGCCTGCCCGTTGGGTCGAGTTGGCAGAAAAAAGTGCCACATAGCCAACAAAACTGCCACATCTTCCTTCCTCCTCCTCCTCTCTCTCTTTAGCATTTCAACTGTCTCCTTGGCCTCGAGGACGACTCCGCCTCGCAGCACTTATGTGGCGGGGTGCTCAACTCCAGTCCGGCGGAGGATCAGCAGGTCAACTAGCAAAAGCTCGTGGCTGCGGCGGTCGCTGTGGGGCCACAACACGACGTGCAGTCCGTGCCCGACTTACCGATGCTGCACAAGAACTCCTCGTTTGGCTCGACGTCCTCGCCGCTGCCCCGCACATGAGATGTTTGATGAAATGCTAAAGAGAAAGAGAGGAGGAGGAGGAGGAGGAAGAAGAAGAAGAAGACGTTGCAACGTGGATGGTGCCTTTACTCCGGTTGATTCATTCACGGGATGGGGTGCCGTGGCACGGGATGGAGCAGGTTATATAGTGGGTGCCCGTGCTGGACGACAGGACCACGTCCAGGACGCTTTCGGCGCTGAAGTTCACGCGATTCACAGGCCATTGCCCTGGCCGCCGACCTGGGAATGACACGGGTGATTTTTGAGTCTGATTGCCAGCTTCTGGTGGATGCACTTTGACCTATGCAAGGTGGACTCATCGGCTTATGCAGCGGTGATAGAGGACTCGAAACTTCAGCTGAAATTGTGGTTCGCGAACCATGAAGTTATGTACTGCAATCGTGGGGCTAATTCAGTCGCACATGAACTAGCTAAGCTAGGCCGTTTGTATCTTCCAAACCACTTCATTGAGTGGGATACTGATGTACCTGCCCATGTGGCCATTTGTGCTTTGGGTGATCTACCCCAGCACCGTTAAGTAATACTCCCTCCGTCTGAAAATATTTGTCATCAAAATAAATAAATAAAGATGTACCTAGACGTATTTCAGTTCTAGATACATCTCTTTTTATCTATTTTGATGACAAGTATTTTCGGACGAAGGGAGTACAAGCGTTGCTTGCTTTAAAAAAAAACAGACGTGATGCCCTTGGCCTCTCCCTTCTACGCTTGAAACAAGCAAAAAATCTACAGGAGATGTCCTCCTCATTGTCTCCCCCTTCTACATCTACACTTAAAAAGAAAAAAAAATCTGCAGGAGACGTGCTCCCCTTGGTCTCCCTTCTTTGGCTGAAAAGAAAAAAAAAACATCTGAAGTCTTATCTCTCTGTTTTCGTGGAAAAAATTGGTAAAGGAAAGATGAACGTGCTCTCCTCCTAGATTAGCGATTAATTCTACAAAGGAGACCGCATCATCCCAAGAATCCATACGCTTACACTAGGTAAGATCACCTAACACATTAATTTCACAGAAAAAAGTTCACCTAAGATTTTTTTAGAAACATACTGATGAAGTTACACATGCATGCGTGACACAATTAGGTACGTATGTTGTGCGTGCACGCATCTAGCTATGCGAAGTGTTTTTTTTTTCCGATCCAAAAATCACCACGCACATCGCAAAGCAGAAAATCAAAATTGCTAAACTGTGCAAGTGCATAAAAAATATCCTAAAATACATTTTTTAAAAAATCAAAAAGTGAGGGCATGTAGATTAAGTTTAATCGAACGACAACGGTGAGCGCTTTAAGGGCATCCAATAATATAATGTTAATGTTGCAAATCAGTTAAAAATAATATAATTTGTTAGTAGCCAAAGAAAAGTATTGTTATTACTTTTCATGACAAATCAGTTGGGATCAAGGATCAATTTCCCAATATGTCCAAAAAAGTTTCAAAGTTTCAAAATCATATATTTAGGCATCCAATAATTTATGCGAACTTTCAAAATGGAGAACAACGAGCTTCTAGAAATTTACAGCCAAGTTAAAAATAAAACGAACTTCTAATGTTAATGTTGAAAATTTAAAATATAAGGATGGCGTCTAGAACGTTGCGGTCCATGTGAAAAAAGGGTTTGACCAAAAACCAAAATAGGGAATTATTCATAAGACAAAGAAACCATCCAGATGTTTGAAAACAATCTTCAAGATGTTCAGTGATTTCCCAAACATTTTGGAAGTATAAGGATAAACCTGAACCAAGCCATGTCTCATAACGAGGCATGCAACTGAGCAGCATGTTTAAGTGATGAGCGCTTTACTGCTGGTGGTGCCGATGAGTTACATTACATAGCTTTTTCTATGTTTGTGCGCGTGTGCATGTGAGGGAGCCCGTGTAGACAGGGCTGAGAATGATCAACATAAACCAACTCCTCTGAGAATGGTGGAAGCTCAGGAGCTCACCTCGCAAAAGCCAACCTCGGGAACCAAATGGCTTGTCAACGGAGACTTCAATCAAATCTACCGAGCTAGAGACAAGAATCGTGCGAATGTGGACCGAAGTCGTCTCGTGCGCTTCCGAGACACCTTAAACGATTGCGAGCTCAAGGAGATTCACCTTCAAAATAGAAGATTCACTTGGAGTAATGAGCAAAATGACCCAACTTTGAGCAAGCTTGACAGTTTCTTCTACAATGAGGATTGGGACGTTGATTTCTCTACTCACATCCTGCATGCCCTATCATCATTGTTATCCGACCACTGTCCCCTTTTGCTTGCTAACGATGATGGGCCCAAGCGACCCAAGTCCTTCCGTTTTGAAAACTTCTGGATCCAAATGCCGGGCTTCCAACAGGTGGTCAGTGATGCTTGGAGCAAGGAATCAAGACATGTTGAGGCCTACCAAAGGCTCTTCCACAAGCTCAAGAAGACGAGCCAAAATTGCGTGCTTGGAGCAATACCCTCTTTGCCAATTCGAAGGTCCAAATCCACATGGCCCTCAAAGTCACCCTCCACCTTGATTTAGCGCAAGAGGAAAGAGTTCTCGGTCCAGAAGAAAGTGACATCCGCGAAAGGCTTAAGAAAAAGATTATTAGCCTTGCCGTGTTGGAGAAGGCTAGGAAGCGTCAAAACTCCAGAATCACTAACCTGAAGGAAGGACATGCCAACACTCGCTACTTCCACCTACGTGTCAACCATAGAAGGAGAAAAAATTTCATTCACCGCCTCAAGCACAACAACGGTTGGGTCACCGAGCACGAGCACAAGAAAAACATTGTCCACCGCCACTTCCAGAACATCGCAAAAAAAGGCCCTTCACGTGACATTGACATCAATTGGGGGATCATTCCCACGCCCAATTGTGACCTTCATGAATTGGGAGAGGCCTTTACCGAGGAGGAAGCTAAGAGAGCTGTGTTTTCCATGCCTAGCGACAAGGCACCGGGCCCTGATGGATTCACGGGTGCCTTTCTCAAGGCATGTTGGGATACTATCAAGCCGGACATCATGCTTGCCATCAACCATTTCTCTGATCTCCATGCTGCAGACTTTCATTGGTTGAACTCTTCCGACATTGCTCTCATTCCGAAGAAGGATGGTGCCGAGGACATTGGTGATTTTCGTCCCATCAGTCTTATCCATGTCGCTGCTAAGCTAATTGCTAAGATGATGTCCAACCGCTTGCCCGCACATGAATGAGCTTGTCTCACACGCTCAAAGTGCATTTATTAAAAGAAGATGCATCCATGACAACTTCATGTACGTGCGCAATCTCGCGAGACGCTTCCATCGTAGGAAAACCCCGGCGTTGCTCTTCAAACTTGACATAAAAAAGCCTTTGACTCGGTGTGTTGGGACTTCCTCCTCGACCTACTTCGACACCTTGGTTTCCCGCCTCGCTTCAGAGGTTGGGTTTCGGCCCTGCTGTCCTCGGCTTCCACTCGTGTTCTGCTCAATGGTGTGCCTGGCGATCCCATCAAATTAGGTCGGGGTTTGAGGCAGGGGGACCCTCTATCCCCCCTGTTATTTGTGCTTGCCATCGACCCGCTGCACAACATACTGGCAAAGAGCATGGCTCAAGGAAATCTACAGCCCCTTGGTGGAAATGCTATGCCTATCCGAGCTTCGCTTTATGCGGATGATGCCGCGGTTTTTCTTGCGCCTATTAAGGAGGATGTCCAGTTTTTCACTGACACTCTCAAGCATTTTGGGGATGTCACTGGCCTTGTCACAAATTGTTCCAAAAGTCTTGTCGCCCCAATCCGTTGCGAAAATGTTGATCTTCCAGACATCCTCCAATCCTTCCCGGCCAAGCTTTCATCCTTGCCGATGAAATACCTTGGGTTGCCTTTATCTGTCAAGAGGCCGAAGAGAATTCAGTACCAGCCCCTAGAGGACAAGATTGCGGGTCAACTCACCCCTTGGGTGGGAAGGCACATTGCCTCGGCAGGTCGGGTGGTATAGGTCAAGTCAGTCCTCACGGTGATTGTTGTCTACTACATGACGGTGCTAGATTTACCGGTGGAGGTAAAGAAGAAGATCGATGCCCTCAGACGTGCTTTCCTTTGGGCAGGTTGTGATAAAGTCACAGGTGGAAAATGCAAGATAAATTGGGAACAAGTGTGCAAGTCCAAACTGCATGGAGGCCTGGGAATCCTAAATATTGACAAGTTTGTCATCGCCCTTCGTCTTTGGTGGCTATGGGCGGAGTGGCTCCACCCGGACAAGCCATGGGTTGGCTTGGGAACCCCTTGTGATGACAACGACCGAAATATTTTTGCTGCAGCTACAAATGTCGAAGTTGGCAATGGCTTGTGTGCCAAGTTTTGGGAGTCTCCTTGGCTAGATGGGATTAGGCCCAAAGACATGGCCCCTAAAATATATGAATTGTCGAAGAGGAAGAATTGCTCAGTTCAAATGGCTCTGCACGACAACTTCTGGACTTCCCAGGTGGACATCCTTCGCGGCATCACTGTCGAGCACCTCTCTGAGTTTGTCACACTTTGGGAGAAGGTCTCCTATATCCACCTCAACATGGACACGCCCGACACTATCACCTGGAAGTTCACCATTGATGGACACTACTCGGCGACGTCGGCCTACAAGGCGCAGTTCTTTGGCCATACTTACACTGAGATGGTATCGACTGTTTGGAAGATTTGGGCGCCTCCTAAATGCAAGTTCTTCGCTTGGTCGGCAATCAAAATAGGATCTGGACAGTGGGTAGGCTTCAGCGTCGTGGGTGGCCAAACTGTAACGTTTGTCCCCTATGTAAGCAGGTTCAAGAGTCAGCGGCTCATCTTCTATTCCAATGCAGATACACTATGAGAGTTTGGCGCATGATCAAAGATTGGCTGGGGTCTCCATGATGTGCATTCTAGTGATTGGAGTGACGCGACTTTCGTTAAAGATTGGTGGAGCCACAATGCTACCAAGAAGACACAATCGCGAAGACCACTTGCTTCCTTGATGCTTCTTATCTCCTGGGAGTTGTGGAATGAGACGAATGCGCGGATCTTTCGTAATACTGCTGTCCCGGTTGGAGTCATTGTTGCTAGGATTAAAGAGGAGGCGTCACTTTGGAGCATGGCTTGGGTGAGGCACTTGAGTAACATAATGCCGCCAGAGTGATTGTTGTAATTCGGCCATGGGCCTTAACCTCTTAAACTTCTCTCTTAAACAATGAAAATGGCAATTTTTTTGCCGCGTTTCAAAAAAAAAATATAGATGCAAGCAGTAATTGTGCAAATAGTAACAAGTAGAAAGAAAAACCCAAAAGTAAAAATGTTGCAAAAATTTTGAAAGTAGATGATTTGTGTGTAATAAAGTTAAATAAAAACACATTTGAATGTATTTAGTAATTACAAAAGTCACGAACCATTAAATATATATAATGGCGTCACCCCTTTTTGTTCTGGCACAATGCTTAAAAAAGTTCAAAAAATTATGATGATTCATAATGTGCTGGGCATAATAGGAAGTAGAGAAATATAAAATGAAATACACTATGAAAATCCTTTTGTTCTAAAAGATTCAAAGAAAACAATACTTATATAATTTTTCTATGAACAATATTACATCCTCAAAAATTACTAGCCCATGCAGGAGCACGGGTTGATGACTTGTCAGGGGTTGGGTGCGACATATGCCAAAGGATGGCTTATCATGGTGGGGGCGAGTAGAACGTCGCCGGTGCCTGGAAACAGGATGAGGCGAAGGCATGCACGCCGGCGGATCTTACCCAGCTTCAGGGCTCTCCGTGGAGATAATACCCCTCTCTGCTGCTCAAGGGGTCTCCGCATGATCACTATGGCAAAGTGGGTACAAGGTTGCTCCTTGAGCTGTTCAGGGTGAAGAAGGAGAAGGGCATGACTAGCTCTTCTCTTCCCTCTATGTGTGTCTAAAGCTATTAGGGTCCAACCCGTTGCATGGGTGCCCCGGGGGGTTTATATAGGCCTACCCCCCGGGGGTAAAATGGTAATCCGGCTGGGCGCGGGTCCCAGCCGTCTGTCTATTAGGTCGCCGTCTTCTCTGCCGACTGCTAGGGCCCGCCGACTGGTGGGCCCCGCCGACGGGCCCGGCATGGGGCCGACATGCCTTGTCCGCCGCGGGCGGGTCTTGCCGGCTGCGGATTATTGTAGCCGCGCCTAATAATGCTGGCTTGGTCATGGGGTCATGGCACAGCAGTCCGCCGCCGACGGGCGATCACCGCTGCCATTCCTCGCCTTGTCCGGTTAATGGCGTGCGGGGCCCGTGGGAGGGGCCGACTCACTCTGGGGCCGACTCCCAACGGGTCCGCTTTTGTGGCGCTCGCCGTTTTTCGCACCCCGCCGACAAAGGGTCCCCGCTCTGGGTTCGGTCGTGCAGACAGCCGTCGTGGGCACAAGGATCTGCCCACGGGTTGATGTCGTCAGGCGGCATGGCAACAATGGTTGCCCGGATGGAGATCTTTGTTGGTACGGTGCATCGTGGCTATGCCTGTCCTTTGCGAACGGGCAGGATGGGCGCAAGGTGGCCGCACCCGCCCCATCCATAGTCGCGAAGGTAGGAGGTGGTTGAGTCGCGGGCGACTCCCCATAGCCGGCTCCTCCGAAGCCGCCAGCTGGGAGTCGGCTTATCTTGAAGCCGCCCACGGTCTCGGCCGTGAGGGCAGTCGGCGGCTCACTGCCGACTCTCGAAGCGGCTCTTCGTGTTGGGGTCTTGAGGGGCGCAGCCTGCCCCGATGTCTTGAAAGGTCCGGGGGCTCGGGTTTGCCTACCCGTGGCCCATTACTCCGACAGTAGTCCCGAAAGCTGGTGAGGCGTCGAGGGCGACATGCCGAGGAGCCTCAACAGTTTCATCCTTCTGGTGGTGGAATCCGGGCCTTGCTCGCCGTCTTCCTCTAGGCCGACTAGCTGGAGCCGGACTCGCAGAAGGCCGTCTTGCCCCTTAGAGAGTTTGAAAGTCGTAGCGGGAACCAGGCAGCGGGCCTGATAAGCTTCCAGGCGGCGGCCCGATGCGGGCCCGTCGCATGGCGCCACGCGGCAGGGTCAGTCTGCCCACCCACCCACATGACGAGACAGCCGTCGAGAGGACCCGCCACTCACTGGCCGCGGCGCGAACGGATCCGTTGCGGCCGTGCGGACGGTTAGGGTTCCCACGTCATAACTGTGCGCAGTAACTTTGTGGGTTAAATCGTGGGGGGCGTGGGGTCATGGGCGCAGTTAATCCCACGTCCGCCCCATCAGCTTCTCAGCCCATGAGCCTATAAGTAGGCGGGAGGAGGGGGGCGGCGAAGCTCGCGCGCCCATCTCCCTGCTTCCCTCGCTTCCTCTTGTTTCTTCTTCCTCTTTGCCGCCGCCGCGCCGAACCACGCCACGCCGCGGCGACGAGCTCTTCCTCCGCCGCTGCACCTCCTGCCGCACGCTCCGGCGTGTGGGACGGCTCCGAGGTGGACGTCGACCACATCGAATTCCTCCGCCAGACGCGCCGCCTCCCCGGCAAGAGCCTAGTGCGGGCCCACGCCGCGCCGGCGGGAGAAATGTCGCCGGCGCCGGAGGAGGGCGAGCGGGTCGTATTCTGCTCGCACCTCATGCGCGGCCTAGGGCTGCCGGCGAGCGGTTTCTTCCGCGCCTTCTTGTAGTTCCACGGGCTGCAGCCGGACCACCTTACTCCGAATACGGTGGTGCTGCTGCCTGCCTTCGCCACCTTGTGCGAAGGCTTCCTCGGCGTTCTCCCCACCATCGAGCTGTGGGGGGAGTTCTTCCAGTCCAAGCTCGGCCCGCACGTCACCGGCGTGCCGGCTCTGTGCGGCACCTTCATCGTGATGCGGAGATCGGTGGCCGACAACCCGTTTCCCACTATTCCGTTGATCAAGTCGGTGAAGATGTGGCAGCGATCCTATTTCTATGTGAAGAACGTCGCCCCAGAAGGCGACTGGGTCAATCTGTCGCCTTATGAAGCCGGCGTACTGGCGGGGAGGCTCCCCAGCTGGTCCCATCGGGCCAGGACGCTGACTCCTGCTGGTGCCGCCGCCGTCGCGCGACTCCGAGTGCTGACGCAGTCGGAGGGCTTGACCGGGGCCGACCTACTGGCCACCTTCGTGGCGCGCCGAGTCCTTCCGCTCCAAGGCCGACCTCATCTGATCTGTCAGATGAGCGGCCACCGGGACCCCAGTCGGCTGTGCTCCAAGGACATGCCCCACGCGGAGGTGGCGGACACGGTGAACTACATTGCGAACTGCAATCTCACAGCGGTTTGGCAGTTCGGCAAGGAGCCGTACTCGCGCACCAACCCCCCGCCTGTGGTAAGTCGTCTCTCTTCCTCTTCTGTTTTCTTTTCAGCTGAATCCGACCTATGATCTTTTTTGGTTTTTTCGAGTCGGAACCCCCTCATCCAGCCTTCAGCCGGCACCACGGGGCCGGCCCATGAGTTCATCCCCGACCGGGCAGAGAGCGACATCGACGACCCTGACTTGGGGGCGGTGGCGATGGAGGCCGACGCCGAAGGAGGAGGAGGAGGAGCTGGCGACTTCAGGCCCTCGGCTACCTTTGCCGACTGGCCTGAAAAATACGGCGAGGGGGAAGTCGCCCCGCGCCACCAACCGAAGGTCGGCCAGCCGAGCGTGAGTTCCTCCGCCGGCTTGGGTGGTTGAGGCGGCGCGAAGAAGCGCCGGGCCGGGCCGAGCTTGCTTGGCGGCCGGTCGAAGAAGTTCAAGGGGGCGGCCGCCGCGACCAAGCGGGAAGAGGCGGTCGCAAAGGCCAACTGCTTCCGCAAGGAAGTGAAAAGGCCGCCACTGGTCTCCGCGTAAGTGCTTCCGCTTTTTGTCTTGTTTTCTTCCGGTGAATCTCGTCCAAATCTTTTACACGTCTTCCTCACATCAGGGCTCCCCTTACTTTAGAGAGGATCGCCGCCGCCTCCGTCATGGGGTCGGCAGAGACGTCCGCCACTACTCGGCGGATTGACCCCGCCGCCGGCCTCTGGGAAGCGACGGAGCGGAACGCGCAGGAGAAGCGCGACGGGGAAGAAGCCGCCCGCCTGGAGAAGGCGGAGGCCGAGAAGGCGGCGGCCTCCGCCCAGAGGAAGCTGGATGAAGCCGAAGTCACCGTCGTGGCAAAGCGGCGCCCGTGCCGCCACCGCCGCCTCCGCCGCCTTCTGGGAGCACGCGAGGTAAACAGCAGGCGGACCCGCCGGTGTCGCCGACTGAAGACGAGGCCGTGGCGAAGCTGCTCCTTCAAGTCGCCTCGCCAGTGCGCCGCCGTCTTGAGAAGGCGATTTCGGCGCCACGCCCCTTGGAGACCGGCGCCGCCAGCTCGGCCATCCCAGACGCCGAGGCGACAAGCGCCGCGCCCGTTCGGTGGGTGCGAGGAGGCGGCACAGGCCCGCTGAACGAGGCGCTTCTGGACGTTCAGGCAAAGCTGCGAGCCGAGGGCGACGCCATCCAGAACTACACCAAGGCGCGTCTGGCGTCGCGAGCCGCCGTTCGGGTATGCTTTCTTCTTTGAGTTTGTTTTTCTTGTTCTTCTCTGTGGGGGCGCGCCAGCGCACCCACTGGGTGTAGTCCCCGAGTTTGGGCGGCAGGCGAGCGGCGCGCTCGAACTCCATCCGTGAATTCAAATATTTACCTTTATGCTCAAATGCTTATCACAGGAGTATCACAACCTCCGCGTTACTGCCTTCAACCACAATGTTGAGGAGCTGGGCAAGCGCACCGCCGACTTGTCGAGGAGCCGGGGTGAGTCTTCTTTCTTCTTCGCGGGGGCGCGCTGGCGCAGCCGCGGGCTGTAGTCCCCGAGATTCGGGCCGAATGCTGAGCAGTCGGGCCGGATCTTCCCGGCGATCTTCTTAGTTGACGACTTAACGTCCTTTTTCTTTTTATTCTTCAGAGGCCAACGCCACTCTCCGATGGCAGCTGGGCAAGGCCGACACCGCCTTGCGGGCCAAGGGGGAGGAGTGCAGCAAGCTCGCCACAGAGCCCGACCTGCTGGCTACGCAGCTGGCGGAGCAAAGGGAGCTGCTTAAGAAGGCGCAGGACGAGGCGGAGAAGAAAGAGGCTGCTCTCCTGGCCGAGTTTGAAAGTGAGCGCTCCTCCTGGACCGACAAGGAGGCACAGCTGACCTCCGGCTTCCATGAAATCGAGGACATCGTCGACGGTGAGTTTCTTTACTTTCTTTCTTTGAGCCGCTGACTATAGGTCGGGCTGACTCCTGATTTTTTGACTTGCTTCTTTTTTGTCTTGGCAGACTTCTTCCCCGGCCATACACAGGCGGCCAATAAAGCCATCGAGGCTGATCGCGAGGCGCGGAGGGCAAATGGTGCGGCAATTGCTGCCAACGCCCCCCGGACCCTTGACGAGCAGCTTCTGAGCATCGAGGCTCGTCTGCGGCTGGCCCATCGGATGCTGCGCCGGCTTCAACGTGTCGGCGCCCAGGCGATTGCTGCCCTGTGGCCGGACGTGCCGGTTCTGCGCACTCCCAGTCGGACTGCCGACTGGCTGGAGGTCGCGGCTGGCCGTCTTGAGGCCTGGAAGGGTTCCTCGGCCTGGGCTGGAGCGCGCCGGGCCTTGGAATTCGTCAAGGCGTGGTATCCAGGGCTAGATCTGGACCGGCTGGCCGCGTTCCGGTCAGAGGCCTAGGCGGAGCTGCTGGCTGCAGAAGACGCCCTCATTGAGCGTGCGGCGGCGATCGCCGACTACGCGGACACCAGCGTCTTCGTCCCTGAGCGGGCTGAAGGCGGTGGGGAGGCGCCGCCGGAGTGGTTCCGGATGAACCCGGATTATGACGAGGACTCGGCGGAGGTGATCGGCTCCAGCGACGAGGAGGAAGGCGGGGCGGAGGATGGAGGCGAGACGGAGGCGCCAGAAGACGGAGTGGGCGACCAGCCTCAGCTCGACCGCGCCTCCAGCAATGAGCCGCGCCCGACTGGGCCGGCTGCCGCCGGAGATGATCGAGCCGAGACTACCCAGCCGGCCGCCCCGGCACCTGACACCGCCGTCTCCTCCGGCCCTCCAAACCCGTCTGCCGCTTCCTAGGCTGTCGTCTTGCCTTTATTTTATCTGCTTTAATAGTCTTTGAAAAACTTGTTAATTCGCACAATTCCACCCGCGGGGTGTATTTTGAACTTCTGCTTGAAGATTCGGCCAAGGGCCTATGCTGTGTAAATATTTATCCTAATTCTATCTTTCCTTGCTCATTGCTCCTATGGCTTTTTCCTTTGCCGCCTTCCCTTAGTCGCCGCCTTGCCGATCGGACAACCGCTCTCATGGATCGCCGCTTGGATCAAGTGCTTGGCTACTTTGGGAAGGCAAGTACTTGGCCATTTTTAGAGTCTTTTAACAAGTTGGATAGAAAGCGGCAAGCCGACTACTCAAGAGTCGGCTTTGCGAAGAGAGGCTGGAAGCCGGCTTAAGCTATGTTTATGCTTTGAGTCCTTAGCCATTTTTCATGTGGGCACCCATTCTTCCTTACTCCTGCCCACCAAACAGTCGCTCTGCGAGCTGCGGCTTCTGACAGGAGACGGCTTAGGCACCACACACTACTTGTCCGACTGCAGGAAGCATTCCATAGCGCGAGGCGGCGAGTCCCCGGGCCGACTAGTCGAACCCGGTGCCAAGCGGCATAACAAAGAGTAACATACTCGAAGGCATAATTCTTATCATACAGATAACAAAAAGGGCAGTCCCCGAGCTCGTCTCGGGGGGCCCGAAGTCTTGGTACTTTAACACAAAAGGTAGCGTGGTACATACTGCATCAACTGTAAAATCTTTGGAGAAGATTTGCATTCCATGGCTGTTCCGTCTCTTTGCCGGAGTCGTCCCTCTTGCGTGCTCGGGGCTTCGAGCGTCGATCAGGTAGTAGGAGTCGCTGCTCAAAGACTTTGTCGATAATGAAGGGCCTTCCCAAAGGCGCCGACAGCTTATGCTGGCTGGCTGTTCGCTGGATCGATCGGAGCACAAGGTCGCCCTCTTGGAAAGATCTCGGCCGACCTTCCTGTTGTAGTAGCGCGCAGCTCTGCTGGTAGATGCCGGGACGGCCGAGTGCCAACAGCCGGCCCTCTTCCAGCAGATCGACGCCGTCTTGACATGCTTCTTCTGCTTCCTCCTCGGTGTACATGGTGACTCGCGGGGAGTCGAACTCTATGTCCGTTGGGATGACGACTTCAGCACCGTAGACGAGGAATAAAGGTGTGAAGCCGGTTGACTTGTTTGGAGTCGTGCGCAGACTCCAGAGGACGGCTGGCAACTCATCAAGCCAACAGCCGACCGAACGCTCCAGTGGTTCGACCAGTCGAGGCTTGATGCCAGACAGGATGAGGCCGTTTGCTCGCTCCACCTGGCCGTTTGACTGCGGATGGGCAACGGACGCTAAGTCCAGTCGGATGCCTTGTGTCACGCAAAAACGGGCCAGGGCGCCTTTGGAAAAATTTGTGCCATTGTCGGTGATGATGTTGTGTGGTACGCCGTACCGAGTCGTGATGTCGGTGATGAAAGTCACTGCAGTTGGACCATTCAACTTCTTGATGGGCTTTACTTCTATCCACTTGGTGAACTTGTCCACCGCGACAAGTAAATGAGTTAGGCCACCTCGTGCTGCTTTGAATGGTCCTACCATGTCCAGGCCCCAAACAGCAAAGGGCCAGGCGATGGGGATAGTCTTGAGTGCGGAAGCCGGCTGATACGGCTTGGAGCGGAACATCTGGCACCCCTTGCATTTTTGCACTAATTCCTTGGCCTCTTCTAGGGCAGTTGGCCAGAAGAAACCGTGTCGGAAGGCTTTGGCGACGAGTGCTCTTGAGGCCGCATGGTGGCCGCACTCGCCTTGATGGATGTCTTCGAGAATTGCTTGGCCTTGCTCTGGCTCGACGCAACGCTGGTAGACACCAGTGACACTGCGCCTGACCAGCTCTCTGTTTACTATGGTGTAGGCTGCCGCTCGGCGTTGTACTTGCCGAACCAAGATTTCATCGGTTGGTAGCTCTCTGCTTACTAGGAACTTCAGGATGGGCTGGGCCCATGAGGGTGCTGCTATTTCTTCAACTGCCAGTACTGCTACTTGGACGAGGGCGGCTGGGCTGGGAGGCGGCGGGCTGGAGTCCGCGGCCGCTTGCTGGATTGATGAAGTCCCCGGGCCGACTGGTGCAGTCCCCGGGCCGAGCTCTGGAGTCTTCACAATGGTCGCTGCAGTCCCTGGGTCGGGTTCTGAAGTCCCCGGGCCGGCTTCGACTGCGGCATTCTTGGGGTCATCTGTAAGAATTCTCGTGCCGTCTGCTGAGGCTCTTGAGTCGGATCCGACTTCTTCAGTGGGAGCCGGCCCAAAAATGGAGTCTGATTCTGGTGAAGGCTTGACAGATGGCTTGATGAGGCGCTGAAGGGCAACGCCGGATGGTATTGCCTGGCGGGTGGAGCCGATTCGTGCCATGGTGTCTGCTTGGTCGTTGTCATTTCTTGGCACGTGAAGGAACTCGCACCCCTCAAAATATCCACTGAGTTGCTGTACAAGGAAACAGTAGCTCGCCATGTTTGCATCTTTGGCGTCCCAATCGCCAGATGACTGTTGGACCACCAAGTCGGAGTCGCCATAACACAGGATCCGGCGAATGCCAAGTTCTTTGGCAAGCCGGAGCCCGTGAATGAGCGCCTCGTATTCGGCGACGTTGTTGGAGGCGGCGAAATGGATCTGCAGCGCATATTTGAGCTTGTCGCCTTTGGGGGAAGTGAGGACAACGCCGGCTCCCAAGCCGGTGCGCATCTTGGAGCCATCGAAATGCATCCGCCAATGGGTGGAGTCGGTATTGGCGGCGGTATCGGTCTCGCCCCGGACGAGGAAGTCGGCCAGTGCTTGCGACTTGATGGCGGTGCGGGGCTGGTAATAGATGGTGTAGGGGGCCAGCTCTATGGCCCATTTGGCCACTCGGCCAGAAGCATCTCGGCTAGTGGGGCTGTGCAAACCACAGTGATTGGATGCTCTTGAAAGTAAGGCTTCAACTTCTTGGCTGCAAAGGGCACGCCGTAGCACATCTTCTGGTAGTGGGGGTAGTTCTGCTTGGAGGTCGACAGTACTTCGCTCAGGTAATATACCGGTCTCTGGACAGGTAGCGCCTTGCCTTCCTCCTTGCGCTCAACTACAATGATCAGGCTTGACTACCGGTGGTGGCGGCAATGTACTGATAGCATGGGCTCTTTAGGAGTCGGGCCGCCAAAGACAGGGGAGTAGTCAGCATTTTCTTCAATCGGAGAAAAGCTTCGTCCCTTTGTGGTTCTATTCAAGAAGGTCGTCTTCTTCATGAGCTGGTATAAAGGGAGAGCCTTCTCGCCCAGCCAACTGATGAATCGGCCGATGGACGCCAAGCAGCCGGTAAACTTTTGCACATCTAGCAGTCGACTGGGTACTTCCATCCTCTCGATGGCCTTGATCTTCACAGGGTTGCACTCTATGCCGCGTTCAGAGACCAGGAAACCAAGGAGTTGGCCGGCTGGTACTCCGAAGACGCACTTCTCAGGGTTGAGCTTGATCTGGAATCGGCGCAGGTTCTCAAAGGTTTCCTTAAGGTCTTCCAAAGAAGTGTTCCACGTTTTCCGTCTTCACCACCACATTGTCCACGAGACGTGGCGTTTCCGAAGTTTCTTGAGGAGGCACTTCTGCATGCAACGCTGAAAGGTGGCGCCGGCATTCCTTAAGCCGAACGTCATGGTCAGATAGCAGAAGGCTCCAAACGGCGTGATGAAGGCGGTCTTCAGTCGGTCAGCCGGGTTCAGCTTGATCTGGTGATATCCTGAATATGCATCTAAGAAGCTCAACAGCTCGCATCCGGCTGTGGAGTCTATCACCTGATCAATTCTCGGCAGAGCGAACGGGTCCTTGGGGCAAGCTTTGTTGAGGCTTGTGTAGTCAATACACATCCGCCACTGCTTGTTCTTCTTCAGTACCAGGACCGGGTTTGCTAACCATTCTGGAAAGAACACTTCCATAATGAAACCGGCTGCTAGGAGGCGGGCTATCTCTTCTCCAACAACTCTTCTCTTCTCTTCTGACAGGCGGCGCAAGGGCTGCCTGACGGGCTTCACATCAGATCGGACATGTAACTTGTGCTCGGCGAATTCCGTCTGTACACCTGGCATGTCTTTAGGGGACCATGCGAAGATGTCCCGATTCTCATGGAGGAAATCGACGAGCTCGCCTTCCTATTTGCTGTCAAGGTTTGCACCTATGACAACGTACCTCTCTAGGTGCTCCGGGTCCAAGGGTATCTTCTTCGTTTCTTTGGTCGGCTTGAATGAGCCCTCAGCTTCCGACTCCTTGGGGTTGGGCGATATCTCGGGCTGCTTGCCGGCCATCGCCACAACCCGATCAAGAAGCCGATTCTCAGCTACGATCACCAGGGACTCGGCTAGCCGACTGCTTTCAGCCAGCATAATGACGACTTCTGTAGTCGCCGCCACGGTCAGAATCCCCTTGAACTCGGCATCTTCATCTTGAGGTAGGCGTAGTGGGGGACCGCCATGAACTTGGCCAAAGCAGGTCGGCCAAGCAGAGCGTGGTACGGACTTTCGAGGTCCACCCCTTCGAACCAAACTGGCTCTCGGCGGAAATGATCTTTGTCCCCAAAGAGGACATCTATCAGGATCTTGCCGATCGGTGAGCAGGAAAGGCCAGGTACAATGCCGTGGAACACAGTCCGGCTGCTCTAAAGCTGTCTTTGCTTGATTCCTAACTTCTCCATGGTGTCCTTGTACAGGATGTTGATGCTACTGCCTCCGTCTATCAGCACTCGCGAGAAGCGAGCGGCCCGCCTATCCGCGGCAAGGGTGGCTCCCAAGACCAGGGCGTAGGAGCGCAGACTCGGCATCACCTCTGCTCCAACTGATAGGCCTCTCGGACTAGTGCATGAACTCTGGAGTATCTGATGCTACTGCATTCACCTCTTGCTGCTGCAGCCGCCTGCTGCGTCGATCGTCGGCCACACTGGTGAACGCCACATAGGCTCCGTGCTCTTCTGGGTACTCATCTTGCCTTTGCCGACCGGCTCGACAGCCGCTCTGCTGGGCAGCGCCCAAGAAAGGGGAGGCAGGAGGCCATCTCCCTTGGTGATCCTGGTGAGCCAGTGGCACTTCCAGGTGGTGTGGTTTGACGGCTTCGCGCCGCTATGGAACTTGCAGGGACCATCTAGAGTCTGCTCGTAAGAGAAGGCCGGCAACCAGTTGGACTTGCCGCCTTTTTGTCGCTTGGTCGGAGGCTGCCCAGCCGGCTGCTGGTCTTCGACTGTCGCAACCTGCCGGCTGCTGGAAGCCGGCTGTGGGGCCTTGCGCTTGTGATCGTTCTGTTGCTGTTGACGACTGCTGTCTCCAGCCGGAGTTCTGGGAGCCTGAGGAGCCACTTTGTCAGTCGCACTGACTTGAATCTCCGCCTTCATGGAGGAGTCGGCTGTGGCGTACTTATCTGCTATGACCAGCAGCTCGTCGAGCGTCTCCGGCTCGTCGCAGAGGAGCTTGTGCTTGAGGAGGGTGCCTTCTCTGCACCCGGCAGTGAAGTACTCGATAGCTTGCACCTCGTGCACGCCCTCGCAGGAGTTCCGAAGCTCGGCCTAGCGCGTGAGGTACTCGTGAGTTGACTCGTTGGGGCCTTGCACGCACAAGGAAAGCTGGCGAGGCTTGGGAGGTTGCTTGTACGTGCTTGTGAAGTTGCGGACGAAGGCTTCGGTGAAGTCGACCCAGCTGTTGATGCTGCGGGGCTTCAGGCTGTTCAACCATGTCCGGGCCGTGCCCTGGAGCATGAGTGGAACATACTTTACGGCAACACGCTTGTTGCCATTCGCTATGTTGACGGCCGTGGAGTAGTCAACCAGCCAGTATTCCGGCTTTACGGAGCCGGTGTACTTGGGCGTATCTCGGGGGAGCGTGAACCCTCTGGGAAAGGGCTCGTCTCGGATGCGAGGTCCGAAACAGGGCGGACCCAACTCGTCTTCTTCTTCCAGCGCCTGGGATCGGTGGAGTCGGTCGACCAGTGGCGGGCGTCGTTTTCTCCGACTTCCTCTCGGCGGCCAAGGCGGGCGCCGAGAGTCGGATGCTCGACGGGTGGCGGGGAGACTCACCTTTCTTTGCGGGGAGGAGGAGGCAGATAGTCGTCCCGCCGTTCCACTGCTCTTGGGCGGCCGTCTTGGTCGCGCTCGATGGAGATATGAGTCCGACTGTGGCTGACAGCCGGATCCTTGTTTTTTCTTCCGCGGACACCGCCAGTCGGTGTCCGAGACGTCGCGCCTTGATCTCGGCGGGGAGGCAGGTCGTTGTTTTGTCGTTGCGGCGCCTCTGTGCGACAGCCGGCCTCGTTCTGCGCGGCAGCCGCGTCGAGGAGCTGCTGGACTCGCTCCGTCATCAGGCGGCGCTCTTCACCCTCGAAGTTGTCCAGCTCGTCCGCCGCCGCCTGGGCGGCGCAGATGTTCTCCGCAGGCGTGGCGTACACAGGGCGATTGGCCCCGCGCTGTTGGACCGCGCCTAGGCGGCTAGGCCCAGTCGGGGCTGGCGAGCCGCCCACAGCGCGATCCATCTCGCGCTGGTAGGCTTCTGACAAGCGTCTCATGCTTGCCAGCTTCTTCGCGCCTTCGACGAGTTGAAGGTGGGGTGCCTCCAGCATCTCGGCGTCAGCGTCTTCCGGGATAGGCGCGGCCAGGTCTTGCAGAGCCGCGCCGAGAGGGTCATGAGCTCCTTCGCCGGAATGCTCGCCATGACCAATGACGAGCACCTCTGTGACGGTGCTTCCGCCGCTCTCCGCGCGAGGGAGCGGCTCGTCGTAGACCACCACGTTGGTGGGGAACGCGTCGAGCGACGCGGTGTCGGAGTCGACCAGCATCGGGTCGGTGGAGCCTACAGACTCCAAGTCCGTGGTAGGCTCGCCGGCGACGTGGAGTTGGTCAAGGAGGCCCGCGAGGAGGCTCCCGGGGCCGCCCGTGCCTGTGTCGGATGCAGGCTCGTCGGAGAGGCGAACCTCGCCGACAAGTTCGGCGAGGCTACTAGCTGCGTAGGCGATCTCAGCACCGTGCAGCGCGTCGACGCAGACTCCGTCTGGCGTGCCGGGCTGGCTGCGCTCGCCAGGGAGGAAAAGGGTTCCCGTCCAGAGCAGGTCTCCGGACGACGGTGCACCTAGCCCCACGGTGGGCGCCAAATGTCGGGGGTTGGGTGCGACATATGCCAAAGGATGGCTTATCATGGTGGGGGCGAGTAGAACGTCGCCGGTGCCTGGAAACGGGATGAGGCGAAGGCATGCACGCCGGCGGATCTTACACAGCTTCAGGGCTCCCCGTGGAGATAATACCCCTACTGCTGCTCTACGGGGTCTCCGCATGATCACTATGGCAAAGTGGGTACAAGGTTGCTCCTTGAGCTGTTCGGGGTGAAGAAGGAGAAGGGCACGGCTAGTTCTTCTCTTCCCTCTATGTGTGTCTAAAGCTATTAGGGTCCAACCCGTTGCATGGGTGCCCCGGGGGGTTTATATAGGCCTACCCTCCGGGGGTACAATGGTAATCCGGCTGGGTGCGGGTCCCAGCCGTCTGTCTCTCAGGTCGCCGTCTTCTCCGTCGACTGCTGGGGCCTGCCGACGGGCCCGGCATGGGGCCGACAGGTCTTGTCCGCCGCGGGCGGGTCTTGCCGGCTGCGGATTACTGTAGCCGCGCCTCTAATGATGCTGGCTTGGTCATGGGGTCATGGCAACAGTGCAGCCGCCTGACGGGCGATCACTGTTGCCATTCCCCGTCTTGTCTGGTTAATGGCGTGCGGGGCCCGTGGGAGGGGCCGGCCGACTCCTGGGGGCCGACTCCCAACGGGTCCGTCTTGTGGCGCTCTCGCCGTCTTCTGCACCCCCGCCGACAGGCGGGTCCCGCCGTCTCTGGGTCGTACAGACAGGCCGTCGTGGGCACAGGGATCTGCCCACGGGGCTGATGTCAGGGCCGGCATGGCAACAGTGCCGCGCCGGATGGAGATCTTTGTTGGTACGGCGCACTGTGGCCATGCCTGTCCTTTGCGAACGGGGCAGGGATGGGCCGCGCGGTGGCCGCACCCCGTCCCATCCATAGTCGCGAAGGTAGGAGGTGGTTGGAGTCGCGGGCCGACTCCCCATAGCCGGCTCCTCTGGAAGCCGCCAGTTGAGAGTCGGCTTATCTCGAAGCCGTCCCTGGGTCTCGGCCGTGAGGGGCAGTCGGTGGCTCTGCCGCCGACTCTCAGAAAGCGGCTCTTCGTGTTTTGGTCTTGAGGGGGGCAGCCTGCCCCGATGTCTTGAAAGGTCCGGGGGCTCGGGTTTGTCTACCCGTGGCCCATTACTCCGACATGACTAGTGTACCTAATTCAGATAGAATTGTTCGTTTAGATGCATATCGTCGCATAATACTTTTGTTTATCTGAAATACAGGTGGCATATTTAATCGCTGACTTCCAGATCAAAAGGCGGCCTGTTGAATATAAGGAGATGAGGTGAGAACAAAAAACCACTGTCCTTTGCCAAGTTGAAGTGGATGAAATATTCACCTGCAAAAAAAAAGTGGATGAAATATTACCTTTCCAGTGCAATCCGTCCATGATTTTTGCAAATCGACACTGAATTGTGAATGATTGTAGGAGAGTTTCCTACAGTCTTGTTGTTATATTAATCAGGGGTTAGGGAGTACGAGATTACAATGTATGTCTACATAGGCATCATCACAAGCTATTGAGTAACTCCCTAAAAAGGAGATGAAAGAAATAAGGCTAATTAGCAGAGTTTTAAGGGATCAACAACTACGGCCGGATATGAACCCCCCCCCCCCCCCACCCCAAAGGGCAGGTTTTGTTCTATACCTGAGCATCTCAAAGTCTTCCTTGAACCTCCTTAGCGAGGATGGATGGGGATAACAGTATTATTATTTTGAATATGAGGCCATTTCTTTCCTTCCAAATTGACCAGGTCGAAACCACAAAAGCTCCATGAACATGGGCCTGGCCCAGTGCGCTTTAGCGTTGGCGAGCCATTCAAATTGGATATCTCCCACGCTTCACGAGAGCTGCATGGTGTTCCAGCACAGACTACCCGAAGTGGAGAGTAACTTAGACTAGTAACATATACATGTTACTACTCTGTGTTACTACTTCTATAGTTGAGAGTAACATATGTGTGGTGTCATGCAACACTTCATTGATTAGATTGTAGACTCACCTTGTCTTGGTATGTGCGATGTTACTCATAGTGTGAGTAACTAGCTATGTTACTCAATTTGTCTCTCTCCTCATTAATTGGCTTCCACGTCATCTTTTTTGGTTAGGTGTCATCTATGTTACTCTCTATATTACTCACTATGGGTAGTCTGAGCCGCGAAGGGGCATCTGAAGAACAGGTGGTCGAGTGTCTCCTCTTTCCGATCGTGGCACAGTATGCAGTCGCCGGAGTGCGTCCCCTGATCGCACACCACAAAGTCATGTCTACGGCGGAGCATGTTCTTGGTGTTGAGCCGATCTGAGAGTAACAGCCAGGCGAACATCTTCATTTTCATCGTACAGCTTGACTTCCAGATCCACTTGTAAGAATCGTACACCACCACCTCTCGGAAACAGAACTGATAAAATGTGGCGGACGTGTACTTGTTGCTCCAGCTATAGGACCACACATCACCAATTATCGTGTCAATGTGGGTGGGCCACTTCCTGATGAGCTTGGGAAGACCGTGGTAGGCAGAAGATGTCGCTCAAAGAGCTGGTCAGAAGAAATTCGTGGATAGAAACATCTTCATTAGTGGCGAAGGAGAAGGCTCTTGGTTATTTTTCTGCAAATATTTGGCCACACCACAAGTCCATCCAGAACAATGTCCCCTCTCCATTTCCAACAGTGGCAGAGGAAATCCCTCGATAAACCAGCATGAGTTGAATGATCTCTCGCCACCGGAAAGAGCCACAAGGTCCAGCTGCATGGGGGATTGCGTCACTGTAGTAGGTGTGCCATATCAGCTCCACCCATGGGGCATCATGGTGGTTATAGAATTTGTCCAAGAAATTTATCAACAAGGAAACGCTAAGCATTTTAGTGTTGATTGTGCCTCTCATCCATTCTCATTTTTCTTTCTCACAAACAAGAAAACATTTGAACTTGAAACTTTGGAGGTCAACATCATACAGGAACTACTCCGTGCAGAAAATGTTTCAGATTTTTTGGTGCAACATAAATTTCTCAAATGGTATAATTTACAATAAGCATCACCATTTAGATATTCCTGTTGCACCCAAAAAAAATCAAAAGAGTTTCTGGACATAGCAGTACTTGTGTGATGTTGTCCTGCAAAGCTTCAAATCCAGATCTTTTATTTTTTGGGAGAAACGAAAAAGTGATTTTTTTATGCACAAACTTCGGCGCAAAATTGGTCAGCCAAGATTAAGGGTGCACCTACATGGGGGCTCAACTACAGGTCTCTCTTTCTTATACCATTACAAAGTGGAGCTCCCTGTAATCATACTACTGAAGATGCAACTCGAGATCTCTAAGCTTCGAATGCAGAGGCGTTGAGATGCACGAGTAATTTAGTATATCCAACATACTTTGGCATGGTTTGCAAACTTTGCAAATACAGATTTCAGACATGCAATTACCATTTACATTTTGAGTGGATTTATTGTACTGCAGTACCACTGTATCCTCTATCTAGAGTTCTAGACCATCTAGTTTGCGTCAAGATTCATGCAATCCTTATATAGAAATTTCTCTTTTTGATTCTTCCAAACAAGAGAACATTTGATCTTGAAACTTTGCAGGTCAACTATAGACAAGTGTCACTCATTGTATAAAATGTTTCTGCTTTTTTTGACGAAACATAAATTTGTCAAATTAAAAATTTTAATTTTTTTTGACGTTGTATCATTTAAAAAAAATTATGTTGTGCCAAAAAGTCCAAACTAAATAAATTCTGCATATGGTAGTACTTGTGTGATGTTGATTTGCAAAGTTTCGATTTCAAATGTTCTTTTGCTTGGGAGAAGAAAAAAGAGAAGTTTGCTTGCATGAACTTCGATGCAAAAATGGATGATGAGTATAGAGGGTACAGTGGTACAGTATTACAATCAGAACTTCCCCTTTTCGGTGTCTCAACATAGTCCATGATCTCTTTTCTGATGTGCCTTCATCAATATAACATTGGTACTTTAAAAAACAAGATGATTGTGATAGATTTCACAAGGATGGGGTGAAGAGGGTGCTGATGCCCTTATAAAAGGGCTTGGTTTTGAGAGGATAGATCAATTGTTGCTATGAGGCCTGTCCGAATGATTAACTTGTATTGCACTTCCGAGCCGAGTATACGGTTGAAAGATTTATAGCTATACATGCGAGACATGAGATCTTAGAAGAAAACTGAATAGAGGGATTTTTAAGGTACCGTGGTACTCTTTGTGAAGGATGGGTGCACCAGGCAGATTCTAATGGTGAAGCTTCAACGCAGTATTATGGAGTTTTGGTCCTTGGGAATCTCTCTCAAGTGAATCGCACAACCGACTCTTTCGATGACTGAGCAGTGTTAAACATATTGCACCCAATGGTTGTCACGATCACAGAAGCCATCAGGCGCGACAGGGAGAGATAGATTAGGTTGTTAGCATTCTCCTTTTATCTCTTTGTAACAACTCTCTCTATCTCTATCCTATGTCTTGTAGCACAAGTTGTATCTCAAACTACCGAATCTTGTACGCTATCAGGGAGGTCGTGACCCTGCTATATAAACACGGAACCGTCAACCAGAGATGGTATGACGTTAAAGCCTTTCTACATGGTAACCAGAGCCTAACTCTTCCACAATATATCTAGCCTATCTCCATCCACAGAAAAGCTTCCGCCATGGCCGCCTCCTCCAGCGTCGCGAACTCTGGCCTCTCTGGCTAGATCACCGAGAAGCTGACCCGCACCAACTTCATCCTGTGGCGCACGCAGATAACGCCGCAGCTCCGAGGTGCGGGCTTCTTCGGCTACGTTGACGGTAGCATGCCAGAGCAGGCCAAAGTCATCGTCACGAAGGACAAGGAAGGGAAGGAGGAGTCTACACCGATTCCCCTTCATCTGATCCGGATCCATGAAGATCAGAAGGTACTAGGATACCTTCTGAATAATCTCTCCAAAGAGGTACTTGTGCAGGTCACATCGATCGGCCATGCCCATGATCTCTGGATGGCGCTGTCGAGCATGTTCTCGTCGCAATCGTTGTCCCGCGTCAACAACATATGCGTCACCCTCGCCAATGTGCGGAAGGGGACACAATCTGTGGCCAGCTTCTTCGTGCACATGCGCTCGCTTGCTGACGAGCTCACGGCGGCGGGCAAACCGCTCGGTGACGACGAGTTGGGCTCTTACATCACCGCCGACCTCGACATGGAGTACCAGCCGCTCATCTCCGTGCCCGACGCCCATACAGAACCAGTCCCCCTCGATGATTTGTTCACAATGATAAGCAACTTCGACCAGAGGGTCACCCTCTATCAGGGCGCGCACGGCGGTGGGTTCAAGTCCTCGGCCAACACAGCCATGCGTGGTCGTGGGGGCGGCTCTCGCCATCGAGGACCGCTGCGCGGCAGGGGCCGGAACACCAGTGGTCAAGGCGACAACAACAACTCCCGCGGCAACTGCAGCGGCGGCGGCAGGTGTTGGGGAATGTAGTAATTTCAAAAAAAATCCTACGCACACGCAAGATCATGGTGATGCATAGCAACGAGAGGGGAGAGTGTGTCCACGTACCCTCGTAGACCGAAAGCGGAAGCGTTAGCACAACACGGTTGATGTCGTCGTACGTCTTCACGATCCGACCGATCAAGTACCGAACGTACGGCACCTCCGAGTTTAGCACACGTTCAGCTCGATGACGTCCCTCGAACTCCGATCCAGCCGAGTATTGAGGGAGAGTTTCGTCAGCACGACGACGTGGTGACGATGATGATGTTCTACCGACGCAGGGCTTCGCCTAAGCACATCAAGAGACTATGGTGGAGGGGGGCACCACACACGGCTAAGAGATCAATGATCAATTGTTGTGTCTATGGAGTGCCCACTGCCCCCGTATATAAAGGAGCAAGGGGGGGAGAGGCGGCCGGCCAGGAGGAGGCGCGCCAGGAGGAGTCCTACTCCCACCGGGAGTAGGGCTCCCTCCCTTCCTTGTTGGATTAGGAGGAGGGGGAAGGAGGAGGGAGAGAGGAAGGAAAGGGAGGCCCCCCTCCTTGTCCAATTCGGACTAGAGGGGGAGGGGGCGTGCACCCTGCCCTGGCCGCCCCTCCTCTTCTCCACTAAGGCTCATGTAGGCCTATTAACCCCAGAGGGGTGGTTCAGTAACTCCCGGTACTCCGGTATATATCGATAACCCCCGGAACTATTCCGGTGTCCGAATATAGTCGTCCAATATATCAGTCTTCATGTCTCGACCATTTCGAGACTCCTCGTCATGTCCATGATCACATCCGGGACTCCGAACTACCTTCGGTACATCAAAGCACATAAACTCATAATATAATAGTCATCGAACTTTAAGCGTGCGGACCCTACGGGTTCGAGAACTATGTAGACACGACCGAGATACGTTTCCGGTCAATAACCAATAGCGGAACCTGGATGCTCATATTGGCTCCCACATATTCTATGAAGATCTTTATCGGTCAAACTGCATAACAACATACGTTGTTCCCTTTGTCATCTGTATGTTACTTGCCTGAGATTCGATCGTCGGTATCCCAATACCTAGTTCAATCTCGTTACCGGCAAGTCTCTTTACTCATTCTGTAATACATCATTCCGCAACTAACTCATTAGTTGCAATTCTTGCAAGGCTTATAGTGATGGGCATTACCGAGTGGGCCCAGAGATACCTCTCCGACAATCAGAGTGACAAATCCTAATCTCGAAATACGCCAACCCAAAAAGTACCTTTGGAGACACCTGTAGAGCACCTTTATAATCACCCAGTTATGTTGTGACGTTAAGTAGAACACAAAGTGTTCCTCCGGTAAACGGGAGTTGCATAATCTCATAGTCATAGGAACATGTATAAGTCATGAAGAAAGCAATAGCAGAATACTAGACGATCGAGTGCTAAGCTAACGGAATAGGTCAAGTCAATCACATCATTCTCCTAATGATGTGATCCCGTTAATCAAATGACAACACATGTCAATGGCTAGGAAACATAACCATCTTTGATCAACGAGCTAGTCAAGTAGAGGCATACTAGTGACACTCTGTTTGTCTATGTATTCACACAAGTATTATGTTTCCGGTTAATACAATTCTAGCATGAATAATAAACATTTATCATGATATAAGGAAATAAATAATAACTTTATTATTGCCTCTAGGGCATATTTCCTTCAGTCTCCCACTTGCACTAGAGTCAATAATCTAGATTACACAGTAATGATTCTAACACCCATGGAGCCTTGGTGTTGATCCTGTTTTGCTCGTGGAAAGAGGCTTAGTCAACGGGTCTGCAACATTCAGATCCGTATGTATCTTGCAAATTTCTATGTCTCCCACCTGGACTAGATCCCGGATGGAGTTGAAGCGTCTCTTGATGTGCTTGGTTCTCTTGTGAAATCTGGATTCCTTTGCCAAGGCAATTGCACCAGTATTGTCACAAAAGATTTTCATTGGACCCGATGCACTAGGTATGACACCTAGACCGGATATGAACTCCTTCATCCAGACTCCTTCATTTGCTGCTTCCGAAGCAGCTATGTACTCCGCTTCACACGTAGATCCCGCAACAACGCTTTGTTTAAAACTGCACCAACTGACAGCTCCACCGTTCAATGTAAACACGTATCCGGTTTGTGATTTAGAATCGTCTGGATCAGCGTCAAAGCTCGCATCGACGTAACCATTTACGACTAGCTCTTTGTCACCTCCATAAACGAGAAACATATCCTTAGTCCTTTTCAGGTATTTCAGGATGTTCTTGACTGTTGTCCAGTGATCCACTCCTGGATTATTTTGGTACCTCCCTGCCAAACTTATAGCAAGGCACACATCAAGTCTGGTACACAACATTGCATACATGATATAGCCTATGGCTGAAGCATAGGGAACATCTTTCATATTCTCTCTATCTTATGCAGTGGTCGGGCATTGAGTCTTACTCAACTTCACACCTTGTAACATAGGCAAGAACCCTTTCTTTGCTTTATCCATTTTGAACTTCTTCAAAACTTTGTCAAGGTATGTGCTTTTTGAAAGTCCAATTAAGCGTCTTGATCTATCTCTATAGATCTTGATGCCTAATATGTAAGCAGCTTCACCGAGGTCCTTCATTGAAAAACTCTTATTCAAGTATCCCTTTATGCTATCCAGAAATTCTATATCATTTCCAATCAGCAATATGTCATCCACATATAATATCAGAAATGCTACAGAGCTCCCACTCACTTTCTTGTAAATACAGGCTTCTCAAAAAGTCTGTATCAAACCAAATGCTTTGATCACACTATCAAAGCGTTTATTCCAACTCCGAGAAGCTTGCACCAGTACATAAATGGATCATTGGAGCTTGCACACTTTGTTAGCTCCCTTTGGATCGGTAAAACCTTCAGGTTGCATCATATACAACACTTCTTCCATAAATCCATTCAGGAATGCAGTCTTTACATCCATTTGCCAAATTTCATAATCATAAAATGCGGCAATTGCTAACATGATTCGGACGGACTTGAGCATCGCTACGGGTGAGAAGGTCTCATCGTAGTCAATCCCTTGAACTTGTCGAAAATCTTTCGCAACAAGTCGAGCTTTATAGACAGTAACATTACCGTCAGCGTCAGTCTTCTTCTTGAAGATCCATATATTCTCAATTGCTTGCCGATTATGGGGCAAGTCAACCAAAGTCCATACTTTGTTCTCATACATGACCTCCAGAACAGGATTACCATACCACTCTGGTGCGGATCTCACTCTGGTTGACCTACGAGGTTCAGTAGTAACTTGATCTGAAGTTTCATGATCATCATCATTAGCTTCCTCACTAATTGTTGTAGATGTCACAGGAACCAGTTTCTGTGATGAACTACTTTCCAACAAGGGAGCAGGTACTGTTACTTCATCAAGTTCTACTTTCCTCCCACTCACTTCTTTCGAGAGAAACTCCTTCTCTAGAAAGGATCCAAATTTAGCAACAAAAGTCTTGCCTTCAGATCTGTGATAGAAGGTGTACCCAACAGTTTCCTTTGGTTATCCTATGAAGACACATTTCTCCGATTTGGGTTCGAGCTTATCAGGTTGAAGCTTTTTCAAATAAGCATCGCAGCCCCAAACTTTAAGAAACGACAACTTTGGTTTCTTGCCAAACCACAGTTCATAAGGCGTCGTCTCAACGGATTTCGATGGTGCCCTATTTAACGTGAATGCGTCCGTCTCTAAAGCATAACCCCAAAATGATAGCCACTACTAGAAAAAGGGCTATAGATAGGATTGATACTAATGGCGCACCAGGTAAGCAGTGCGCCACTACTATATACTAATGGCGCACCGGTTGGAGGTGCGCCATTAGTAAGGAAGACACTAATGGCGCACCAGGCACACGGTGCGCCACTAGTATTGAATTTTTTTTTTCATTTTTCCATACATTCTAATGGCGCATGATGCCAAAGTGCGCCATTACTAGTTCTAACAAGTAATGGCGCACCTTGTAAACAGTGCGCCATTAGTATATAATTTTTTCTTACTTTTTTGCAAAACTGCTAATGGCGCACCGTGTATATTTTCATGGACACTTTTTGATCTCGATCTCGATCCCACCAAGACCTCCCCGCTAGCTCCACCGCCGACGACCCACCGCAACTCTCCCCGCTCCACAGCCGCCGACGAGCACCCGCCCCCGCACCTCCCCCCGCTCCACCGCCGCCGATGATATTTTCAAGTAACAAATTTGAACATATTTTTTAAAAAATTATTACTGTTTTTATAAAAAATATTACTGTTATGATTTAAACAAGTTTGAACATATTTAAACACAAATAAATATCAAACAGGATTTAAAATGCATAAAAAATATTGGGGAGCCAGGAATCAAACCTAGGACCTCTGGTGTGTGTGTTGCGATTGACCACGGGCTAGAGGGCGGGTTCTTTTATCTCGATCTCGATCCCACCGCACCTCCCCGCTAGCTCCACCGCCGACGACCCACCGCAACCTCCCCGCTCCACCGCGCCGACGAGCACCCGGCCCCGCACCTCCTCGCTCCACCGCCAACAGGGCACCCCGCACCTTCCCCGCTCCACCGCCGCCGCCGATGATATTTTCAAGTAACAAATTTGAACATATTTTCTAAAAAATTATTACTGTTTTCATAAAAAAAATATTACTGTTATGATTTAAACAAGTTTGAACATATTTAAACACAAATAAATATCAAACAGGATTTAAAATGCATAAAAAAACATTGGGGAGCCTGGGAATCGAACCCAGGACCCCCTAATGTGTGTGTTGCGTACTGACCAGTCGGGCTAGTGGGCGGGTTCTGTTGTAGATAGGGTTAGGTGGTATATAAGACAAGTCGGGCTAGATTAAATTACTTATGGCGCACCCTTCTGTGGTGCGCCATTGATATGGATGTACTTATGGCGCACCCGGGTGGTGCGCCATTGCTGCCTCCCCACAAGAAAATCCCCAATCCCCAATCCACACTCTAATCCCTCCCCGCCTCATCTCACCTGCCATCCCGGCCGTGCACCCGACCACCCTCCGCCGACCACCTCCTCACTGTCCCCCTCCTCTGCGCCCGCGCCCTCGCCGTCCCCTCCACCTGCGGCCCCGCCTCGTCCCCCTCCTCCCGAAAGCGACAGCTAGGGTTCCTAGCCGCCGCCACCTGCTGCCCGCCCGCCACATGGCGCGCGCCCACCGGCCGAACCCTCCGCTGCCCGCCTCCAAGACAGACCCTCCAGCCCAAGCTGCGCCCCGCCCGCCTCCTCCTCTCTTCTCCCGCGACCTCCCCTACCCCTCTCCACCGCCCGTCCCCTTAGCGCCGCCCGCCATCTCCCCGAACCCTAGCTCCGCCGGCGTCGGGGACGACCACCTCGTCGGCCTCACCAGGCCGCAGGCCCTCAAGCCCCACGCCGTCCTCGGCCTCGCCCTCTTCACCAGCGGCGCCCCTTCCTCCGCCCCTGCAGCGCGGCAGCAGCAGTAAACAGCCAGGTAAAACTGACTAATCTCTTGTGTATTACTGTATTAATCTTGCTACTATTGTAGATACAGTAGTTTTATGTTGTTGTAGTTTTATGTTGCAGATACAGTAGTTTTATGTTGCAGATACAGTAGTTTTACTGTATTACTATAGTAGGAAATGTCTTATATTTCTAGTGAACGTACATGTCAGCTGCCATATCATTTGCTTTGGCCTGTATTTAGTGTTTTTATGATTTCTTGTTTTGATGTTACAATTTTGTTAGTTCCTAGATATTGCTGGTTTGTACTTAGAAAATATTCAAAGTTGATTCTGTTGTCTCTGCAGTTCAAAACGTTTTGTATCAAGCTTCTAGGTTTTGTCACAGATAGTAATGCTTTGCTCATGTAGTTGCTGCATGGTCAACTTGTGTCCAAGAAACTTGAGCTCCTGTTCCAGTTTATATTATTAATTAGTAATTCAAACAGATCATTATAGTTCTTTAGAAGTGGGCTTTTGTGTCCACCCGCCATGAATTTGTAGAGAGGTCAGCTGAATAAATTTGGTTACTCTGATCTCGCAAGCATAATGATTAAATTTTGTATATATAGATACTCCTACAACAGGTATAAAAAAAGATACTCCTACAGTATTTATTTTAGTCAATTACAAATATAAACTGCAATTGGATCATCATTCTTTCATGTACACGATAGACTATGCCATGTAGAGTAATGAGTTTCATTTGATTCCATGCTCACAACAATTGAATGTAACTGGATCCTCTTTGTTTCATGTACATGAAGTATTTCAACTTGTTTGTCTGCATAAAGCCTTGGTTTAATTTTCTAGGCTAATTCAACTTGTTGTGCATGATGTAGGAAAGTGAACCAATAAAAATTGCTTATTATTGAACCAAATGTTCTTAGTGTTTCAGTGGATTTGTAAATCTGTGGGCTTGCCCACTAATCAAATACCATTTTAGGGGACCTTCATTTCTAACTTGTCCAACAAAAGCATGGAACTAGGAAACTAAACAACCCCCCATTAGAAGATCCTGAAATATATGCTCCAGCTAGTTGTCAAGTTCCCCTCTTATTCTGTGTTATAGATGCAAAGAGCTTAGAAGGAAAAGCAAGCCCAAATACAAGCTAACTTAATTCGCTGGCTACAGCAGACAGTGCAGCAGCAGCAACACCTCCAAGGTGAGAAATATGTTCCTATTTATCTTTTTTTGCTCAAGTTCTTCAGTACATCATATACATCTGCCACTTAAGTCGTCCTTCCCTTTAAGCAGAGTGATGCCTTTAGATGTCACACAATAATGTTTGTTGCAAGAACATTCTACTCTTAGTGTTCGTTTGTTTACTGCATAAAAATATATAGTTTTGCTGCTGTTATGCCTGTATTCACTGCTGCTGCTGCTGTACTTGTGATGATGTTGTAGGTACCCCGAGAGGCCTTTGAGTTTGCCGGAATGTCGATTAACTTCCGTTCCAGAAAATTCGGGTACTCCATATGTCCTATTTTCAGCAAAGGTAATGCTGAAATTTTTCGTGAATTTTAGCATTACTTTGCTAAAAATAGGACATATGGGGTACTTGCGACTAATGCCTGTTATCATGCATGTTTTATGATCCGTTGTAAGGGTACTAATTGGTCTCTTCTGCTGCTTATCAGAGATGGCGGGAAGCAGCCACCGCCGATCTGCGACACCGCAGTACGAGTTGGATGCTTCCGAGTTCTTCACTATCATACTTGAGGCTTCAGTATCATCCATGACGAAGGTATATAAAATGAGAGATCTCCCCTTCACCCATCTCATTATGATATCTGTTGTTTGCTACATCACTCATTGTCCCAAACTGCAGAGGCTACCTGATAGTTTTATGAACATGCTGATGGGTGAAGATCCACCAAATAATGTGAAGCTGTGACAGGCCGGCAGCGGGTTTCGCAGGCAGTGGGATGTGCATTTGGTGATCAAGAAGGGCCACATGTACTTGTCTCGTGGGTGGGAGAAGTTCTACCATGCCTACGACCTGTGGCTGGGGTACTTCCTTCTCTTCAGGTACGACGACGACGCCAACATGCTCATCGTGAAGGTGTTCAACACGACTATGTGTCGCATGCGCTACGCTTCCGATGATGATGCCGGTACGTTCTGACTCTTCTTATTCCTCTACATTTGGCTTTGTCTCACATCGATTGTTAACGGTCATTGTTGCATTTTGGACAGGTAATGGGAGCAGCAGCAGCGACACTGGCTACAGCCAAAGCAGCAGCGACTATGGCTGTAGCGAAAGCAGCAGCGATTCTGGCTGTAGCGAAAGCAGCAGCGATTCTGGCTGTAGCGAAAGCAGCAGCGATTCTGGCAGTAGCATAGACAACAAGAAGGATGATCCGGACTGGAGTGCGGGAGAAGAGGAGCAGAGTGAGGATGAGGAGCTGCAGGATGACGATGGGCATCAGGCTGAGGATGACCTAGCGCTTGTGGTGGCTGACCAAGGGCAAGAGATGGTGGTGGCTGACCATGGACAAGAGATGGAGGTGGCTGAGGATGACCTAGCGATGGTCGTGCCTGAAGGTGGCCTCGCGATGGTGGTGGTGCCTGACAATGACCACGCACCGGTGGTGGCGCTGGCGATCCCACAGCTGGGCGACATGACCGCGCCAATTGTGATAGAAGACTACATCCCACTGCCTCCACTGCGTCCACCGCCTCGCCGCTCTAGGCGCATCAGGGAGAGGAAGGAGAAGAAGGAGAAGAAAAATGCATGAGAACTGAATTTTGTCAGGTATGTCAGATCTCCAATAGGTTAGTTATCCAAAATGATATATATATACTTAGTTACCTATGTTATCTCTAATATGCTTAGTTTCCTATAGGTTAGCTTCATTTTTACCTAAGTTGGCTCTAATATACTAACATAGAGCTTATATGCTTAGTTTCCTATAGGTTAGCTCCAAAATAACTTATGTTAGCACAAAATGATCAAGTTTACATAATAAGCTTATAGTCTTTTTCTTATTCTTCTTATTTTCCAAAATGACATAGGTTAGCTTCATTTTACCTAAGTTGGCTCTAATATACTAACTTAGAGCTTATATGCTTAGTTTCCTATAGGTTAGCTCCAAAATAACTTATGTTAGCACAAAATGATCAAGTTTACATAATAAGCTTATAGTCTTCTTCTTATTCTTCTTCTTTTCCAAAACTCTTCTTATTCTTCTTCTAGTGTTCTTCTTCTAGTATTCTTCTAGTCTTCTTCTTTTTCTTCTTCTAACTTCTTGTTTATCATTTTGCAGATTTGATTTAATTGACGGAAGCTTGCGTGGATGGAGTGCTTCTTTTCCATTTGTGTTTTTATTTTGTATCAATGTGAAACTTTTGTGATTTGATGGATAACGGTGTTGGATGAACAATGTGAGACTTTTGTAATATGTAACGATGGAACTATGTGTTGGCTATGTATGTATATATGATGGAACTTGTGTGTTGGCTATGTATGTATATATGATGGAAATTGTGTGTTGGCTATGTATGTATATATGATGGAACTTGTGTGTTGGCTATGATTGTTAAATGGATGCTTGTTGTATATATATGTGTTGGATATCTCATAGGTGAAATAGTGACTTGAGATTAAGGAAAAAAATTAAAAAAATTGTTACTAATGGCGCACTCTCATGTCATGCGCCATTAGTATATAAGACACTAATGGCGATGTGGGCAAAACTAATGGCGCACTGCCAGGTGCGCCATTAGTATATATATACTAATGGCGCACCAGTGGTGCGCCATTAGTAAAAATTTAGTGGCGTGATACTAATGGCGCACTGGTAATGCGCCATTAGTAGGCAAAACCAGTGCGCCATTAGTAGGCCTTTTCCTAGTAGTGAGCGGTAAATCGGTAAGAGACATCATAGATCGCACCATATCTAGTAAAGTATGATTACGACGTTCGGACACACCATTACGCTGTGGTGTTCTGGGTGGCGTGAGTTGCGAAACTATTCCGCATTGTTTCAAATGAAGACCAAACTCGTAACTCAAATATTCTCCTCCACGATCAGATCGTAGAAACTTTATTTTCTTGTTACAATGATTTTCAACTTCACTCTGAAATTCTTTGAACTTCTCAAATGTTTCAGACTTATGTTTCATTAAGTAGATATACCCATATCTGCTCAAATCATCTGTGAAGATGAGAAAATAATGATACCCGCCACGAGCCTCAACATTCATCGGACCACATACATCTGTATGTATGATTTCCAATAAATCTGTTGCTCGCTCCATAGTTCCGGAGAACGGCGTTTTAGTCATCTTGCCCATGAGGCACGGTTCGCAAGTACCAAGTGATTCATAATCAAGTGGTTCCAAAAGTCCATCAGTATGGAGTTTCTTCATGCGCTTTACACCAATATGACCTAAACGACAGTGCCACAAATAAGTTGCACTATCATTATCAACTCTGCATCCTTTGGCTTCAATATTATGAATATGTGTATCACTACTATCGAGATTCAACAAAAATAGACCAATCTTCAAGGGTGCATGACCATAAAAGATATTACTCATATAAATAGAACAACCGTTATTCTCTGATTTAAATGAATAACCGTCTCGCATCAAACAAGATCCAGATATAATGTTCATGCTCAACGCTGGCACCAAATAACAATTATTCAGGTCTAAAACTAATCCCGAAGGTAGATGTAGAGGTAGCGTGCCGACTGCGATCACATCGACTTTGGAACCATTTCCCACGCGCATTGTCACCTCGTCCTTAGCCAATCTTCGCTTAATCCGTAGCCCCTGTTTCGAGTTGCAAATATTAGCAACAGAACCAGTATCAAATACCCAGGTGCTACTGCGAGTATTAGTAAGGTACACATCAATAACATGTATATCACATATACCTTTGTTAACCTTGCCATCCTTCTTATCCGCCAAATACTTGGGGCAGTTCCGCTTCCAGTGACCAGTCTGTTTGCAGTAGAAGCACTCAGTCTCAGGCTTAGGTCCAGACTTGGGTTTCTTCTCTTGAGCAACAACTTGTTTGCTGTTCTTCTTGAAGTTTCCCTTCTTCTTCCCTTTGCCCTTTTTCTTGAAACTGGTGGTCTTATTGACCATCAACACTTGATGCTCCTTCTTGATTTCTACTTCCGCAGCCTTTAGCATCGCGAAGAGCTCGAGAATCATCTTATCCATCCCTTGCATGTTATAGTTCATCACGAAGCTCTTGTAGCTTGGTGGTAGTGATTGAAGAATTCTGTCAATGACGCTATCATCCGGAATATTAACTCCCAGTTGAATCAACTGATTGTTATACCCAGACATTCTGAGTATATGCTCACTGACAGAACTATTCTCCTCCATCTTGCAGCTGTAGAACTTATTGGAGACTTCATATCTCTCAATCCGGGCATTTGCTTGAAATATTAACTTCAACTCCTAGAACATCTCATATGCTCCATGACGTTCAAAACGTCGTTGAAGTCCCGGTTCTAAGCCGTAAAGCATGGCACACTGAACTATCGAGTAGTCATCAACCTTGCTCTGCCAGACGTTCATAACATCTGGTGTTTCTCCTGCAGCAGGTCTGGCACCTAGCGGTGCTTCCAGGACGTAATTCTTCTATGCAGCAATGAGGAATCCTCAAGTTACGGACCCAGTCCGTGTAATTGCTACCATCACCTTTCAACTTTGCTTTCTCAAGGAACGCATTAAAATTCAACGGAACAACAGCACGGGCCATCTATCTACAATCAATATAGACAAGCAAAATACTATCAGGTACTAAGTTCATGATAAATTTAAGTTCAATTAATCATATTACTTAAGAACTCCCACTTAGATAGACATCCCTCTAATCCTCTAAGTGATCACGTGATCCAAATCAACTAAACCATGTCCGATCATCACGTGAGATGGAGTAGTTTCAATGGTGAACATCACTATGTTGATCATATCTACTATATGATTCACGCTCGAACTTTCGGTCTCCGTGTTCCGAGGCCATATCTGCATATGCTAAGCTCGTCAAGTTTAACCTGAGTATTCCGCGTGTGCAACTGTTTTGCACCCGTTGTATTTGAACGTACAACCTATCACACCCGATCATCACGTGGTGTCTCAGCATGAAGAACTTTCGCAACGGTGCATACTCAGGGAGAACACTTATACCTTGATAATTTAGTGAGAGATCATCTTATAATGCTACCGTCAATCAAAGCAAGATAAGATGCATAAAAGATAAACATCACATGCAATCAATATAAGTGATATGATATGGCCATCATCATCTTGTGCTTGTGATCTCCATCTTCGAAGCACCGTCATGATCACCATCGTCACCGGCGCGACGCCTTGATCTCCATTGTAGCATCATTGTCGTCTCGCCAACTTATGCTTCTACGACTATCGCTACCGCTTAGTGATAAAGTAAAGCATTACAGGGCGATTGCATTGCATACAATAAAGCGACAACCATATGGCTCCTGCCAGTTGCCGAGAACTTGGTTACAAAACATGATCATCTCATACAATAAAATTTAGCATCATGCCTTGACCATATCACATCACAACATGTTGATGACCCACAAGTATAGGGGATCTATCGTAGTCCTTTCGATAAGTAAGAGTGTCGAACCCAACGAGGAGCAGAAGGAAATGATAAGTGGTTTTCAGCAAGGTATTCTCTGCAAGTACTGAAATAAGTGGTAACAGATAGTTTTGTGATAAGATAATTTGTAACGAGCAACAAGTAACAAAAGTAAATAAAGTGTAGCAAGGTGGCCCAATCCTTTTTGTAACTCTTATATGAAGGAAAGCGCTCCCGAGGACACATGGGAATATCGTCAAGCTAGTTTTCATATGATTCGCGTTAGGTACTTTGATAATTTGATATGTGGGTGGGCCGGTGCTTGGGTGCTGTTCTTACTTGAACAAGCATCCCACTTATGAGTAACCTTTATTGCAAGCATCCGCAACTACAACAAAAGTATTAAGGTAAACCTAACCATAGCATGAAACATATGGATCCAAATCAGCCCCTTACGAAGCAACGCATAAACTAGGGTTTAAGCTTCTTTCACTCTAGCAACCCATCATCTACTTATTACTTCCCAATGCCTTCCACTAGGCCCAAATAATGGTGAAGTGTTATGTAGTCGACGTTCACATAACACCACTAGAGGCTAGACAACATACATCTCATCAAAATATCGAACGAATACCAAATTCACACGACTACTAATAGCTAAACTTCTCCCATGTCCTCAGGAACAAATGTAACTACTCACAAAGCATATTCATGTTCATAATCAGACGGGTATTAATATGCATAAAGGATCTGAACATATGATCTTCCACCAAATAAACCAACTAGCATTAACTACAAGGAGTAATCAACACTACTCCTACTAGTACCAATCCCGGACTTGGAGACAAGAATTGGATACAAGAGATGAACTAGGGTTTTGAGAGGAGACGGTTCTGGTGAAGATGTTGATGGAGATTGCCCTCTCCCGATGAGAGGAGCGTTGGTGATGACGATGGCGATGATTTCCCCCTCCCGGAGGGAAGTGTCCCCGGCAGAACAGCTCTGCCGGAGCCCTAGATTTGTTCCGCCAAGGTTCCGCCTCGTGGCGGCGGAGGCTCGTCCCGAAAGGTTGCTTATGATTTTTTCCTTGACGGAAGACTTCATATAGCAGAAGATGGCAACGGAGAGCAGCAGGGGGCCTGAGGAGGCAGGGCGCCAGGGGGTAGGGCGCGCCCACCCTCGTGGCAGGTGGGGCCCCTCTCGACGCACTTCTTCCGCTCAATATTTTTTATTATTTCCAAAAATAACTTTTGTGGAGTTTCAGGACTTTTGGAGTTGTGCAGAATAGATCTCTAATATTTGCTCCTTTTTCAGCCCAGAATTCCAGCTGCCGGTATTCTCCCTCCTTATGTAAACCTTGTAAAGTAAGAGAGAATAGGCATAAGTATTGTGACATAACGTGTAATAACATCCCATAATGCAATAAATATCGATATAAAAGCATGATGCAAAATGGACGTATTAACTCCCCCAAGCTTAGACCTCGCTTGTCCTCAAGCGGAAGCCGATAACGATAAATATGTCCACATGTTTAGAGGTAGAGGTGTCGATAAAAATAGAATACAGACATGAGGGCATCATGATTATTCTCATAACAGCAACATATATGGATATTGTCGTATGATTTCTTATGCTCAAGTAATAATCCATTCACAATACCAAAGTACGAATCATAAACTTTATTGAGAACCAACAAACTATAATCTCGGTCATTGAAGCAATTGCAATTTATCATAACATCAGAAAGAGTCTATGTCAGAGCTTCCTAGCAAGTCCACATACTCAACTATCATTTAGTCTTTCATAATTGCTAACACTCATGCAATACTTGTGGTTCGTAGTTTTAATCGGACACAGAGAAAGATAGGGGCTTATAGTTTCGCCTCCCAACCTTTTGCCTCAAGGTTAATGTCAACAATAATAACTCATGCTCCCCTACATCCAATTAAATATATCTATCAGGATCTTTCTAACACTCTGTGCTTGCCAAAGGATAAAATGTAAAAAGGAAAGGTGAAGATCACCATGAATCTTGCATAAGGTAGAAGATAATAATAAAAGATAGGCCCTTCGCAGAGGGAAGCAGAGGTTGCCATGCGCTTTTATGGTTGGATGCACAAAATCTTAATGAGAAAGAACGTCACTTTATATTGCCCCCTGTGATATGAACCTTTATTATGCAGTCCGTCGCTTTTATTTCTTCCACATCACAAGATCGTATAAAGCTTATTTTCTCCCACACTAATAAGTCATACATACTTAGAGAGCAATTTTTATTGCTTGCACCGATGACAATTTACTTGAAGGATCTTACTCAATCCATAGGTAGGTATGGTGGACTCTCATGGCGAAGCTAGTTTAAGGGTTTTTGGAAGCACAAGTAGTATCTCTACTTGGTGCTGAGAATTTGGCTAGCATGAGGGGGAAAGGCAAGCTCAACATGTTGGACGATCCATGACAATATACTTTATCTCAGATGTCCCTAATGGTCAATAGAAATAGGACCAAAAAAGATGAAGTGATATTCCAGGTATAGGTATATGCCATACGAAGAGAAAAACCAATAGAAATGGTATTTCAAGTATAAATATACCGACAAAATACAATCAGTATGTCAAGGATTTTTTTGTGCTCTGAAATAGTTCATTACATTTTTCCTGAATAGTTAATAATTGAAGATTTCCTTTCTATAATTGAAGATTTCCTTTCTGAAAATTTTCATGACTTTAGTTTTTATTTGTCAAGGTGAACATATATCCTCCATACTGGATCATGCATGCACTTTATTTTTATGAATCAGTTTTATAATAAGCAGCATTGATCAGTTTATCTGCACGTCATAGCAAGTCACACTAAAATTTCAGCACCAAAACAAGGAAGAGCGTGTCAAACTACATCCATTTGGCACAGAAAAGTAACAAAAAGTTTAGTGTTGCTTACACATAGTTTCAGCTGAAAGATTATTGTCCACTGTGACAAATAAACACACCAATTACAATTAGTAAGCATTACATACACACAAAATTTATGTAATCATGACGAAATATATGCACATAACAACTATTTTACATTAACAATATCTCCAAGCTCTTGATTGTGCCAATAATTTTCCAGTGGAATCTTTCTGGTTGACTAAAGAAATCGATAGACGTGCAAGCTTGAGATTTCCTCCAGTAAGCAGTGTACCTAAGTGTGCAGAGTGGAAGCCTTTCCCCATTTTCAATAGGAACACCCTACATGTGAGGCACAAAAATGGAAGATCAGACAAAAAGAAGAACATGCACTTTAAGCAGACAATGTAAAACTAAATAAAGATGATGATTTATGCCATTGTATCTTTTAAAACTAATAATAGTTTCAAACAAAGAAATCAAGGAGAGAATTTAAGCAATTTATATCTATGTGCACAAAGAAGAAAATACATCTTTTCTATTCATAATTTCTTATCCAGTAATACTTCCGAGGAATTATAATTAAATGCGTACCAAATGTCCATCTGAGCTAGGCTATAAATGGTTTATTTTTATCCAGTAATGCTTTTATGGAAATTGGCTAGCAAGTATTCATCGGAGAGTAGATGAGAGCAAACCACAGGATAGAAAACTTACCATATGCTTGCAAAGTGCAAGCACAAAAGGAACACAAATTAGGACGTGAAGTAAGATAGGCCAAGGCCACCAAACAACCATATATAAAAACTATACGACCAGAATATGTGGCAAAGCAACATCAGCTCCATCCATCCAGCAAGCAAACAAGCTACTTAAAATGTCACCAAACGTCCGTCCATGGGAAGCAAACAAATTTATACTGGAGACCAAAGGAGAGAGAGAGGGGCGAGTGTGGTGTAATGGGGTGACGTTAATCAAACGCAAGCCATATGTAGAACAGATGCACCTACAAACAGGGGGCATCGTAGGACAGCGGGAACGGCTTCTTTGGCCGCCGTCCGGGCAAACCCTGAAATTGAAACAAATGTCAGTAGTTAAGGTGCGCTCATGATAACACAGGGGGGTGGGGATCGCCAAACTATCTATCTGTACGCAGCAAAGGATCCGATGCAGGCAACATATATACGGGTCACGGAGTAGAGGAGGCAAACGGATAGTAACGCATCCGCACTACCATGGACGTTACTGGAGGACGGCCAAGCTTCTCCCCATTATTGCATCGGGTCGCCGCCGCCACCGCCGGGTGCGCCGATTAGACCGATTAAAACGAGCAAAAACAGAAGAAAAGATCAGCAGGTGTGACGCTAAACACGGGCCTCGTGGCCGTTCAGGCCGTGTACAGCACATTGGCCCGGTTCACCAGAAAGCGCCCAGATCGTTCTGAGGAGCAGCGGCCCTTTTGACGTTGGCCCGGCCGGCTCATGTAGATCGCGCAGCACAAGATGGCAACGGCGTTGTGCGGCTTGCTAAAACGATCTGGTGCGTTCATGAGCCTGATGACCTGATCGGATGGTTAAGGGCGTTTAAACACTGTGGGAGGCCGTAGCTAGTTGGAGTTATACTGTTTTTTAATAACCCATTACATTGTCTTCCTTTTCCAACGTCAACTCTTTAGCAATGTCATATTTTAATGAGTGTTCCCAATCATAAAAGATGTCCATGATAATATATTTATATGTGAAACCTCTTTTTCCTTATCACTTTCTATTAATTGCAACAATGACCAAAGCTATGTTTGCCAACTCCTAACAACTTTTAATCATCATACTCTTTTTGTGTGAAGTCATTACTCTCAATAAGATCAATACGAACTCTTTATTTCTTTTTTTATTATTTTCTCTTTTCTTTTATTCACTCAAGATCATGGACAAAATAATCAAGCCCTTTACTCAACAGTAATCTTTATTATATAGCTCACGGACTTGATTACATAGAGAGATCATAAAGCAAAAACTCAAAACTAGATCATGCCATAAACTTTATTCTACTAGATCAAGATACTACTAATAGGATCGAACTAAGAAAAATGGCAAAGAAAGGAGTGTGATGGTGATACGATACCGGGGCACCTCCCCCAAGCTTGGCAGTTGCCAAGGGGAGTGCCCGTACCCATGTGATTATGTCTCCTTTGCTGGTGAAGAAGGTGGAGGTGATGATGTTGATGGTGCGGGCTTGTCGTCCATCTTTCAAGGCATAGGCTCACCATCATAAAAGGATGATCGAGTCTCCGGGATCCTCAAATCTGCAGCCAAACTCATCCTTTTGAATCTATATTCATACTCACAGTTTTGGTTTTGCAAGTCATAGATTTGGGCTTGAAGGTGCTCGATCTTGTCGTGAAGCTTGAAGATGGCCTCCCCGATGTTGTCGGCATCCAGCTTGTGTTTGTTGGTGAACTCCACGATCATCATGTGGTTGGAGTTGAGTCCATGTTCCACCATCCCCTGGCACTTGAAAAATTGTTGTTCCACTGCTTCGAGCCTCGTCTCCACGCTTTCGGCCCCCTTCGGTCCCTCAACATCGCGTATGTGCATCAACCCATCACGCATCTCAATGGTTTGAGGGTGTCGCAACACCTCCGCATGGTAAGGATTGATGACCTTCTCGAAGAACTTGTCCTTGGAGGCACTTGGAGACGTCATGATAATCTAGATCTGTCAGAAAAACAGCCGAAACAAGAACAGAGGATATTTGCGTGATACAGGAGTCAAAACCTTCGGGAGAATATATAATGAATTTTTACCGACCAAAATACGTATCGTGCAAGAAAACGGAGTCCGGAGAGCGCACGAGGTGCCCACGAGGTAGGGGGCGCACCCAGGGGGGTAGGGCACGCCCTCCACCCTCGTGGGGCCCTCGTCTCCTTCCCGGACTGCTTCTTATTTTTCTATTTTTCTAAATAATCCAAAACGGAGAAATGTTGCCTTAAAAACTGTTTTGGAGTCGGTTTACTTACCGTACCACATACCTATTCCTTTTCGGAGTCTGAAACGTCCCGGAAAGTGTCCCTTATGTATTCCTCCGGGGTTACGGTTTCAATATCATTGGTTTCAACATTTATGGGATTACATGAGATATAATGTTTGATTCTTTGACCGTTCACCACCTTCGGATTTGTGCCTTTGATGTTGTTGATTTTTATGGCACCGGAACGATAGACCTCCTCAATAACGTAGGGGCCTTCCCATTTAGAGAGAAGTTTTCCTGCAAAAAATCTTAAACGAGAGTTGTATAGCAATACATAATCACCTACATTAAACTCACGCTTTTGTATCCTTTTGTCATGTCATCTTTTAACTTTTTCTTTAAACAACTTAGTATTTTCATAAGCTTGGGTTCTCCATTCATCAAGTGAGCTAATGTCAAATAACCTCTTCTCACCGGCAAGTTTGAAATCATAGTTGAGCTCTTTAATAGCCCAATAAGCCTTATGTTCTAGTTTGAGAGGTAAGTGACATGCTTTTCCATAAACCATTTTATACGGAGACATACCCATAGGATTTTTATATGCAGTTCTATAGGCCCATAATGCATCATCAAGTTTCTTGGACCAATTCTTTCTAGACCTATTGACAGTCTTTTGCAAAATTAATTTGAGCTCTCTATTACTCAATTCTACTTGACCACTAGACTGTGGGTGATAAGGAGATGCAATTCTATGATTAACATCATACTTAACAAGCATTTTACGGAAAGCACCATGAATAAAATGTGAACCACCATCAGTCATTAAATATCTAGGGACGCCAAACCTTGGAAAAATAACTTCTTTAAGCATCTTAATAGAAGTGTTATGATCAGCACTACTAGTTGGAATAGCTTCTACCCGCTTAGTAACGTAATCAACAGCAACTAAAATATGTGTATATCCATTAGAGGCAGGAAAAGGTCCCATATAATCAAAGCCCCAAACATCAAATGGTTCAATAACAAGTGAATAATTCATAGGCATTTCTTGACGTCTACTAATATTACCAATTCTTTTGCATTCATCACAAGATAAGACAAACTTACGGGCATCCTTGAATAGAGTAGGCCAATAGAAACCGGATTGCAATACCTTATGTGCAGTTCTGTCTCCAGCGTGGTGTCCTCCATATGCCTTAGAGTGACACTTGCGTAGGATCTGTTCCTGTTCATGCTCAGGTACACAACGTCTAATAACACCATCTACTCCTTCTTTATAAAGATGTGGGTCATCCCAAAAGTAATGTCTCAAGTCATAGAAAAACTTTTTATTTTGCTGGTATGTGAAACTAGGTGGTATAAATTTAGCAACAATGTAATTAGCATAATCAGCATACCACGGAGTACTACGAGAGGCATTTGTGACATTTAATTTCTCATTTGGAAAGCTATCATTAATAGGTAGTGGGTCATCAAGAACATTTTCTAACCTAGACAAGTTATCTGCAATGGGGTTCTCAGCTCCCTTTCTATCAACAATATGTAAATCAAATTCTTGTAGCAAGAGAACCCATCTAATAAGTCTAGGTTTAGCATCTTTCTTTTCCATAAGATATTTAATAACAGCATGATCCGTGTGAATAGTTACTTTAGAATCAACAATATAAGGTCTGAACTTATCACAAGCAAATACAACTGCTAAGAATTCTTTTTCAGTAGTAGCATAATTTCTCTGAGCATTGTCTAGAGTCTTACTAGCATATTGAATAACATTAAATTTATTATCAACTCTTTGCCCTAGAACAACACCTACAGCATAATCACTGGCATCACACATAATTTCAAAGGGTAAATTCCAATCAGGTGGCTGAACAATAGGTGCAGAGATCAATGCTTTCTTAAGTATTTCAAATGCTTCTACACAATCGTCATCAAAGACAAATGGTATATCTTTTTGTAATAAATTAGTTAGAGGCCGAGAAATTTTTTAGAAGTCCTTAATGAACCTCCTATAAAAACCGGCGTGACCCAGGAAACTTCTTATACCTTTGATGTCCTTGGGACATGGCATCTTTTCAATAGCGTCAACCTTGGCTTTGTCAACCTCAATACCTCTTTCAGAAACTTTATGCCCCAAGACAATGCCTTCATTAACCATAAAGTGACACTTTTCCCAATTCAAGACAAGATTAGTTTCTTCACATCTCTGCAAAACTCGATCAAGATTTCTCAAGAAATCATCAAAAGAGGATCCATAGACGGATAAATCGTCCATGAAAACCTCACAAATCTTTTCACAAAAGTTAGAGAATATAGCCATCATGCATCTTTGAAAGGTAGCAGGTGCATTACATAAACCAAAAGGCATACGTCTATAAGCAAAAGTACCAAAAGGGCAGGTAAAAGTAGTTTTAGATTGATCATTAGCTGACAAAGGTATTTGAGAGAAACCCAGAATAACCATCTAGAAAGCAATAATGTGTATGTTTGCATAATCTTTCTAGCATTTGATCGATAAAAGTTAAGGAGTAATGATCTTTCTTAGTAGCTTTATTTAATTTATGGAAATCAATTACCATCCTATAACCTGTAATAATTCTTTATGGAATCAGTTCATCTTTATCATTAGGAACAACAGTAATACCTCCCTTCTTAGGGACACAATGGACAGGACTTATCCACTGACTATCAGCAACGGGATAAATTATACCTGCCTCCAGAAGCTTTAGTATTTCTTTTCTTACCACTTCTTTCATCTTAGGATTCAGCCTTCGTTTATGATCACGAACTGATTTGGCATCTTCTTCCAAATTTATTTTATGTTGACATAGAGTGGGACTAATGCCCTTAAGATCATCAAGAGTATATCCAATAGCAGCTTGGTGCTTCTTCAGAGTTTTCAATAATCTCTCTTATTCATGCTCTGAAAGGTTAGCACTAATAATAACAGGATATATCTTCTTTTCATCAAGATAAGCATATTTAAGAGTATCAAGCAACGGTTTAAGCTCAAACACGGGATCACCGTTGGGTGGAGGAGGATCCCCTAGGATTTCAACATGCAAATTGTGCTTCAGAATAGGTTCCTGTTTAAAGAATGCTTCATCTATTTCCCTTCTTTCATTCATAAACATATCATTCTCATGGTCTAGCAAATATTGTTCTAAAGGATCACTAGGAGGTACGGCAATAGAAGCAAGACCAATAATTTCATCCTTACTAGGCAATTCCTCTTCACGGTGTTGTCTACTAAATTTAGAAAAATTAAAATCATGAGACATATCACCCAAGCCAATAGTAACAACATTCTTTTCGCAGTCTATTCTAGCATTGACAGTGTTCAAGAAAGGTCTACCAAAAATAATGGGACAAAAGCTATCTTGTGGGGAACCAAGAACAAGAAAATCAGCAGGATATTTAGTTTTCCCACACAAGACTTCAACATCTCTAACAATTCCCATTGGTGATATAGTGTCTCTATTGGCAAGTTTAATTGTAACATCAATATCTTCTAACTCAACAGGTGCAATCTCATGCTTAATTTCATTGTATAAGGCAATAGGTATAGCGCTAACGCTAGCACCCATGTCACATAAGCCATGATAACAATGATCTCCTATTTTAACAGAAATAACAGGCACGCCTACCACAGGTCTATGTTTATCTTTAGCACAAGGTTTTGCAATTCTAGCAATTTCATCGCAAAAATAAATAACGTGCCCATCAATATTATCAGTCAAGAGATCTTTAAAAATAGCAATATTAGGTTCAACTTTAATTTGCTCAGGAGGTGTATAAGTTCTAATATTGCTTTTACGAACCACAGTTGAAGCTTTAGCATGATCCTTTATTCTAACAGGGAAAGGTGGTTTCTCAACATAAGAAGTAGGAACAATAGGATCATTGTAAGTGACAGTCTTTTCTTCAACTTTAGTAGGTGCAGCTACTTTTACTTCTATGGGAGGATGATATTTAAACCACTTCTCCTTGGGGAGATCAACATAAGTAGCAAAAGATTCACAGAAAGAAGCTACTATCTCAGAGTCAAGTCCATAGTTAGTGCTAAACTTACGGAAAACATCGGTATCCATAAAAGATTTAACACAATCAAACTTAGGTGTCATACCTGACTCCTTACCTTGGTCGAGATCCCAATATTCAGAGTTGCGTTTAATTCTATCCAATAAATTCCATTTGAATTCAGTAGTCTTCATCATAAAAGAGCCAGCACAAGAAGTATCGAGCATGGATTGATTATTATGAGAAAGTCGAGCATAAAAACTTTGGAGAATTATTTCTCTTGGGAGCTCATGATTGGGGCATGAATATAATTGCGATCACGATGAAGAAGATGCATAGGATAAAACTTCTGATGAAATTCCAATTTCAATCGTTTACAGTTCCATGATCCCGTATGATCACATAGCCTATACCATGTCGATGCATCTTCCTTCAAAGATAAAGGAAAGACCTTCTTCTTAACAACATCATCGGGTATACCTGCAAGTTTAAATAATCCACAAACTTCATCCACATAGATTAGGTGCTCATCGGGATGCTTCGTTCCATCTCCTACAAAAGGATTAGCTAGCAGTTTTTCTAACATACCCGAAGGAACTTCAAAGGGAACATTTTCATTTGCAATAGGTTCAGTAGGTCGAGGAGCAACTCTTTGCTCTACTGGTAGGGGTGAAGATACCCCAAACAAGCCCCTCAGAGGATTACTTTCCATAGTAACAAGTGACAGTAAATTTCAGCACACTATATAAATTTTTCCTTTCCAAATTCCACCTACCAAAGGCGCTTCACTCCCCAGCAACGGCGCCAGAAAAGAGTCTTGATGACCCACAAGTATAGGATATCTATCGTAGTCCTTTCGATAAGTAAGAGTGTCGAACCCAACAAGGAGCAGAAGGAAATGATAAGCGGTTTCCAGCAAGGTATTCTCTGCAAGTACTGAAATAAGTGGTAACAAATAGTTTTGTGATAAGATAATTTGTAACGAGCAACAAGTAACAAAAGTAAATAAAGTGCAGCAAGGTGGCCCAATCCTTTTTGTAGCAAAGGACAAGCCTGGACAAACTCTTATATGAAGGAAAGCGCTCACGAGGACACATGAGAATATCGTCAAGCTAGTTTTCATCACGTTCATATGATTCACGTTCGGTACTTTGATAATTTGATATGTGGGTGGACCAGTGCTTGGGTTCTGTTCTTACTTGAACAAACATCCCACTTATGATTAACCTCTATTGCAAGCATCCGCAACTACAACAAAAGTATTAAGGTAAACCTAACCATAGCATGAAACATATGGATCCAAATCAGCCCCTTACGAAGCAACGCATAAACTAGGGTTTAAGCTTCTGTCACTCTAGCAACCCATCATCTACTTATTACTTCCCAATGCCTTCCTCTAGGCCCAAATAATGGTGAAGTGTTATGTAGTCGACATTCACATAACACCACTAGAGGCTAGACAACATACATCTCATCAAAATATTGAACGAATACCAAATTCACACGACTACTAATAGCTAGACTTCTCCCATGTTCTCAGGAACAAACGTAACTACTCACAAAGCATATTCATGTTCATAATAAGAGGGGTATTAATATGCATAAAGGATCTGAACATATGATCTTCCACCAAATAAACCAACTAGCATCAACTACAAGGAGTAATCAACACTACTAGCAACCTACTTGTACCAATCCCGGAGTTGGAGACAAGAATTGGATACAAGAGATGAACTAGGGTTTTGAGATGAGACGGTGTTGGTGAAGATGTTGATGTAGATTGCCCTCTCCCGATGAGAGGAGCGTTGGTGATGACGATGGCGATGATTTCCCCCTCCCGGAGGGAAGTGTCCCCGGCAGAACAGCTCTGCCGGAGCCCTAGATTGGTTTCGCCAAGGTTCCGCCTCGTGGCGGCGGAGTCTCGTCTCGAAAGGTTGCTTATGATTTTTTCCTTGACGAAAGACTTCATATAGCAGAAGATGGCCACCAGAGAGCCAACAGGGGGGCCACGAGGCAGGGGGCGCGCCCCCACCCCTCGTTGCCAGGTGGGCCCCCCTCTGACGTACTTCTTCCGCTCAATATTTTTTATTATTTGCAAAAATAACTTTCATGGAGCTTCAGGACTTTTGGAGTTGTGCAGAATAGGTCTCTAAGATTTGCTCCTTTTCCAGCCCAGAATTCCAGCTGCCGTCATTCTCCCTCCTTATGTAAACCTTGTAAAATAAGAGAGAATAGGCATAAGTATTGTGACATAACGTGTAATAACAGCCCATAATGCAATAAATATCTATATAAAAGCATGATGCAAAATGGACGTATCACATGCCCTGCAAAAACAAGTTAGACGTCCTCTACTTTGTTGTTGCAAGTTTTATGTGGTTGCTACGGCCTGAGCAAGAACCGTTCTTACCTACGCATCAAAACCACAACGATAGTTTGTCAAGTTAGTGCTGTTTTAACCTTCTCAAGGACCGGGCGTAGCCACACTCGATTCAACTAAAGTTGGAGAAACTGACACCCGCCAGCCACCTGTGTGCAAAGCACGTCGGTAGAACCAGTCTCGCGTAAGCGTACGCGCTTCATCCAACAATACCGCCTAACCAAAGTATGACATGCTTGTAAGCAGTTTGACTTGTATCACCCACAACTCGCATGTGTTCTACTCGTGCATATAACATCAACACATAAAACCTGGCTCTGATACCACTATTGAGGAACGTAGTAATTTCAAAAAAATTCCTACGCACATGCAAGATCATGGTGATGCATAGCAATGGGAGGGGAGAGTGTGTCCACGTACCTTAGTAGACCGAAAGCGGAAGCGTTAGCACAACGCGGTTGATGTAGTCGTACGTCTTCACGATCCGACCGATCAAGTAGCGAACGTACGGCACCTCCGAGTTCAGCACACGTTCAGCTCGATGACGTCCCTAGAACTCCGATCCAGCCGAGCTTTGAGGGAGAGTTCCATCAGGACGACGGCGTGGTGACGATGATGATGTTCTACCGACGCAGGGCTTCTCCTAAGCACCGCTACGATATTATCAAGGTGGACTATGGTGGAGGGGGGCACCGCACACGGTTAAGAGATCAATGATCAATTGTTGTGTCTATGGGGTGCCCCACTGCCCCCGTATATAAAGGAGCAAGGGGGGGGAGGCCGCCAGCCAGGAGGAGGCGCGCCAGGAGGAGTCCTACTCCCATAGGGAGTAGGACTCCCTCCCTTCCTTCACTAGTAGAAAAGGGGCCTATTGACCCGGTTGGTGAGGGCCTTTAGTCCCGGTTCATGAACCGGGACTAAAGGGTCGGTACTAATACCTCGCCCTTTAGTCCGGTTCTATCCGAACCGGGACCGATGGGCCTCCACGTGGCCTGTCCGCGAGCCCAGTAGCGGGGCCTTTGGTCCCGGTTGGTGGCACCAACCGGGACCAATAGGCATCAAGCGTCAGCATTTCTATGGCTCTGGTTTTTGTTTTTTTTCTTGAAAAGGGGGGTTGGGGGTTTTTGGGGGGTTAATCTAGGTGTTTCATATATTGTGCTATAGCTAGCTAATTAATAGAGAAAAGTCTCCTCTCTTTTGTCCGTGCTTGGTCGACGCTACGTACTATACATACGTATAGAGAGGACTAGCTAGACACGCTAGCTAGCTAGTAATTAAGTAAACAGAAGATCGTCATGAACATATATGCATATAGAGAGAAGTGATATCGACCACCTCTCCTTCTCTGAGAGATTGGTCGAACAACAAGTTCTCGTATATCTATCCGACACTACCAGCTACATATATACAATAATTATCTTTTACAAATATATAATCTCCTAACATACGGACACGTGGTCCACATAGTATTCTCCATCTTCAGCGATCACATGGTCAAGAAAGAATGCCGCCAATTCCTCTTGAATTGCTCGCATGCAATCTGGTGCTAGGAGTTCATCCCGCTTCCGAAACATCTAATTTTAAGAAAGGGGTCAACACAAATGATGGTAATAAAATAAAATTGTGAATATTTTTATTTACGCACTTCATATTGTTTGTCAGAGTAGCCCCTCTCACAGGTCGTGTGGCGGATGGACTCGCAAACGTAGTATCCACAGAAATCATTCCCTTGTTCCTGCCACAACCACTTTACAAGAAACAGAGGTCAATCAAACTGATAATTAGCAAGCATGCTAAATGGTATTGATGAAACTAGCGCTTGAATCACTAGGAGATGCGCGTGGTATATGCTACTATATAGTACTTACTTTCGGGTGTCTAAATTGCAGCTTCTTCGGTAGTCCCGAGCTTTTTGGTGAATTTTCCCAAGCCCTGCCATACAAAGAAAACAATTACTTGATATCAGAAATGAACAAAGTTGCTGATATGGTGGATAATGATCGATTTAACTTACTTCTCGAGCATTTCAGTCATGTCCGCATACTCCTTGAGATCTTTTCGTCTCGAGTCTAAGACAGTTACTACTCCCTGCTCAAGCTTAATCTCTAGGAGAATATAGTGGAACCTCATGAACGCATGCATAACTCATCAATTACATTACTATAACCTGGACTAATAAGGAAACCGAATATGCCACAAGACAAGAACACTCACTTGTAGTTGTAAGGAAAGAGTATTATATTTTGTGTTCATTTATTTCCAACGATCGTAGCAAGTTGGCCTCGGTTTCTCGCACGATATTTAACCTCATTTGCATCTATGAGATATGTGTTAATGAACCCAATATCACCCACTTGTCTTTTCTTCATTTCGGCGATCTTCAATCTGCATAATATAGTGAGGATATTTATAAATACATGCAATGAAAGAGCTGAGTTATATAGAGATACTTAATGACAGAAGTAGTACTACTTACAGACAGTAGCAGGTGACCGTTGCTTTATCGAGGGCCAATTGATTGAAAAACTGATAGAACTCCTCAAATGGAATAGGCAACAGTTCAATTCCAAGGAGGTCATGCTCCTTTTTAACTCACATATACAAAGTACTCCTCCCCTCAGACTCTTTGCAGGTTTTCATGTACCAATCATGCAATCTTCGCATCATCGTTGATAGAGAGCTTTCATCTTTGACGAGAGGCTTCCTGTACTCGTATCTTTGTATCTGCACCTCCAAGAAATCATAATGTACATCGTCGGGCAGGTAATCTGCAGGATTGCCATAACCGGGCACCATCCTCGGATCGACGATGTCGCTAGCGTGCACCTTGAGCGGGGGCACGATTGCTTGCTTGTTCACCGAGCTGGGCAATTTGTTTCCCAGCTCGTCGTTCTTTCATCCTTTGATCATCGACAGTACTTCCCGACCTCTCCGCTTCGCAAATGCCTTTCCAATAATGCGCTCATAGTTGCCTTTGGCGGAGACTTGGGTGGTTTTGTCGGGGCAGCGAGTGCGCTTCGCTTTGACCGGATCTACCTTCTCCTCCGGAGGTGGATGTCTCTTGCTTTCAACCCTTGAAACCAGTCATCCACTTCGGTCTGCGCGATCTTCGCGTTTTCCTCCTCGCTCCTCTCATACGGTAACTTCTCCGAGTCTTGAGAAGGACCGAATCAGATCTCCTCCGCCTTTGGCTGTACTGCTACACACCGCAGAGCAGACAGAGCGGATGTCTTCTTTCCTTGCTTACGAGGCGGAGGAGAAGGACTACGACGCCGGAGCAGCCGGAGCGGCGGCAGGTCTCTTCCGCCTTGCCGACGAGGCGGAGAAGGAGGAGGCTGGCTGCTCGGGCGCACCGGCGCAGGCGGAGAAGGAGGCGGAGTGCCGCCACGCGCCGGAGAAGGAGCCGGCCGAGTGCCCTGATCGTCACTCGCCGGAGGAGGAGGCGGTGGAGGAGGCGGAGTGCCCTGACTAGCCGGAGGAGGAGGAGGAGGCGGAGGCGTCCAGTTCGGAAGGTTGATGAGATCCTTCCGCCATAGGCATGGAGTCTTGAGAGCGAACCCAGCCGATACTCCCTTCACCGGTAGGGTGGTCAAGCCGGAGGTCCTCAAATCCTCCGTTATTTCATCGACCATCACCTTAGCATATCCTTCGAATCGGCGGCGGTGAAAAGTTCAGTCGGGTTTAGTAGGATAAACAGAGCCAACAGCCGCCTTGACCTTCAAATTGCTCCATTGCGCCATAAGGTGGCAATGTTCAGCATTCGTGATAGCATCCACGGATAGCTGGCAGGAGCCGTCAAGGCATGCTGCTCGGCTGAAGCAGCTCGGTGGAAGCCACGCTGCTTCTCCGCTGAGATGGCGGGTAGCCGGGGAAGCTTCGCGGTCGCTTGTTGTGATCTGCTTCTTCGTTCCTCTTCTCGTTCCTCTAGCCCCATTACCCTTTCGTGCACTGCATTAGGCTCTGCTCCAGTTTCTTCCTCCTCTCATGGGTTTTGTAACCCCTGCGTCCGAAATCCAGCCTTCCACGAAACGGAGCTGGCATGCCTCGTGTCCGTCCGTGGTGCTCGAGGATTCCCGAGGGCCATTGTGAGCTCGTCCTTCTCCCTGTCTGGAACGAACTTCCCTTGCTGCGCTGCTTCGATATAATGCTGAAGCCTCTTGACTGGTATGTCCAATTGTTCATCCGTCCAAATGCACTTCCCTGTTAGAGGGTCCAAGGATCCGCCGGCCCCGAAGAACCAAGTCCGGCAACGGTCTGGCCAGTTCATTGTCTCTGGTTCAATCCCTTTATCAAGCAGATCATTCTCAGCCTTGGCCCACTTAGGCCGGGCTACGAGGTAGCCACCTGACCCCGTGCGATGGTGAAGCTTCTTCTTCGCAGCATTTCTCTTGTTTGTCGCCGACATCTTTTTACTCTTTTATGATGTCTTGTAGGCCACAAATGCGGGCCAGTCATCTCTGATCTTCTCATATTTGCCCTTGAATTCTGGTGTCTCATTTTTTTGACATACGTATTGAGTTCTTTCTTCCAATTCCTGAATAGTTCTGCCATCTTCTTAAGAGCAAAAGACTTGATTAATGGCTCTATTACTGGCTTCTCCGGATCATCCTCTAGCGGTAGGGTAAAATTTGACTTCAGCTCAGTCCAAAGATCATTTTTCTGCATATCATTGACACAAGACACCTCAGGGTCTTCGTTCTTAGGCTTATACCATTGGTGGATGCTGATCGGCATCTTGTCCCTAACCGAACCCCGAACGAGCAACAAATGCCTTCTTTGTCGGTAGGGTTCAATCGGTTGGCCGTCGCTTGTGATTTGTATGATCTCAAACTTTTCATCCGAGCTCAACTTTTTCTTCGGGCCTCGTCTCTTTACCGAAGTTGTGCTCGATCCGGAGGGCTAGAAAAAAGAACAAAGACGAGAGTTAATTAATATGTGTACATACCAAAACAAAGACGAGAGCTAGTCAGCACAGCTTAACTAATATATATACCTGGCGGACTCGGTTTGGTGATCACCGAGCCGTCCTCACGGTCTAATTCTTCACCTCTCCTTCTTGCACCGGCATTGGGTCATCGGAGCCATGTAAATCATAGCCAGCTGCTTCTTCACCCTCTCCTTCCAGACCATCGTTGTCGTTGAGAAACATCAACGAGCGACGGCATCACTTCCTTGTGCAATTATGTCCCTCAACAACGCTTCTTGTGCTTCGTCTCGGGGTGTCCATAGTTTCTACAAATATTTACAACATGGCAATTATTATTCAAACATGACAGATATGGATATATTAGTGGCAAACGAGAACTAGCTAGCTAATCACAATAAGGAATCATATTAGTGGCCTCGACGCTGCTTCTCTAGGGTTTGGGGCGGCCTCGACAACGCTTCAAGGGTTAGGGGTGGCCTCGAGAACGCTTCAAGCTAGGAGGGTAATATCGACCCCCACGTGTTGAAGCTATCGGGAGGGGTCGGCGTTGAACAGTACATCTATGTCCCACAAGTGACGTGGGCATCGGCGCTCATGTAGGGTAGAGGGTCGTGGATCACCGAGCGGTCCAGGTCAAGGGTCGAAGATCGCCGAGGGTCGGGAGGTTGCCTAGTGTCAAAGGATTCAACAAAACCATGTCTTCATCATTAGGTAAGTATGTGGTGCATGATGGTGCAAGCTCTCAAAGTTATTTTGGAGCGAGTCGAGATAGGATAATTAAGCTTTTTGGTACAAAGTTCAGCAAAACCTTCCGAATATCGTTATTTGAAAGGCCTTTGCTGAGATTCGCACAAAAGGCAAATTATCCTATCCGGACTCCATTCCGAATAACTTTGAGGACTTCATACCATCATGCCATGGTTACTTCCGGCTAATGCTGAAGCCATGGATTTCTTCAATACTTTGACACTATAGGAACCTTCGACCCTGAAACCTTCGACCCTTGACCCCTTAACGACCCTCGACCCTCTACCCTACTTCCCGACCCTCGACCCCTCGGCGATCCTCGACACCCTCGTTATATCGACAACGACGCAACATACATATACATGCGAAAATAATGTTATCGGGGAGGGGTATCGGTACCCCCTCGTGTCAAAGTTTCTTCTTTCTCCTCTATTCCTTTCTTTCTTCTTCTCCTCTTCTTTTCTTCTTATCCCTCGAGAAAGGAAAATAAGGAAAAGGAAGAAAAGAGGAAGAAGGAAGAAGGAAGAAGAAGAAGAAAAAAGAAGAAAAAAGAGGAGAAGAAGAAAGAATAGAGGAGAAGAAGAAAAATAGAAAAAATTCTATTTTTCTTCTTCTCCTTCTTTTCTTCTTTTTCTTCTTCTTATTTATTTCTCCTCTTCTTCCTATCCCCTTCTTCTCCTTTCTTCCTCTTCTTTTATCCTTTTCCTCTCATTCTTTTCTTCTTCTTCCTTCTTAAAAATACATGAAGTAGTATTGCTTGTTTTTTTAAATAATGTTCAAATAAAATCTATGAACATAAAACATATATATACACAGAGAACATATATACATTTTTATAAAAATGCAAAAAACAATTTTTTTTAAAAAAAAGACATATAAACAGATATACACATATATACATATACTCATACATATACACATAATCAGGAAAAAAACATAGCTATAGCAAAAAAAAGGGGGAAGAGGGGGGCGGTGCCGACCCTGACCAAAGCGGCGCGGGGCGAGGCAGAGGCGACGGCGAGGCAGAGGCGACGGCGAGGCAGAGACGACGGCGAGGCAGAGGTGGGGCGGCGATGGCGTCGGGCGCGACAGCGAAAGCGACAGCGTCGTGGGCGCGGTGGTGGCGGTATGGCGGCGACGGCGCGTCGCGGCGGCGCGGGTGGCGACCGTGGCGGCGCGGGGCACGGCGTCGGAGGCAGGGCGACGACGGCGACGGTGAGGCGCAGAGGGGCAGCCTGGCGGCGTCGTCGGGGCGGGATCGAAGAGCTGAACAAAATTTTTCACAAGTCTTGCTTATATAGACGGCGCATTGGTCCCGGTTCGTGGCACGAACCGGGACTAATGCCCCCCTTTAGTCCCGGTTGGTACCACCAACTGGGACCAAAGGCCAATTTTCAGCAACCCAAAGGGCGGGAAGCGGCGGCCTTTGGTCCCGGTTGGTAGCACCAACCGGGACTAAAGGGGGGCATTAGTCCCTGGTCGTGGCACCAACCGGGACTAAACCCCTTTAGTCCCGGTTGGAGCCACCAACCGGGACCAAAGGCCTTGTGCTGCCCAGCCCAAAAGTTTAGTCCCACCTCGCTAGTTGAGAGAGCTCGAGAGTGGTTTATAAGCGCTGCTGCGCCAACCTCTCGAGCTCCTCTCAACCGCAGCTTCGACCCTAATCTGTCACTAGCTATGTGCATGTGGGCCTGCTTGGCCTCCTGGGGCCTGAATCCTGCCCATGTAGGGTTTCTAGTCGTATTCAGCCGCCGGGGCCCAAGAGTCGCACTTTTTCCAGTTTTTTGTTTTGTTTTCTGCATTATTATTTATTTATTGTTGTTTTTGCTTTATTTTTAATTCTTTTTGCTTTTAATTTTAGAAAAATTATAAACTTTCATTAGTGCCATTAGTTTTCAAATTTGAAAACTCTTTTTTTGTTTTCTTTGTTGCTTTATTTATTTTATTTTGTTTTTACTTACAACAAAATACTTATTGTTGCTATTTTTATTTTTTTTCAGTTTTTGTTCTTTTTTCATTATTTAGTTTTTGTTGTTTTTGCTTTATTTTTAATTCTTTTTGCTTTTAGTTTTAGAAAATTATAAACTTTCTGTTAGTGCCATTAGTTTTCAAATTTGGGAACTCTTTTTTGTTTTCTTTGTTGCTTTATTTATTTTATTTTGTGTCTACTTACAACAAAATACTTATTGTTGCTATTTTATTTTTTCAGTTTTTGTTCTGTTTTCTGCATTATTTTTTTTGTTTTTTTCTTTATTTTTAATTCTTTTTCTTTTAGTTTTAGAAAAATTATAAACTTTCTGTTAGTGCCATTAGTTTTCAAATTTGAAAACACTTTTTTGTTTTCTTTGTTGCTTTATTTATTTTATTTTATTTGCAACAAAACGGTGTGTAGAGGGACGGGCTTATAAACGGTGTGGCGCCCTTCGGTTGGCGAGGTTTTCAAATTCATAGTTTTTAAATGAACTCTGAAAAAGTTGGCATAGCATGTGCATGTACAAAACGGACAATGGTATCATACTAAATCATTACAAAGTTGGCATGGTATCATCATAATAGTTGCGGAGAAAGTCTTCACTTTTCTTCGCTTGTGCCGCTTGCTTATTGCGCCAGAACCATGGATAATCTTCATCGTTTATCAGGATGCTTGGGTCAGCCTTGACTTTGAAGGGGAATTTCATGAAACTTTTCATACTCTTCGAGACATGTCTGTCTTGCCCTCCACTCCCAGGATGTCCCTTTTTCCTAAAAGAACTATGTGGCGCTTTGGCTCATTGTATGATGTATTCGCTTCCTTATCTTTTCTTTTCCTCTATCTGGTAGACATGTTCTTCACATAGATAACCTGTGCCACATCATTGGCTAGGACGAACGGTTCGTCAGTGTACCCAAGATTTTTCAGATCCACTGTTGTCATTCCGTACCGTGGGTCTACCTGTACCCCGCCTCCTGACAGATTGACCCACTTGCACTTAAACAAAGGGACCTTAAAATCTACTC